>JAIFGZ020000429.1:600000-1102931 GCA_019925245.2 Oryza australiensis
ACACCATCAATCGTCCAATAGTAGAGATCTTCGTCGAGCAAAACATATCTTAAGGCTTTGTATCGCAATTTCCTTGAAGCCAATTGAGAGGGGTTCTGTAAATAGCTGTAGACCTCAAACCTCCAATCATCGGCTGTCATTGCAGCGACTTCTATCCCAACTTCTTTTATCATCGGCATGTAGCCTGATGCCCCTTGAGCTAAATCATTGGCTTCTGTATTCTGCTCTCTAGGGATGTGTTTCAGTGTAACTAGCCGAAAGCTATCCATTAATTCTCGGCATTGTTGATAGTAGACCATCAACGCATCATTCCTGCATTCATATCCCCCTGACAACTGGCTGATGACCAATAGTGAATCCCCCATTATCTCTATGGCGTCGGCTTCAACTTCTTTGAGAAGATGCAATCACTTGAGTACTGCTTTGTATTTGGCTTGATTGTTTGTAGCATGGGGGTCGATAGAAAAAGCAAATTCAAAGCTTGCCCCCCTAGGCGAAATAATGACCAAGCCGATACCGCAGCCGTTAGTGCACACCGAGCAATCAAATGTCAGTGTCCAAGGCATAATTTCGATTGACCCGATTGATCCATCTCTATGCTCCACGATAAAATCGGCTATAGCTTGCCCCTTAACTACCCTGGGTGCCTGATACCTCAGATCAAATTCTGTCAGGGCAAAAATCCACTTTCCAATCCGCCCTTTTAAAACTGGAGCCAATAACATGTATTTAATGACATCGGCTTTACATATTATAGTGCACTCATTGGATAGCAGATAATGCCTCAATTTTGTGCATGAAAAATATAGGCACAGACATAGCTTCTCCACTAGAAAATATCTTGTTTCTGCGTCCAACAGCCGTCGACTGAGATAGAAGATGATTTTTTTGCCCTCAACCTCCTGGACTAGGACTGAGCCGATTGACTTGTCATTGGCTGACAAGTAAAGCTTGAACGGTATTCCCTTTCGTGGAGAAATTGGAACTGGAGGCGAGCTTAAATAATTCTTGATATTGTCTAAGGCCTTCTGCTGCTCTGCTCCCCATGTGAATGCTTGATCGGCTTTGAGCCGAATCAGCGGTGTGAACGGCTCAATCTTTTCTGAAAGATTGGCTATGAACCACCTGATGAAGTTGATTTTGCCGATCAATGACTGAAGCTGCTTCTTGTCCTTCGGAGGTTGTATCGTCTTGATAGCATTGATGCTTCTTGGTGTAACCTCAATTCCTCTTTCATGAACAAGAAACCCTAGAAATTGCCCGGCCGATACGCCGAACACGCACTTCAACGGATTCATCTTCAGACCATATTTTCTTGTCCGCTCCAACACTTGCTTTAGATCGGCTATGTGGTCCTCTATCTCTCTGGACTTGACAACGACATCGTCGATGTAAATTTCCACCAGAATGCCGATCATGTCATGGAAGATGTAGTTCATGGCCCGTTGATATGTTGCCCCAGCATTTTTCAATCCAAACATCATAACGACCCATTCATACAAGTCGATTGCCCCAGGACATCGAAAGGAAGTTTTGTGAATGTCCTCTTCAGCCATGAAGATTTGATTGTAGCCTGCATTGCCATCCATAAAGCTGATGATTCTGTGGCCTGACGTACCATCTACGAGCAAATCGGCTATGGGCATTGGGTATTCATCTTTGGGGGTAGCCTTATTTAAGTCTCTGAAATCGATGCATACCCTGAGTTTGCCATTCTTTTTTAATACTGGGACAATGTTTGAGACCCAATCGGCGTATCGACACAGCCGAATGAATCCAGCATCATATAGCCGAGTTATTTCAGCTTTGATCACGTCATACATATCGGCTTTGAACCTCCTGGGACGTGGTTTGAACGGCCGATAGCCTGCCTTGATTGGCAGCTGATGAACAACTATAGATCAGCTAAGGCCAGGCATCTCGAAGTACTCCCAAGCAAAACAATCTTTATATTCTTTTAACAAGTCAATCAGCTAGGATCTACAATGAGAAGATAAATTTCTGCTAATATACGTCGGCCTAGGCCTGTCTCCAGAGCCTATGTCTATTTCTTCTAATTCGTCGGTCGACGTAAAAACCTGCCCTAGTTTACCATCGTCTTCGTCCGTGGTGTCCGTGCCATAGATGTTCCAGCCCTCCATGACGTCTTGTTCAGAGCAACAGCTGTGGCCCGTCATCTCCAATTGGCTGTATGGCAGAATCGGACACTTTTACAAAATCGGCTTGCCAGATTTTCCCAGACAAAAAATCAATGCCATCGATTTCCCAAAGTGGCAAATCGACATTGGTGACGCTTACTGACCTATCGGCTGGTACAATCTCTATTTTGTCGCCGTCCCATTAAAGTAGACACTAGTGCATAGTGGAAGGGACGCAACAGTTAGCATGTATCCAGTCCCTCCCGAGCAGCAGGCTGTAGGACCCCCTTCCCGTCTATGACAAAAAAGGTTGTGGGCACGGTCTTGTTGCCGACGGTCAGCTCGACATTTAATACGTCCTTGGTCTCTGATGGGTTGCCGCCGAAGTCCTTTAATACCATGTTAGTCTTGATAAGGTCTTCGACTCCCTTTCCCAATTTCCTGAACGTTGCATAGGGCATCAGATTTACTGCGGCTCCTCCATCTACTAGCATTTTCGACATCGGCTTGCCGTTGACGAAACCTTCATATAGCAGCTTGAGATGCCAATTTTTGGTCCCCTCTGGCTTATCAAAAATCGCTTGATCCGGGGACAGTGCTAGCTTGACCAAGTGTGGACCCCCGTTTTTGAGACGGGAATCTTTCGTGTTCATAGTACCATTTCCCTGGATCGAGTAGTTGGTACCCACGAATACAATACTGGATAATGAGGTGCACATGCACGGATATTCTTACATCAACATTATTACATCAATCGGCCCGAAGGCAATGTTCAACCCACAGGACCTTATGGTCCAAATACAACACAAAAAACAGAATTTAGATACGGCAGCGGAATAGAGGCAGCGGCCTGTCATTTGCCACAGGCAACGACCGGAGCTAAGATCTAGTATGCGCCGTCAGTTCCTTCACCCTCCTGGTAATACGCGTATGGATCCTCCGGCTCTTCATTTCCATCAGCTGAAGGTTTGTGCGTATAGCAAGGGTGAGTACCAACCGTACTCAGCAAGCCAACACGGAATTGATGCATATGATAGGGTTATTCAAAGAATGGCTGGGGTTCTTTTGCATAAAACCAATTTTCACAATTCTTTTCACAAGCCTATCAACTAGCCAAATCAAGTTTTAATTTCACAGTTCATTAATCCGGTGACGGTTCTGTCTACCATCCATCGTGATTCCAAGGATGGCTTCCCGCCTCCGTTTCGTCATGATTTTCTGGGGAACCCACCCCTTCTCGCATCTCGAGAAGTTGATCCACCAGTGAATGAAATCATCATGCAAACTCATCCCAACAGTTTTAAGTTTAAAGTCTAGCCAAGCGAAAGTCTTGTCACGATGCTCAATATCCGCGAGCACGGCTATTCGAATAGATTGATTCACTCACACTGCAGTGGATGTACACTTTACTCGTACTCCGCGACAGCCCAACAAATGAGCCTACGCCTCAACAACATGAGACGGTCACGGCAAAGCCTTTCGATAACCTCGTTTTGGCAGTACCCGCTCCATGAACTTAAGCCCTCATGCACTCTAGCCGTCCTTTTCTAGCAGTGAGAGGAGTTCTGGCGCACCCGGGGTAAGGGAAAACGTCCTCAATCTTTAAGTTTGGTTAATATCGATTTAATTCCACCAACAAAGGCCGCAGCCTCATTCCCATCACATAACCACATCATAGAGAACCATCTATGCAAGGATACTGCCTCCGCTCGGCTATCTAGTCAACTAGGTCTATACCCATTCGAGAAGTACGGTTGTACTGGCTCGTTTCCCGGCTATCTCATGGCTCGGTCCTTAATTAACCAGGGTCGGCACTTGCTTTTTCCGGAATCCACCCAAATCATCCAGCCGCCCCAGTCTAAAATATTTGTATAGCATTTTCAATTTTCATCAAGCCTAGTTCAACATTCTCATGGCCATGTGGGGCTCATGTCTCCACAGGCCGTATTTCAACTACCTTCCCTAAGGTAGTTGCCTAAGCACAAAGCTTTCTTGCAAAATCATGAGTATGCAGGGATCTAGTGTAAGCAGGACTAAGCATTTGTACCGAAGTTATCCTCCGGTCATATCACATCGAAGGTTACAAAGAATAAATTCTAAGGGTGATCAATATCAAAGCAGGGTATATCAAGCATAGGTACTGTTTGTGTAAGGCATGCAATTGTAATTTGAAATCAACATCATTTCACAAAGTAGGATCAATATGTTCAAAGAGTATGATGACTTGCCTTGCTCGCACACTTGAGGGGTGGTATCTTCAGCGGGGTAGATGCCGGTTTCTTCAGGTGCTACCCGTACGTGCGAAAGATCAATTGAATTCAATTAGAATTCAAGAAAATACCGAGAGATCGAAAAGAACCATAAAGGCCACGAAAACGACTCCGAATGTTTTGCCTAAAATTCTTCTTGAGTCAGGATAAAGGTCGCTTTAGGAAAAATCTGAGTTTTGAAATCGAGTCGATTTCCTAGGGTTTTCGCAAAGGCGGCGATCGTAATAATTTGGGAATTTAGGTTTGAAAATATCAGCGGAGGAAATTCGTGCTCGAGGTTTGAGGGTTTGAGCACAAAAGAGAAGCCTATTCAAATGGCGAGAAAGAATTAAACGGAGTCCGGATTTAAAAACGACGCGAAACGAAATTCGAAAAATGTCCGATTTCAATTTTTCAAACTTTGCACTAAGAAAACATGCGAGAAAATAATTTATTTTTGCCCAAAATTTTACTCAAGTCATCCCAAAATATTTTCCAAATTTTCCAAAATTTTCCCTATTTTTCTTTTTCTTTTTCTTTTTTTCTTTTCACCGGCGCCTTGTTCATCTCGCCTGGCAACCGCTCGACCGGTGACCGGCCGAAACAGAGGCGGTGGCAGCGCGACAAAACGGCGGCGCAAGGGGGCTTACCAGCGATGGCGGGCTCGGGAGGAGCAGTGGGGCACGGAGGGAGTTTGCGCACGGCGGCGACGGCTCCGGTGGTTAGCGGTGGCGGCGGCGCTCGGGAGAGGAGGAAACGGCGGTGTGCGGCACAAAGGGCGGGCGCCGCCCTTTTATAGGCGCGGCCGAGGCGCGCTCGGCGCGGGCTCGGGGGAAGGAGGAGGGGCCGGCTCGGCGCGGCGCGGGGTGGAGACACGCGGCGGCACACGGGAAGGGCCGGTACGGCGGGCGCAACGCGGCGATGTGCGGGTCGGCCCGGTACGGCGGGCGCGACGCGGCGGCCGAGGCGGCGCGGCGGGCGGGGTCGGCCCACGCGGGCGCGCACGGCGTGGGGGTCCGGCGCGGCACGGCGCGTGGCGGCGGCGCGCGGCGCGGGTGCGGGGCGGTACGGGCGGGCGTGCGCGGCGCGTGGGGTCCGGCTGCGGTCGGGTGCACGCGCGGCGCGTGGCGCGGCGGCGCGGCGCGCGTGCCGTGCGGCGCGTGGCGCGCGGGGTAGGGGCCGGGCGCGGCGAGCGCGGCGCGGTCGGGTGCACGCGCGGCGCGTGGCGCGCGCGCGGCGGGCCGGTACGACATGTACGACGTCGAACATTTGTCGCGCAATGAACAGTGCCATTTCCGATTTTTCCCGATTTTCCATTTTAATTTTCCATTTCTATTTTTCTTTCTTCTAAAAATTCCAAAATAATTTCATAAAATTCAAAAATAATTTCTAATACAATATTTTCAACTTTTCTCCACTTTTATTTTTCCACGATATCTTTCATATTTATTTATTTAAAATTCCCCTTTTCAAATTCAATATTCTCCCCGTTATTTTTTTCCCAAAATTTTCTCGGATTTCGAGTACAACTCCCGAGAATTTTCTTATATATTTTGTGTCTTAATTTATCTTTTCCCAACCAAAAATTTTATTTTATGTTTCCCAAAACGCGTTTTCACAAATCCGTGCTTTCCGCGATTTTCCCTTTTTTTAAAAAACCACGATGCGGCCTTCGCACCTCCATTTTGACAACCCCAAATTATCCAAAAACACCGAAAGGGAAATTGATCACGTAAAAATTTATGCAACGAGCCGGCAAATAAGAAGCAACAAACCCGAGAAAAAGCAACAAGCGAAGGTTTTTCAAAATTCCGATTTTTACGTTCCGATTTCGGTTCTTCGATTTTCAGAATGTTACAAACCTACCCCCCTAACAATAAATCTCGTCCCCGAGATTTCTTACCGGTTGCTGAGTAGGTGTGGGTATTCTGTCCTCAGGAACTCTTCGCTCTCCCAGGTAGCCTCTTCTTCTGTGTGATTGCTCCATTGTACTTTTACATGCGCCATGACTTGGTCCGTGTCTTCTTTTACGCCTCGTCTAGTATCTTGATTGGATGTTTGGGTAGGTAAGATCACTGTGGACATGGATTGTTTCCAACGGAGCTTGCTATTCCGGTACCCGCAAACATTTCTTCAGCTGCGATACATGGAATACTGGGTGGACATCGGAGAGGTTCTCGGGCAGCTCCAACTGGTAGGCCACTTCCCCTCTCCTAGCGTTTATCAAGAATGGGCCCACGTATCTTGGTGCGAGTTTCCCTTTGACCTTGAACCTCTGAGTTCCCCATAGTGGTGAGACCTTCAAATATACGTAGTCACGTTCTTTAAACTCTAATTCTCTTCGGCTGGTGTTCGCGTAGCTCTTTTGTCATGATTGAGCAGCTTGTAATCGGTCCCGGATCAGGCGAACTTTTTCCTCGGCCTCTTTGATTATGTCAGGCCCGAACACGGTTCGTTCACCGGTTTCTGACCACATTAATGGGGTTCGGCATCGGCGACCAAATAGAGCTTCGTTTGGCGACATCTTCGGATCGGCTTGATAGCTATTGTTGTAGGAGAACTCGGCGTACGGCAAACATTTCTCCCAATCCTTGGTGAAGTCCAACGCACGGGCTCTCAAGCATATCTTCTAGTACTTGATTCGTCCCTTCGCCCGTCCGTCGATCGTGGGTGATAAGCGGTGCGAAGGCGAGGTGACTTCCAAGTGCCTCGTGGACTTTGCTCCAAAAATGAGACGTGAATTGGGTACCACGATCCGATATAATCCTCTTCGGTACCCCATGGAGACACACAATCCTACTCATGTATAGTTCCGCTAGCTTGGCACTTGTTGTAGTTAGTTTTCACGGGAATAAATCTCGCAGTCTTGGTGAGCCGATCTACTATTACCCAAATGGAATCGTAACCGATCGCAGTTTTGGGTAGTCCCACTATGAAATCCATGCCTATCTCGTCCCATTTCCACTCGGGAATCTTGAGCGGCTCGCAAGCAAGCCCGCTGGTCGTTGATGCTCGGCTTTCACCCTTTGGCACACATCGCACACGGCTACGTATTCGGCTACATCCCTCTTCATATTGGGCCACCAGTATTCTTCCTTCAAATCCTGGTACATTTTCGTGCTTCCGGGATGTAACGAATATGCCTATTCGTGGGCTTCTTTTAAGATCAATCCTCTCAAACCACCTCGTTCGAGCACGCAGATTCTTTTCTTGTACCACAGATTCCCTTGTCGTCTACCGAAAACTCCTTAGCGCGTCCAGCGGCCATGCGTTCCTTGATTTCCTAGGTTTCCTCATTCCCTTGTTGGGCTTCTTCTATTTGAGTCCACAAAAGGGGTTGGATTTCCAGTGAGTTCACTTCTCCGTGAGGAATCAGGTGCAGATTAAGTCGAGCCATTTCCTCTTGGAGCTCATTGGCCATACCTCCCAATCCCATGTGGTTGCATTGGGCTTTGCGGCTCGCCGCATCGGCCACTACATTTGCCTTGCCGGGATGGTAATGGATTCCTAGATCGTAATCCTTGATCAACTCCAACCATCGCCTCTGTCGCAGGTTGAGATCACGTTGAGTAAAGAAATATTTTAAGCTCTTGTGATCGGTATACACATCACAGTGGTTCCCGATCAGATAGTGTCTCCAGATCTTCAATGCGTGAACAACCGCGGCTAATTCCAGGTCGTGTGTGGGGTAATTCTCCTCGTGGGGTCGAAGCGTCGCGAGCCATACGCTACGACCTTCCCATCCCGCATTAACACGCCTCCTAGTCCTTGCCGAGATGCATCACAAGACATCACGAAATCCTTGGTTGTCGGGTAAGGTTAAGATTGGGGCGGTGGTTAACTTTTCTTTTAGTTGGTCGAAAGCTTTTTGACACTTCTCGTTCCACTCGAACTTCTTTTCCTTCTTCAGAAGTTGAGTCATGGGTCGGGCTACGGTGGAAAACCCTTCGATGAACCGTTGATAATACCCGGCCAAGCCCAAGAAACTCCGAACTTCCGTCACTGACTTGGGTGCCTTCCATTCCGTGACAGCTTCGACCTTGGCGGGGTCTACTGCTACTCCTCCGGCTGAAACCACGTGGCCAAGGAAAGCGACTTCCTTGAGCCAGAACTCGCATTTACTGAACTTTGCATACAGCTGGTGCTCTCGTAGTTTTTTCTAGTACCCGCCGTAGATGCTCCGCATGTTCCTCATCGTTCTTGGAGTAGATAAGTATATCGTCGATGAATACCAGTACGAATTTGTCCAGGTATTCCATGAATACCTTGTTCATCAGGTTCATAAAATATGCCGGGGCATTGGTCAATCCAAAGGACATTACTGTGAACTCGTATAAGCCGTAACATGTGGAGAACACCGTCTTAGGAATATCCCCAGCTCTAATCTTCAACTGATGATATCCTGACCGAAGATCAATCTTTGAGAACACTTGCGCACCCTTAAGTTGATCGAATAGGTGATCGATTCGAGGTAGTGGGTACTTGTTTTTGATAGTCACTTCGTTCAACGATCGGTAGTCCACACACATCCTCATACTCCCATCTTTCTTCTTGACGAGAAGTACCGGGGCTCCCAGGAGAAGAACCGGGCGTACAAATCCCTTCTCTTGTAGCTCCCTTATTTGCTTCTTGAGCTCCTCTAACTTGTTGGCCGGCATTCGATAAGGCCTCTTGGATATGGGGGCAGTACCAGGCATTAGGTCGATAATAAACTCTATGTCGCGATCCGGGGGCATTCCAGGCAACTCCTCGGGAAATAGGTCCGGGTATTCTTGTAATACGGGCATTCCCCCTAGAGGTAGCATGGTGAATATTCCGCAGCTTGTTCGCATAGCTTCGGATTCGATCCATAGTTATGCTCATCGGTGATCCCCATGGGCGGATACCGTGACTTCCCTTCGACTCGCAGACTATAATTCCATTATTCTTGGTCAACCAATCCATCCGAGTATGACATCAATGGTTTGGGGTGATAACACCATAAGGTTTGAAAGAAACACCGCGTCCCTAATCCGTATGGGCACATTGATGCAAGCATGGGGTACGGTTATGTCTCCCCAGTGAGTGTACCAACATAGGCCTCTTAAGTGCTACTTGGTGTAGGTGGTGTTGTTTGCTTACTTGGGAAGATATGAATGAATGCGAGGCTCCGTAATCAAATAAGACTTTAATCGGGGTAGAGTTGATAGAGAACATACCCATCGACGCTTTGGTCCTCCCGAGCTTCTTCACCCACACATGATTCACCTGGCCACGTCGAAACCCGGTGGCAGCCTCGTTGGGTAGCAGGGTCCTGAACAGACCTCGTCCTGCAGCAGGGGCGGGGGTTCCTCGGACGGGCGTTGCATTGGCGCCGGTGCGCACAAGAGTGTTGCATGGTTTTGGGCAGCTATTGGAGTAGTGCCCGAATTCTCCACAATTGAAGCAGCTCACATTCCTTCTTCCTGGAGCGGCTAGGGTTGGCGTCGGTGTACGGAACTGAGGTGTGGCTGGCCTGCTGACGTGGTCGGGAGCGGGGAACGACCGGCGGCCGGAACGTTTGGCTTCCATCCCGACGGGGTGGCTCCCTTGGGCGTTGTGGCGCTCCCGAAATGGGCGAGCCATAGCGAGCCTCCTTTTGCGGTTATTTTCTACCATCTTTTGGTCGTGTTCAAGCCGAACGACCTTGATGATGAGGCTTTGGAAACTGGTGTGATCCTGTCCGATCATCGGTCCTCTCAGCTCGTCATTTAGTCCCTCGATGAATTTATCCATCTTCTCTTCCTCGTCCTGTCAGTCACTTGTTGCGTAACGGGCAAGCTGGGTAAACTTGTTCAGGTACTCTTGTACCGAGGTGTTTCCTTGACGCAGCTGCGGAACTCATTTTTCTTCATCCTCATAACTGCAGTGGCACAAAATTCTCACGGAACGCAGCCGTGAATTCTTCCCATGTCGGTTCTCCGGCATCTTCAGCTCGCGTTTCCTTGTAGGTGTCCCACCGCCACTTGCGGGACCTTCTAGCTGGTTAGTGGCGAAGACAACTCTATCGCCTTCTCAAACTCGGACAAGGGTTAGCTTTTTCTCGATCACCCTCAACCAGTCCTCGGCATCCATGGGTTCTTCGGCCGTGGAGAAGGTTGGTGGCTTAGCTCGCATGAACTCTCCTAGACTTGATCCTCCTCGACTTCCTTGGTTGTTGGCAATCGCTTGGAGTAGCTGGGTCAGAAGCCCAACCTCCGCCAGTGGAGGGGTTGGGTTCCGGCGGGTTCTCGTTGGTTCGCTCTCGCGGCGATGTGCCATCCGAAGAAGATAGATGAATTAAGAGATCGGACTCGTTAAGGTCATGGTTCCTAGGGGATTTTTCTTCAAGTTGTTTTTAAATGATCTTCAATCAACAAGCATGGTAAAATAATAGTAAGCTCAAGAATTAAGATACCACAAAGCGATGCTTAGGTTCATCATATTACATCAACGGGTACACGGATGTACATGCACATCCTTCATGCCATGATAACAACAACAACTACATCGTCTAACCGCATTAACTAATTAAGGGGAAATAGAGTGTGGTCCGTGCCGCCGAGCCGTCCGTAACGAGATCAAGCCGGGTGGTCCTCCCGCCTAGTCGTCCAACCATCCGCAAGAGCCAGTGCGGGAAGTGGGTGGTCCGCCGCGAAGCAAACCGGAGTCCCGATGGCTCGGAGGTGGTGGCCTCGGAGTCATGCCGAATCTTCCTGCTCGGTGGCCGCGTACTCTTGCGAGCGGTTTGGCGGGTGAGGGGGCCTCCAGTGTGAGTCAGGCGATGAGTGGGAGCTTCCTCCTCCATTGGATCGGTGTCGCTGGACTCCCATTCGACCTCCATAGGTTCCGCCTCAGACTCCGAGTCGGTGTGGATCTGGATGGGGTTCTCCTCTCCCGATCCAGGCTCGGATGGCACTGCTACGGAGCTCGAGGTGGGTCCCATGGACGTGGCAGCAGTGGGGTCTATCAGGTACGGCGCAGGCTCTGTGCTCAACATAAAAGCTTGCTCCATCATGGCTTGAAAGGTATCCAAGCATGCTGGAGTCATAAGGTAATAGTGGTCGAGCACAGGAGCAGGAGGTGTTGGTACAAACTCGGTGGAAGTACCTGCAGCGTGGACAGGGCGAGTGCGCAGCTGCTCCTCCAGCTGGTTGACTTGCTGCTTGCTCTTCCTGAGCTGCTCCTCCAGCTCTACCAGGGCTTCCCCACGGGCCATGTAGCGGTCCGAGAGTTGCTCGTATTGAGCACCATTGGCTTGCAGCTGAGTCTGTAGCATGTTTATCTGATCCCCATAGCCTTGGTGGCTCTAGACCAGATCATTGAGGCATGACTGCTGGTCGTTGATCTCAAGCAAGGCCTCTTCGTAGCAGTCATTTGCCGTCTCTGCCCAGCGTGATAGACGTGTGACCATCGGGTTGTAGCAGCAGGGGGTGGCTTCCACGGTGCAAACTGGGTTGCCTTCTTCGCGATAGGGATGATGCACGAACTCACCGTGAGTTCGGCATGATGTATCGCATTAAGGCGAAGAAATGCTTCGCGGGCCGCATCTTGGATGGCTGCTTCTGCTAAATCCCAGTGATAGTGGGTGTGGAAGCAGAAAGATGTTTCACTTCCCATGCGGGCTTCTATGGAAACGGCCGCCTCCCATGATGGATATCCTTCGGAGCCATGCCTTTTGGTGTGATAGGTGGGTGGTTCCGGTATCTCAAACACCACAGCAGGATCGAAGCCGTGCCACAAACCCTCGTCTCGTGGGATAGTGACCTCCCTGTGCTCCGTCATGGTTCGACATCCGCTCTTGAAGGCAACTTAGGGTTAGATGGAGAGAGCTATTATAATCATTTGGTAAATAAAAGGAAATACAGATGTAGAAAGGTATATTTGTATTTTCGGAAATAATAGTTTAAAATGACCCTATGTAGGGATATTTCCCTTTAGCCAACTAGTCAGGGGTAGGGCGCCATTTGGTCTTAGCCTACGGTCGCATGGCTCTGATACCAGCTCTGTGGACCCCCGTTTTTTGAGACGGGAATCTTTCGTGTTCATAGTACCATTTTCCTGGATCGAGTAGTTGGTACCCACGAATACAAGATCGATAATCAGGTGCACATGCACGAATATTCTTACATCAACATTATTACATCAATCGCCCGAAGGCAATGTTCAACCCACAGGACCTTATGGTCCGAATACAACACAAAAACAGAATTTAGATACGGCCGGAATAGAGGCGGCTTGTCATTTGCCACAAGCAACGACCGAGCTAAGATCTAGTATGCGCCGTCGTTCCTTCACCCTCCCGGTAATACGCGTATGGATCCTCCGGCTCTTCATTTCCATCACTGAAGGTTTGTGCGTATAGCAAGGGTGAGTACCAACCGTACTCAGCAAGCCAACACGGAATTGATGCATATGATAGGGTTATTCAAAGAATGGCTGGGGTTCTTTTGCATAAAGCCAATTTTCACAATTCTTTTCACAAGCCTATCAACTAGCCAAATCAAGTTTTAATTTCACAGTTCATTAATCCGGTGACGGTTCTGTCTACCATCCATCGTGATTCCAAGGATGGCTTTCCGCCTCCGTTTCGTCATGATTTTCTGGGGAACCCACCCCTTCTCGCATCTCGATAAGTTGATCCACCAGCGAATGAAATCATCATGCAAGCCCATCCCAACAATTTTAAGTTTAAAGTCTAGCCAAGTGAAAGTCTTGTCACGATGCTCAATATCCGCGAGCACGACTATTCGAATAGATTGATTCACTCACACTGCAGTGGATGTACACTTTACCCGTACTTCGCGACAGCCCAACAAATGAGCCTATGCCTCAACACATGAGACGGTCACGGCAAAGCCTTTCGATAACCTCGCTTTGGCAGTACCCGCTCCATGAACTTAAGCCCTCATGCACTCTAGCCGTCCTTTTCTAGCAGTGAGAGGAGTTCTGGCGCACCCGGAGTAAGGGAAAACTTCCTCAATCTTTAAGTTTGGTTAATATCGATTTAATTCCACCAACAAAGGCCGCAGCCTCATTCCCGTCACATAACCACATCATAGAGAACCATCTATGCAAGGATACCGCCTCCGCTCGGCTATCTAGTCGCCTAGGTCTATACCCATTCGAGAAGTACGGTTGTATCGGCTCGTTTCCGGCTATCTCATGGCTCGGTCCTTAATTAACTGTGGTCGGCACTTGCCTTTTCCAAAATCCACACAAATCATCCAAGCCGCCCGAGTCTAAAATATTTGTATAGCATTTTCAATTTTCATCAAGCCTAGTTCAACATTCTCATGGCCATGTGGCGCTCATGTCTCCACAAGCCGTATTTCAACTACCTTCCCTAAGGTAGTTGCCCGAGCACAAAGCTTTCTTGCAAAATCATGAGTATGCAGGGATCTAGTGTAAGCGTGGACTAAGCATTTGTACGAAGTTATCCTCCGGTCATATCACATCGAAGGTTACAAAGAATAAATTCTAAGGGTGATCAATATCAAAGGTGGTATATCAAGCATAGGTACTGTTTGTGTAAGGCATGCAATTTGTAATTTGAAATCAACATCATTTCACAAAGTAGGATCAATATGTTCAAAGAGTATGATGACTTGCCTTGCTCGCACACTTGAGGGGTGGTATCTTCGGGGTCGATGCCGGTTTCTTCAAAGTGCTACCCGTACATGCGAAAGATCAATTGAATTCAATTAGAATTACATAAAATACCGAGAGATCGAAAAGAACCATAAAGGCCACGAAAACGACTCCGAATGTTTTGCCTAAAATTCTTCTTGAGTCGGATAAAGGTCGCTTTAGGAAAAATTTGAGTTTTGAAATCGAGTCGATTTCCTAGGGTTTTCGCAAAGACGGCGATCGTAATAATTTGGGAATTTAGGTTTGAAAATATCAGCGGAGGAAATTCGTGCTCGAGGTTTGAGGGTTTGAGCACAAAAGAGAAGCCTATTTAAATGGCGAGAAAGAATTAAACGGAGTCCGGATTTAAAAACGACGCGAAACAAAATTCGGAAAACGTCCGATTTCAATTTTTCAAACTTTGCACCGAGAAAACATGCGAGAAAATAATTTATTTTTGCCCAAAATTTTACTCAAGTCATCCCAAAATATTTTACAAATTTTTCCCTATTTTTCTTTTTCTTTTTCTTTTCTTTTTCTTTTTTTTTCTTTTTCACCGGAGCATTGTTCATGTGCCGCCAATCGCTCGACCGGTGACCGGCCGAAACAGAGGCGGCGGCAGCGCGACAAAACGGCGGCACAAGGAGGCTTACCGGCGATGGCGGGCTCGGGAGGAGCAAGTGGGGCACGGAGGGG
Source organism: Oryza australiensis (assembly GCA_019925245.2). NCBI lineage: Eukaryota > Viridiplantae > Streptophyta > Magnoliopsida > Poales > Poaceae > Oryza > Oryza australiensis. Next base: position 614,711 of record JAIFGZ020000429.1, read on the forward strand.
AGTTTACGCACGGCGGCGACGGCCGGTGGTTAGGCGGCGGCGCGCGGGAGAGGGAGGAAACGGCGGTGTGCGGCACAAAGGGCGGGCGCGCGCCTTTTATAGGCGCGGCCGAGGCGAGCGCTCGGCGCGGCACGGGAAGGAGGAGGGCGGCTCGGCGCGGCGCGGGTGGAGACACGCGGCGGCGCACGGGGAGGGCCGGTACGGCGGGCGCAACGCGGCGACGTGCGTGGTCGGCCGGCACGGCGGCGCGACGCGGCGGCCGAGGCAGCGCGGCGCGGGCAGGGTTCGGCGCACGCGGGCGCGCACGGCGTGGGGTCCGGCGCGGCACGGCGCGTGGCGGCGCGCGCGGCGCACGGGTGCGGGGCGGTACGGGCGGCGTGGCGCGGCGGCGCGGCGGGCGGGCGGGCGCGCGCGCGCGCGGGTCCGCGCGGTCGGGTGCATGCGCGGCGCGGCGCGCGTGCCCGTGCGGCGCGTGGCGCGCGGGGGTAGGGGCCGGGCGCGGCGGCGCGCGCGCGCGCGTGGCGCGCGTGCGGGCGGGCTGGTACGACATGTACGACGTCGAACACTTGTCGCGCAATGAACAAGCCATTTCCGATTTTTCCCGATTTTCCATTTTAATTTTCCATTTCTATTTTTCTTTCTTCTAAAAATTCCAAAATAATTTCATAATATTCAAAAATAATTTTTAACACAATATTTTCAACTTTTCTCCACTTTTATTTTCCCACAATATCTTTCATATTTATTTATTTAAAATTCCCCTTTTCAAATTAAATATTCTCCCCATTATTTTTTTCCCAAAATTTTCCCGGATTTCGAGTACGACTCCCGAGAATTTTATTATATATTTTGTGTCTTAATTTATCTTTTCGCAACCAAAAATTTTATTTTATGTTTCCCAAAACACGTTTTCACAAATCCGTGCTTTCCCGATTTCCATTTTTTTCAAAAAACCCCGATGCGGCCTTCGCACCTCCATTTTGACAACCCCAAATTATCCAAAAACACCGAAAGGGAAATTGATCACGTAAAAATTTATGCAACCGAGCTGGCACATAAGAAGCAACAAACCCGAGAAAAAGCAACAAGCGAAGGTTTTGAAAATTCCGATTTTTACGTTTCGATTTTGGTTCTTCGATTTTGAATGTTACACCAAGGCATCCTCAATGTTGTCTGCATCGGCTTCAGGAGCACCGAATTCGGCTGGCAATATGAATAGCATATTGACGGATGCAGAGACTTTGCCTTTCTCTTTGGCCGCCCTCCTTGCTTGATCGGCTGAACTCTCCTTGGCTTGTTGCTCGTCGGCTGGGGTTTTTTTCCTTTTGGGGATCCATCGCCTTTTGATTTTACCCAGCCGACGGCGTTGTTCTTCGATCATCTGCCAAACTTCTTCTTTCCTTCCTTCATGCTTTAGCCTTTGAATTATGCGTTTCTGTGTTTTGGTGAAGAGGTCAGAGGGGCACCATTGAGGGTTGGCCGATTCTTCATCATTGGCCTCTTCTTCGTCGTAGTAGTCATCGTTTTCGTTTTCGTTGAAGAAGTCTTGATGTATCGGCCCTAGCCGATTGTGAACAGACTGCCGGTGCCGGTTGAGCTGTATGGGTCTTCGGACAAACTAAGTTGGATCGGTGATCAGCTGGCTTCTGTGTTCGTCCTCGCGGTACTCGCTGCAGGCCGGGCAATTTTCTAGCGTTGGCAGCCTCATCCTGGTTTCCCAGCAGTGCCTGAAAAATTCACAATGCCGATGGGGATCGGCACCGCTGTGATTCCCGTCGTACCGACAGCCTCGCGTTTCTGGCTCTTGTGGATAAATCCTTTCAAATCGAGCCCCCTCCCGCCAAGACTGCTGTTGGGGGCGGCGTCGGCCGTTCATGTTGATCGGCCGTCGATCAGCCGATCGGGAATTGGGACGGACATGTTGATTGGCGCAGCTTGGCTTCCAGTAGGCTCATCCTCTGTCTTGACCCCTTTTAACATTTCGGCTAAGCTGTACATCATTTTGCGCTGCCAGTCAGCTTGCCTAGGACCGGTTTGAACCATATTGATTGGGTAGGGGTTGCCATCTACCTTCATCGGCCGAGTGGAATCGGCGAACTTGAGTTTCCCGGCCTCTATTGCCGACTGGATCTGTTGTCTGAAGACTTTGCAATCGTTAGTGGCATGGGACGTAGAGTTGTGCCACTTGCAGTATTTCTTCTTCTTCAATTCATCGGCTGACTGGATCACATGGTTCTCGGGAAGGTTAATCTTCTTCTCCTTGAGTAATAAGTCAAATATCCTATCGGCCTTGGTGATGTCAAAGTCATATTTTTCCTCTTTGGCCGTCTTCGGCAGCCACTGGCAGACGATGGCTTATTTGTTCTTGGCCCATTCGGTTGCCACCACCTCTGCGTCATCGTCGTTGGAATCGGAGTCTGATTCAACAATGACTTGAGTTATATTTTTGATGGCCTTCCTGGTGTCTTGAAATCTTTGTTCATGGGCCGTCAGCTTATATGCCAGATGTGCCAGGCCGTCGAAGTCTTTAGCGGAGAAGCGCTCGCAGATCGGCACGATCAGGCCATGGAAGGCCAAATCGGCTAGCTGGGCGTCCGACAGCACTAGGCTGTAGCATCGGTTCCTCATCTCTCTGAAGCGTTGAATGTATTCTTGAACCAACTCGTTGCTTCTGCCTGATACTGGTGAGGTCCGACAACTTCATTTCATGGTTGCCGGTGTAGAAGTAGCTATGGAATTGTTTTTCGAGATCGGCCCAGCCCTGAATTGAGTTGTAAGGCAATGAAGAGAACCAGGTGAAAGCCGATCCCAAAAGAGACAAAGGGAACAGTCGAACTCTCAAGGCGTCTGTAGCCGGTGCTTCGCCGCACTACACCAACAATCGGCTGACATGCTCGTAGGTTGACACATTGTCCTGTCCTGAGAACTTCGAGAAGTCTGGGACTTTGTACTAGTTGGGCAATGGAATCCGCTCAAAATGCTCCGGATAAGGATACCGATACATGTTCCCTGACTCCTTTGGCTTGAGGTCGAATTGATCGTGCATGACGTCCACAATGAAATCGGCCCAGGTCCGGTTGTCCAGCTGTATCGGCTCATATTGATCATATGGTGCGGGTGCTTGCCGATGCAGCGGTGGTGGTGTCTGGGGCCTGTAGTGATGATCTTGACGGCCTCCTTGATATTGGTACTGGAACGGGTGATCAGCGGGAGGCGGCCGATTTGCCGGTGGTGGCGTTGGTGGGCCCGGGAACAGCTGACGGCCACTGGCGTTGTACTGTCTATCCAGGCCAATCTGGGCAACCGGCTCTAACTACCGATTGTCGCCGAACATGTTGGCGATCTGATCCTGGGGCAGCAGTTGTTGTCGGTTCAGCATGGTAATCACTGGCCTTGCAGCCGATTCGGTTGGATTCGGCTGGCTGAGGACCCCTCCTGATGGCCCTGGTTGTGCTGGTGGTGGAATCGGCCGATTCTGGGTGGCCAACGTCATGTAACCAGGAAACTGGCCGTCAGTGAAGTAAGTCGGCCCCCGCTGTAGTTGGTCGGCTATCTTGGCGTTGACCACAGTGGCAATCATGTTGTGAAGTGTGTTGACAAGAATGCTACTCTGGTTGACCAGCGCGTGGTGGACGGCCGAATCAATTCGGTCATGCAAAGTATGCAGGGCCGAATCGTCTTGTTCTTGGATCGGCTCTTCAGCCTTCTGTTTTCCTTTGATCCACTGGAGGAGGACGCCTTGAATTCGTCCATGCTGAACTTGTACTTCTGATGCACGGCTCCAGACCTTGTCTAGGTAAACGACTGTAGGTAGTTGGCCTGGAGCTCTTCTACCATCTTTTTTGGTAGTCGGCTTGTTGTTCAGCCGACAATTGCTCCATCTTCACAGGCACGATGTTGTCCTGAGAAACGCTGGGGCTCTTGAGGTCGACCATCTTGTCAGCTGCGTCGATGCGTCCTAGCCGAGTTGACAGAGACAGTCCCACCGGGCGTGCCAAGAAGCACGTTGATGAGAAATTTCTCTCACGCGTTGGCCTAGGAGATCTGCTTAACTCCAGTGCAGGTCCTTCTCGGCTACCTATGTTGTACAAGGCATGTCAGTTGGTTTGATCTGTTAACCAACAAGAAAAATAGATATATATGTGTTAAGTGTTAGGTTAGATCCTACTGGATCGGCTACAAGAGTCAATTTACATATATATGCTATCCCGAAGTGTATTTAGAACAAGTGACTAGAATAGATCGGCTGCACCGAGACAATATTAACCACTTAATCCAAATATACGATGGGATAATAAATATATGCTTTAACAATCTAGCCGATGTCGTAAGTCCAACTGTGAATCGGCTAATACTCCGATTTTTCTTATGAAAAGATATTGATCTGAGCTAAAAGCGCTGAACGTAGATCAATCGGTTGTCGGCTGTAGCTGACAAACTGATTCTGGCTTAGGGCATTTAACTAGAGCAAGATCTTAATATAAGAGGTGGTTTTAATGAATCTGATAGCAAAATATACCAAAAGAATATTAAAATAGATAAGGCCGACTGAAACCTCGACACTGTCTCTAAACATATACATCTAGCTGAATAGATCATAAAAGCTCTAAAAACGACTTAATAGATCAATGTTGATGCAACATTATGTATTTAAAGAACAATCTGATCTACTGTAGCTGATGTAAATACCTCGAGACTGTGGATATCGCATATAATTTAGGCCAACCCTTAGATCTAACTCTATCGGCTGCTGATCCTTGACAGAAATGAGTCGATGTCGAGATAGATCTAAACATTGTTCTAGATTATATGCGATATATGATAACTAGCGCACCATAAATCATCGAATTTAGAGTGTCATAACGATGGAAGCACTAAATTTGACGAGATACACCACTAATGACAAACATTTACCTTAACTTGGGGATCGAAATGATGCAGCCTGAAGCCGGATCAGTTGTTCGTCTGAAGAAAAAGGAGGCGATGTGCCGAAGGTTGTATTGATTGTGAGAATATTTGTTTGCAAGGATCTCGGGTCATATTTAAACCCAAGAATAACATTATCTGTACAGACCTTGGACTCTGTCTAAACTACTATTTAAAATATGACAATATGCCGGGAAGGACCCATGCCGCATTACAATAAAACAATCTAAACAAACTCCCAATTTATAGATACAATTGTCGTTACAGGACTCTATCCATAGATGGCAACAACTTTTAACGCACAAACTGAGAACCGAATCTTCTATTTATCTTCAATCACTTTCATCGGAAATGGTTTTATCTTCTCCTCTGACTCAGCATCGGCTATCGGCTATCCTTTTCTGATCCAACCTCAGCCGATTTACCTTGTAGCCGATCGGACTGCAGCCGACTCGACCTCTATTCTTCCAATCCGATTCCGCCTCCATCTCGGCGGGGATTTAGGGATTTGGTTACCAAATTTAGTCGTTAACACACCCTCACCAAGGTACGTCGGCTAGAGACAGCTACGCTACAGACCCAGCCATTACCCAAGCTGGCTTGTGGTATGCAAGTTAATTCTTTTAGGGTTTCCCTAGAACGAGTCCTTAATTGTCATGAGCACTCTAACCACTATCCAACCATGTGCTCACAAACCCACCATTGCCATAATTAAATATTATTAGAGTAGGATCACATACTTGACATCATCTGAGTATTAGTCTCTAATGTATGTAATATTGAATTAGTTGATCTAAGCAACGCTAAGCATGTTCTAATCCAATATCTAGTCATATTGAACACAAGTTATCAATGGTATAAGGTATACAATTCCTATAGTTGAGTACAATGGGTATAATAGTCCCATGAAATGACATTCTGAAATATATCCAATATTTGAGAGAAAATAAGATATTTAAATAAAATAAATACAATATGATCAATGTAAATTATGACTTGCCTTGCTCTAGAGACTGGGGAACCTCAGCGACTACTTTGAGGTAGACGGGATCGCCGAAACTATCGGAATCTACACGACAAACAAAGCACTTCAACAAAACATACTAAAAGTCTATTGAAACATCACAAGAAACTATTTTTAATGGATTCTCGACATTTATTGGATTTAATGAAATTCGAATGGACTAAAACAAAGCTCGGATTAAAAAGATATAAATTTTAGAACTTTAATTGCGATTTTTAAACTAAACAGAAAACAAAAATTAATTATTGCGCAATTAAGTCCTAGGGCTAACGCAAGCAGGCGCGGGCGGTGGGTAGGAATGACGTCAGCAAAGCTGACGCGACGGCTGACCGGGCTCGGTCCACGGTGGACCGAGTCCACGGCGGGTGGCGGCTCACGTGCCTGACGGACGGCGGGCGTGCGCGCGGATTGGGCGATCCAGTCTCGCTCGATCCGAGAGATCGGATTGCGGGGACAGTGGCTAGGGTTAGGGTTTGGGTGGTGGCGGTGACTGGGCGAATGGCTGACACGCGACAGCCATCCGGGAAAGCGACGACCGGATCGGACGGTGGCGGCTTGGGCAAGATCGGACGGCTCGAATGTGTCCGATCCGCCCGATCGAACACGCTGCTGAGGCAAGCGGCTAGGGTTAGGTTTGGATGGCGGCGGCCGAGCTCGGGCGGTGGCCATGCTGCGTGGTCGGCCGATCACCAATGGCACAGGAATGGCGGTGGCGGGTGTTAGTGATATGCCCTAGAGGCAACATGGAGATGTTGGATATCACGTCAATGTTTATGTATTTATGAATAAAGTGTTATTCAGTTCCATGAAATAGACATCTTGTATTGATCAATAAGTACGTGACTTATTTATGAGACTCGATATGTATGAATCTATTTCTAAACGATCCCTGATCATATGTCATATTGTTGGAACAAATATGATTCTAAGATCGGCATGTTTATTGATTGATGATCATGTCTCATAGATCATGGGTATGGTGATACCAAATCAATAAACATGGACATATGTGTTGGAGAACACATTGTTGGATAGACCCACCATGAGACACTACAGGAATTAATGTGCCATTAGTTGGTCTCAGTAGTGTTGGTACAAAGTCCTTAGACCCGAGATCACCATGGATTCCAACATGTGTAGTAGCCTACTTTGGGACTACCAAACGCTATTCCGTAATCGGGTAGTTATAAAGGTAGTTTTCGGGTTTGCTATGAAACATGGAGTGGGATGTGAGTGATCAAGATGGAATTTGCCCCTCCTTTGGAGAGATATCTCTGGGCCCTCGAGGTAATGGATTATGGAAATGCATGGCCATGCTAAGTTGATTGAGGAGTCAATCAACGGACGGATAATCCAATACGGTTCGAGTGAATGGTTAAGCTATTGAAGGGATGGCACACATCTTGCCTATAGCTTAACCGGTATCGTGAGGCAAAGGGATTTGTGTACACATTACAGTGTTCGAGCCGATATTATTCTTGTATACTATGGTGTCAATATGTGCCGCTAGGCGCCGCGTTGTGTGACGGTCGGCTGAGTTGGACTCGAGCCGACGGTCGGCTAAGTTAGACTATAGCCGAAACCGAGTATACCTGAACCTACTGTGGTCGCACGCTTAAGGGGATAAGAACAGGCATTCGAGTTGGACTCGGATACGGCTCGATCGGATAGGGATCGGATCGGATAGAGTCCTATGGGCTTACGACGTGTGGGCGGCCAACTCTATATGAGATACGGATGAGATCCAATTCAAAATAGAGTCCTATGGGCTTACGACGTGTGAGCGGCCAACTCTATATGAGATACGGATGAGATCCAATTCAAAATAGAGTCCCGAGCGGCTACTAATCCCGCCTCGGCCAACTCTATATAAAGGAGGAGGGGTGGAGAGCTGCTGCATATCAATTGGATCGCGTGCAACAGAAGTCGCCGAGATCAATCTCCACGGAAACCCTCCCCACTTTCGAGCCAAACCCTAGCCTTGCATCGCGTGCTAGCACACGGGTGTTCGGCGTTCTGTCCCCGGACGTGTGGATACCGGTAGAGGCGCCGCTACGTTGCGCGTGTTGATCGGCTTCGGATCGGCTGTCTCCGGGAATCGGCTACACCGTTCCGGATCGGATTGCCCCGATTGGCTATTCCGCTGCACTCTACTCCAATCGGTAACGATCTATCGGCCCTTACTTGCAAGTGTTCCTGGTTTGCGCGGTTAAAAGTTTTGTTTTCGGCTAGTGTAGCCTCCGCGTAATCCTTCAGTGGTATCAGAGCTAATCTTGCTTAGTTCGGGTTTTAGATTGGATCTGGAACAAGTTTTGCGCACGGGTTGATTAGATCAATCGGTTTTACGGGATCGTTGAGGAGAGTTGATGGTAATTGCGTTCCCCGATAGTGTATCGGAACAGCGTAATGTGATTACGTCGAAGCAATTTCCATATAACTCGGTTTGAGTTGGGTTCGAGATAGCGTTCCTTGATAGTGTATCGGAACGGTATAATGTGATTATGCCGAAGCTATCTCGTAGTCCGATCTTGTTTGTTGCCTCGTGCCTACGCAAACCATCTCCCTTGATAGTGTATCGGGACGACATAATATGATTATGCCGACATGGTTTCCGTAAGCGATTTCATAGATTGGACCGCCGTGTGCGTACCCCCTTATAGGTCGTCTCGATGCCGTAGCTCTGCGATAAGTAGAAAACGTTTCTACGCCTAACTTGTTTTTGCAGAGAATGCTTTGAGATGGTATGGCCCTATTGTATGTATGAGATGTATGAGATGCATGTGATGCATGTAATATTCTTTCATATGTGCAATCCTTGTAATATTCTTTCATACGTGCAATGCTTGTAATATTCTTTCACGACCTGCGAGTCGATATAATCTTCAATTAGAGCTTCTATAGTAGTAGCTTAGTTTGAAGAAATCAAGCATCATGCACATTGGAAGATGGTGCCGAAGATGGAGATCCTCGCGCCGACATGGAGATGAAGATCACCATGTGAAGGGGGCCATACTATTTCATTATATGCTATTCTACCTGCTTTCATATATGTGATATGTTTGTTTGATAGGATAGCATCCCTCGCAAAATTAAGTAGTAATGATGCCCTTCCAAATGTTGCACCCGTCACCGTTATGCTCGTCAATGGTGGGTCTGCCAAAGCAGAGTGCCATTCTCTATCATAACACGAGGGGGTATATGTCCGACATATACATGCAGGAGCATTTGGTTTACTTAACAAGGCTATCAAAACAGTTTTGGGCCTTGGGGCATAGGTTGGGGCCGGGGCATGGAGATGCCACACCAACAACAAGAGTCACATAGAGATGTGATTAGCAAGGAGTTGCTTACCGATGTTATTAATACTCTAGCAGTGATGCCAAAGCTCACTAGAAAATTAATTAACATGTGGATCTTGACCCAATACGTAACCTAGAGGGAAGGTGGAAAATACGTAATGGGAGTCTTATGTTAAATTGTTTAACAAAAGACATAACATAAACATTGTGCTAAACTTTGTTTTTCGTTGTAGAATAAATGGCGACTAATACTACACCCAGTACATTTAATTTGCGATCTATTCTCGAAAAGGAAAAATTAAATGGAACAAACTTTATGGATTGGTATCGCAACTTGAGAATTGTTCTCAAGCAAGAGCGTAAGGAGTACGTTCTTGAAGTACCCTATCCTGAGGATTTGCCAACTAATGCCACTGCAACTGCACGGAGGGCTTATGAGAAGCACACTAATGATGCCCTAGATATAAGCTGTCTCATGCTTGCTACAATGTCCCCTGAGCTTCGAAGCAATATGAGAGCAGCGATGCTCACACTATTATTCGGGGATCTGCGTGGCATGTTTGAGAACCAAGCTCGGGCCGAGAGGTTCAACACCTCAAAGTTCTTGTTTGCGTGCGAGCTTGTTGAGGGAATCCCGTCATCCGCATGTGATAAAGATGATTGGCTATATCGAGAGTCCGGAAAAACTAGGTTTTCCCCTTAGCCAAGAGTTGGCTACGATGTGATTCTCCGGTCGCTCCCTCCGAGCTTCGAGCCATTCATATTAAACTATCACATGAACAATATGGATAGAACCTTGGCTGAATTGCATGGGATGCTAAAGACAGTGAGGAGAGTATCCGAAGAATGGTCATCATGTGATGATGATGCGAAGGCAAAGCGCAAGCCACTGTCAAGAAGCTTTGCACCAAGAGGAAGTTAACTCCCGATGAGATCGCGAGTGCCTCTAATGCAAAGAAGGGCAAGAAGGGGTCGGCGGCATCGATGCCGTTTGCTTCTATTGCAAGGAGACAGCCACTGGAAGAGGCGCAAGAAGTACATGGAGGATCTCAAGAAGAAGCAAAGTACGACTTACGCCGGTATTAATGTTATAGACATTAATCTTGCTACTTCACCTACTGACTCTTGGGTATTTGATACCGGATCGTAGCTCATATTTGCAAATCGTTGCAGGGAATGAGAAGAAGTAGAGGATTGAGAAGGGGCGAGGTGAACTGCGCGTCGGCAATGGAGCAAGCGTTGCTACGTTCTTGTCGGCACGTACCACTTCATCTACCTTCAGGATTAGTTTTGGAATTAAATAATTGTTATTGTGTTCCAACACTATGTCAAAACGTTATTTCCGCTTCATGTTTGCAAGCGGAAGGATATGATTTTAGATCAATGAACAATGGTTGTTCAATATATCTCGAGAGATATGTTCTATTTTCATGCTCCATTGGTGAATGGATTATACGTTTTGAATCTTGAAGCGTCTCCCATCTATAACATTAATACGAAAGGCAACTCTCTAATGATATAAACCCCACGTTTATCCGGCATTGTCGCTTAGGCCATATAAATAAGAAATGCATGGAGAAACTCCATAAGGATGGATTGCTTCACTCTTTTGATTTTGAATCATTTGAGACATGTGAGTCTTGTTTACTTGGTAAGATGACAAAGGCACCTTTCACGGGACACGTGAGAGAACAAGTGACTTGTTGGCACTCGTACATACCGATGTATGTGGACCAATGAGCTCAACGGCCGAGGTGGTTATCGTACTTCATTACCTTTACCGATGACTTTAGTAGATATGGTTATATCTACTTAATGAGGCATAAGTCCAAATCCTTTGAAAAGTTCAAAGAATTCTAGAATGAAGTGAGAATCATTTAGGGAAAACAATCAAGTTTCTACGATCGGATCGTGGAGGAGAATACTTGAGCCAAGAGTTTGGTAATCATCTAAAAGATTGTGGAATTGTTCCACGTTGACTCCGGGAACTCCACAATGGAATGGGGTGTCCGAACGGAGAAATCGCACCTTGTTGGACATGGTGCGGTCGATGATGAGCCAAAGTGATCTTCCGTTATCCTTCGGGGATATGCTCTTGAAACAACTGCGCTCACACTAAATAGAGTTCCATCTAAGTCGAGTTGAAAAGACACCATATGAGATATGGACGGCAACCCCTAGTTTGTCTTTTCTCAAAATTTGGGGATGTGAAGCTTATGTAAAACGTTTACGGTCGACAAGCTCACACCCAAATCGACAAGTGCTTCTTTGTGGGATATCCTAAGGAAACTATGGGATATTACTTTTATAATCGGGAACAAGGCAAAGTGTTTGTCGCCCGACACGGTGTCTTCTTGGAGAAAGAGTTTCTTTCAAGAAGGGTTAGTGGGAGCAGGGTGCATCTTGAAGAAGTTCAAGAAACACCGAAAACGTTTCAGTGACCACGGAACCACAACGGGAGGAGCAAAGTGTTGCGCCACCGTTGTAGATACACCCCCCACGGAGGTCCGAAAGATCACGTCGTGCACTGATAGGTACACAGTGCGGAACAACGTGATATATTGTTGTTGGACAACGATGAACCTAAGACCTATGAGGAAGCGATGGTGGGACCCGATTCCAACAAGTGGCTTGGAGCCATGAAATCCAAAATAGAATCCATGTACGACAATCAAGTTTGGAACTTGGTTGATCCACACGATGGTGTCAAAACCATTGAGTGCAAATGGGTTTTTAAGAAAAGGCCGATATGGATGGAAATGTTCACATCTATAAGGCACGATTGGTGGCGAAAGGTTTTAAACAGATTCAAGGAGTTGATTATGATGAAACCTTCTCGCCCGTCGCAATGCTTAAATCTATTCGGATTATCCTAGCGATTGCTGCATATTTCGATTATGAGATATGGCGAGATGGATGTCAAAACGGCTTTCCTAAATGGAAACCTAAGCGAGGATGTATACATGATACAACCTCGGGGTTTTGTCGATCCAGAATCGCTGGAAAGATATGCAAGCTACGAAATCCATTTATGGATTGAAGCAAGCATCTCGGAGTTGGAATATTCGTTTTGATGAAGTAATCAAAGGGTTTGGTTTCATCAAAAACAAAGAAGAGGCCTGTGTTTACAAAAAGGTCGAGTGGGAGTGCAATTGTATTTCTAATCTTATATGTGGATGACATATTGCGATTGGAAATGATATCCCTATGCTTGAATCCGTCAAGTCTTCATTGAAAAATAGTTTTTCCATGAAAGACTTAGGGGAGGCAGCATACATATTAGCATTCGGATCTATAGAGATAGATCCAAGAGGCTAATTGGATTAAGCCAAAGTACATACATTGACAAGGTGTTGAAAAGGTTCAACATGCATGATTCCAAGAAAGGTTTCTTGCCCATGTCACATGGCATTAATCTTAGCAAGAATCGGTGTCCTCGGACACATGATGAGCGGAATAAGATGGGTATGGTTCCATATGCTTCGGCAATTGGATCCATCATGTATGCCATGCTTTGTACACGCCCGATGTCTCGTACGCTTTGAGTGCTACGAGCAGATACCGATCGAGATCCGGTGAAGGTCACTGGATCGCGTAAAGAATATCCTTAAGTACTTGAGAAGAACTAAGGATATGTTCCTAGTCTATGGAGGTGAAGAAGAGCTCGTTGTAAGTGGTTACACCGATGCTAGCTTCCAAACAGACAAGGATGATTATAGATCGCAATCTGGGTTTGTGTTCTGCCTGAACGGAGGCGCAGTCAGCTGGAAGAGTTCCAAGCGGGATCGTTGCTGATTCTACAACGGAGGCCGAGTACATTTGCTTCGGAAGGCGCAAAGGAGGCTGTTTGGATCAAGAAATTCGTTTCGAGCTTGGTGTGATGACTAGTACGACTGGTCCAATGTCTCTCTATTGTGACAATAGTGGAGCCATTGCGCAAGCCAAGGAGCCGAGATCACATCAGAAGTCCAAACACATACTTCGGCGATATCATCTCATCCGCGAGATTGTGGACAGAGGTGATGTCAAGATATGCAAAGTGCACACGGATCTCAACATAGCCGATCCGCTGACAAAACCTCTCCCTCAGCCGAAGCATGAGGCGCACACAAGAGCAATGGGTATTAGATACTTACATGATTGACTCTAGTGCAAGTGGGAGATTGTTAGTGATATGCCCTAGAGGCAACATGGAGATGTTGGATATCACGTCAATGTTTATGTATTTATGAATAAAGTGTTATTCGGTTCCATGAAATAGACATCTTGTATTGATCAATAAGTACGTGACTTATTTATGAGACTCGATATGTATGAATCTATTTCTAAACGATCCGATCATATGTCATATTGTTGGAACAAATATGATTCTAAGATCGGCATGTTTATTGATTGATGATCATGTCTCATAGATCATGGGTATGGTGATACCAAATCAATAAACATGGACATATGTGTTGGAGAACACATTGTTGGATAGACCCACCATGAGACACTACGGGAATTAATGTGCCATTAGTTGGTCTCGAGGTAGTGTTGGTACAAAGTCCTTAGACCGAGATCACCATGGATTCCAACATGTGTAGTAGCCTACTTTGGGACTACCAAACGCTATTTAATCGGGTAGTTATAAAGGTAGTTTTCGGGTTTGCTATGAAACATGGAGTGGGATGTGAGTGATCAAGATGGAATTTGCCCCTCCTTTGGAGAGATATCTCTGGGCCCTCGAGGTAATGGATTATGGAAATGCATGGCCATGCTAAGTTGATTGAGGAGTCAATCAAGCAGACGGATAATCCAATACGGTTCGAGTGAATGGTTAAGCTATTGAAGGGATGGCACACATCTTGCCTATAGCTTAAGCGGTATCGTGAGGCAAAGGGATTTGTGTACACATTACAGGTTGAGCCGATATTATTCTTGTATACTATGGTGTCAATATGTGCTGCTAGGCGCCGCTGTGCAGTCGGCTGAGTTGGACTCGAGCCGACGGTCGGCTAAGTTAGACTATAGCCGAAACCGAGTATACCTAAACCTACAGGGTCGCACGCTTAAGGGGATAAGAACAGGCATTCGAGTTGGACTCGGATACGGCTCGATCGGATAGGGATCGGATCGGATAGAGTCCTATGGGCTTACGACGTGTGGGCGGCCAACTCTATATGAGATACGGATGAGATCCAATTCAAAATAGAGTCCTATGGGCTTACGACGTGTGAGCGGCCAACTCTATATGAGATACGGATGAGATCCAATTCAAAATAGAGTCTTGAGCGGCTACTAATCCCGTCGGCCAACTCTATATAAAGGAGGGAGGGGTGGAGAGGCTGCTGCATATCAATTGGATCGCGTGCAACGAAGTCGCCGAGATCAATCTCCACGGAAACCCTCCCACTTTCGAGCCAAACCCTAGCCTTGCATCGCGTGCTAGCACACGGGTGTTCGGCATTCGTCCCCGGACGTGTGGATACCGGTAGAGGCGCTGCTACGTTGCGCGCCGTTGATCGGCCCGGATCAGTGTCTCGAGAATCGGCTCACATTCCGGATCGGATTGCCCCGATTGGCTATTCCGTGCACTCTACTCCAATCGGTAACGATCTATCGGCCCTTACTTGCAAGTGTTCCTGGTTTGCGCGGTTAAAAGTTTTGTTTTCGGCTAGCGTAGCCTCCGCGTAATCCTTCAGCGGGCGGCGGTCGACGGCAGCGGGACTTGGGCGACAGCGATTTAGGGCTAGAGGTGAGGCGGCGCAAACGGAAAAGAGCGGCGGAGCTCGCGGGGTAATTTATAGAGGTGGCAAGGCAACGAGTTGGGCTCGGATTCGCCAGGAATTTCTCGCTGTTGCAACCGGATTTGGAGAGAGAGAGAGAGTCTGGCGTCGGATTAGGTGCGGCGACGGTCGTTGCGCGCGGGAAAGGCGGCGTGCGGTGCGGTCGGGTGCGACGCGAAGCGGCACGGGGTCGGTGCGGTGCGTCGCCAAGCGGTGTGGCTCGGGCGCGAGCGGCGCGCGGCTCGGCCGGTCGGGCAAGGGAAGGCGACCCGATAGGTGGGGCCCACCGGTCGGTGGCCCACGGGCGAGAGGAGGCCCCGTGGACTTCGCGCGGGCGTGGCCGGCTCGTGGGCTTCAGCGCACGGCCGAGGAAAGGAGGCGGGCGAGCTGGGCCGAAAGGAATGGGTGCGGGAGAAGAGCAGAAACCGTACGGTCCAAAAGGAAAATTACGAAAATTAATTTTGGGACATAATTTAATTGCTAGTTACTTATTTAATTGATTAAAAATAGTTCCAGTGCTTTGAAAATTCCCATAAAAATCTTGTTAGTGTATTTTGATATGTAGAGTTTGTGAAAAATCCTACCATGCCATTTCCATTTATTAAATGTCACTTTAAAATTTCTTGTTCACTCTAGATTAATTCCAAAAATTCTAATTATTTCAGGGTAAATTATTTAAACAATTTAGGGGCAAAACTCGGGTGCGACAAACCTATCCCCTTAAACGGAATCTCGACCCCGAGATTCGGAGGCACTGGTGAAGTGGTGCGAGTGCGCAACCTTCAACTCATCTTCTCTTTCCCAAGTAGCTTCTTCTTCTTAGTGATGAGTCCACTGAATTTTGCAAAATTCGATAACCTTGTTTCGAGTCCTTCTTTCACCGGTCTCGAGGACACGAGCTGGTTTCTCCACATAGGTCAAGTCCTCTTGAATTTCAATCTGGTCTGGACTCGTCTGCTCTTTTGGTACCCTCAAACATTTCTTTAACTGAGACACATGGAACACGTCGTGAATACCAGCCATGTTGGATGGAAGTTCAAGCTAGTAAGCTACTTCTCCTCGATGTTCCTTAATTCTGTATGGTCCCACAAAACGTGGTGCCAACTTGCCTTTGGTTTGAAAACAGTGTACTCCCCGGAGCGGTGTAACACGAAGGTACACATAATTCCTTTCTTCAAAGGTGAGATCATTTCGACGATTGTCTGTATAGCTCTTCTGCCGAGACTGCACGATCCTCAATGTTTCCCGAATTGTTCGGACTTTTGTGCTTCTGCTTCACTTATCACTTCTGTGCCAAACAACTAACGTTCACTAGTCTGATACAATGCCACATATGGTGCCATTTGAATGCTGGCTTGATAATTGTTGTTATAGGAGAATTCTGCATAAGGCAAACTCCTGTCCCACGCTTTACCAAACTCACACATGCTCTCAACATGTCTTCCAGAATTTGATTCACTCTCTCGGTTTGACCATCTGTTTGCGGGTGATAGGCCGTACTGAAGTTCAAACGAGGACCAAGCTCTTCTTGCAACTTCTGCCAGAACTTGGAAGTAAACTGACTTCCTCGGTCAGACACGATCTTCTTAGGCACTCCATGTAAACACATGATTCTAGCAAGATATAGCTCTGCTAGCTTCTTTCCCGTGTAGGTAGTATGCATTGGTATGAATTGAGCTACCTTCGTGAGTCGATCCACGATGACCCAAATTGAATCATACCCTGACGATGTGCGGGGTAAACCCGTGATGAAATTCATTCTAATCTCTTCCCATTTCCATTCTGGAATTTGGAGAGGTTGCAACAATCCTGTAGGTCATTGATGTTCTGCCTAGACTCGCTGACAAACATCACAAAGTGTGACAAATTCAGCTATTTCTCTCCTCATACTGACCCACCAAAACTTTTCTTTGAGATCTTGATACATCTTTGTACTACCTAGATGGATTGAGTATTGGATTTGGTGAGCTTCCGTAAGGATCAGCTTCTTCAACTCTTTATCTTGTGGCACACACAATATCTTTCCCATCCAGATTGTTCCATGCTCGTCTTCTGTAATGTCGCGAGCTTTTTCGACTCTCATATTCTTCTTGAGTTCAGCCATCTTGGGATCTGATGCCTGAGCAGCCCGAATTTGATCAATGAGAGTGGGTTGAGCTTCCAGAGCGGCCACAAAACCATAATCCACAACCTGTAGGTTCAGTCGCTCAAATTCTCGCTGCAACCGGTTACACATTCTTTCTACATTAATGGTGTTGCAGTAACTCTTCCGGCTCAAAGCATCTTGTACCACATTAGCTTTGCCGGGATGGTAATATATCCCCAAATCATAATCCTTGATCAATTCCAACCATCTTCGTTGACGAAGGTTCAAGTCCGGTTGGGTAAAAATATACTTTAAGCTCTTGTGATCCGTATATACTTCACAACGATTGCCGATTAGGTAGTGTCGCTAGATTTTCAAGGCATGGACCACTGCGGTTATCTCCAGATCATGAGTTGGATAGTTGTTCTCATGCGGACGCAAGTGACGGGAGGCGTATGCGACCACTTTGCCTCCTTGCATCAACACACATCCCAACCTTTGGCGGGATGCATCACAATACACTTGGAAATCTTTTGCTGGATCTGGCAGTATCAAGACTGGCACAGCCACCAACTTCTTCTTAAGCTCTTCAAAGCTCTTTTTACATTCTGCAGACCACATGAATTTCTCATCTTTCTTCAATAATTGAGTCATCGGCTTGGCAATTTTGGAGAAATTTTCAATGAAGTGGCAGTAGTAACCCGCAAGTCCAAGAAAACTTCGGATCTGCTTGACTGTCCTTGGCGGAGTCCACTTGGTAACTGACTCTACATTTGATGGATCCATGGCTACTCCTTGGGCATTCACAATGTGGCCAAGGAACTATAGTTCCTCTAACCAGAAAGCACACTTGCTAAACTTGGCGTAGAGTTGATGATCCCTCAACTTCTCGAGCACTAACCGGAGACGATGCTCATGTTCCTCCTCGGTCTTGGAGTAGATCAAGATGTCGTCAATGAACACCATGACAAATTTGTCCAAGAATTCCATAAACACCTTGTTCATCAAATTCATGAAGAAAGTCGGTGCATTGGTCAATCCAAAGACATGACCGTACACTCATACAAACCGTATCGAGTTATGAAAGCGGTCTTGGGAATGTCCTCTTCCCGAATTCTCAATTGATGGTAGCCTGATCACAGGTCTATCATGGAGAAAACCTTTGCCCCCTTGAGTTGATCAAACAAATCATCAATCCGTGGTAGAGGATACTTGTTCTTGATAGTGACCTCATTGAGTGCGCGATAATCGACACACATTCTCTTGGTCTTGTCTTTCTTCTCTACAAATATCACCGGAGCAACCCAAGGTGACGTGCTCGGGCGGATATAACCTTTCTGCAGCTGTTCATCCACTTGCTTCTTGAATTCTACCAACTTGTTGGCTCCCATTCTATACGGTCTCTTGTGAATTGGGGCGGTCCCGAGTACTAGATCAATCCGAAACTCAATTTCTCTTTCTGGCGGCATCTTGGTTAAATCTTCTAGAAAAACTTTAGGGTATTATCTGACTATGGGGATATCTTCTAATTTCATAGGGATCTTTGCTGCTAGTTTAGACGATTCCCACGTAGAAACTTGATTCAAACTTGCTATAGTCTTGGCTTGCATGGGAGAACGAAAAACAATCTTTTCTCCTTTTCCATTGATTAAAGTAATTTTGTGCAGCTAACACAGTCAATTACTCCGTTATGTCTTGAAAACCAATCCATCCCAAGAATAACATCTAAGCCTTTGGATTTAAGAAGGATAAGGTTGTCTAGAAATTTGGATCCTTGGATTTCTATTGCCACCGAGAGACAGTACTGAGCAGTGTCCAAATGGTTTCGAGGGGTTTGAACCCGCAATAGGTATCTTAAGTTCCACTACTGATAACCCATGTGTCCCAACAAACTGCTTGGAAATAAATGAATGTGTAGCACCAGAATCAAATAATACCATAGCAGGAGTGAGATTCACAGGAAACGTACCTAGTATAACCTCGGGAGCTGCCTGCGCCTCTTTGACGGATGCATGATTGACACGGGCCTGGATGAACCTGGGTCCAGCGCGCTTCAGCTTCGGACACTTGTCCGCAAAGTGCCCAGGGTCACCATAGTTGAAGCAGACTCCTGGCTTCCCTCCGGAGTCCTTTCTTGGAGGTGGTGGCTTGGACTGCTGCTGGGGTGGCGCTGTTAGAGGACGCGGGGCTGAATTACGTTGCTGCTGTCCACTGCCACTGCCACTGCTGCTAGGTTGAAAATTCCCTGGGTGATAAGGCCGATGCTGACGAACAATCATGGTGGTAGGTCCGCCCTGACTTCCAGACATGAAACGTGGCCTCTGCTGATTTCCCTGCTGTTGAGGAGGCCTGAACTACGTTGCCTTTCTTTTCTTGATCATCTTGTTGCGCTGATCTTCCTGTCGAATAGCCTTGTCAACCAGCTTCTCAAAGTTAGCATACTCCCCTGAGATCAGCTTGTCAGTAAATTCATCATCCAAACCAGCCAAGAACTTTTCTTGTCTTTTTGCATCGGTGCGCACATCCTCTGGGCGTAATGTGCAAGATGGTTAAACTCATGCAGGTACTGAGTAACCAACCTGTTGCCCTGCTAGAGAGAATGAAACTCACGCTTCTTTTGCACAACTATTCCTGCACGGATATGTGCTGTCCTGAAACTGTGACAAAACTCTTCCCATTTGACTGCTGCTCCAGCTGGGCGAGTAACCAAGTAGTAGTCCCACCAAGCAGAAGCAGGACCTTGCAACTGATGTGTAGCAAAAGAGACTTTCTCCTAGTCCGTGCACTAAAGTAGATCTAACTTCTTCTCAATAGCATGAAGCCAGTCATTGGCCTCCATAGGATTGGTGGTGCTAGAGAAGGTCGGCGGCCGGACGCGAAGAAACTCTGGCAACTTAGACTGGGGTGGTGGAGGAGCAAACTGGTTATTCTGCTGCTGCTGTTGTTGCATCTGTTGCAACATATGCTGTTGCATTTGCTGGTGCTATTGTTGCATCTGCTGCAACATCATAGCCATCATCTGCGTCTGCGAAGCAAGGACCTAAGCAATAGTGGGATTCTCAGGTGGCGGCGAAGGAGTGTTGCCATTGATATCGTGATTTCGTGGTTGTTGTCTCACTGCCCATTGTTGCTGTTCACTCCGCTAGACCTGGTGTTTACCATCTGGAGAAGACGACCGAACCACAAAGAGAGAAACGAAGAAAAACATACTGACTTAGAAACTAAACTTTATTATTCGAATTCAAATGCATTGTGCAGATCTTGATTAAAACAAGGAAAAGCACGAAACTTCCTTAATTGGTCAGCCATACCATACTCGATATAGGCTGCCAGCAAACCCACACACAGCAACCTAACACACAGCAACTACCAAGCAGACAAACTAAGCAAAACGATAAAACTAAGAATGGTGACTAGAATGATCTGCGAGTCGTGGAGTCAAAATTGCTTCCTTCAGGGAGTCCCCACTCTTCAGAACGTCTCCTGGATTCCTCCGTCTTCATCTCGGACTTCAACTCTTTCGAATCGGTGGCAGTACCCCATCCAATCCTTCCTCTTTCATGATAAGAACTCCGAGTCTCATCTGAATCCATGTCTTCGGTTGAATCCTCAGAGCTTGAATCACTGGAGATGGAGATCCAAACGTTGTTGCCAGCTTCGCCCTGGTATGCCGAAGACGGGGCGAAATCGAGAGCAGGTCCTGCAGCAGGAGAAACTGGGACATGCACCGGAACTGAAACCCAGGAGGAGTTGGAGGAGACGCAGGAGCTGGAGAAGCTGGAGGAGACGCATGAGGAGTTGGTGAAGGAATCTGGGGCGCCAGCTGGATACGGACAGGTGCAGTGGTCTTTCGAGGCGTAGTGTGAATCCTGAGACCACCTGGTGCTGGGAGTCCTTTCAACTCAGCGACTTCCTTCTTGAGACGGACCACTTCGTCTTGCAGACTCACAATTCTCAACATCTTTCTGTCATCTAGTGCCTTGGCTGCGTTGTGCAAATCAGAGTGCATCTTGTCCAGTCCCCTGATCACCGTGCACATGCGGCCGAAAGTAGAGTCGTTCTCATCCGCTGTAGACTTGAAAGCACTGACGTCGGAGGAATTGCCACGATGGGGATGGTAGCGATAAGCGAAGGTGCGAAGGTCGTCGTCGTGCAACTCCCTCATCCTGGCCATCATCAGATAAGCGGCTTCTTGACAGGCATGCTCAGCTGTGCCTCCTGAAGCTGTGACTACCATATTGGGAAGACAAGTCCCCACAAAGCCGTGAACCTCTAGATGGACACGGTGAGACAACTCGCCACTGAGAGATGCGACTGTAGTGTACTCTGGCGCTCCAGGATACCCAACTGCCAGGGCCATGCGTGCCAGCTCTACGATGAAGCCCACCATACCTTTTCCGTAGTGCGTAGCCGGGGAACCTGCCATCTATAGAAACAAAGGAGTGGGAACCAAAGCATGCTCAAAACCAAAATACCAAAGATCCATTTTCACTAATTCTAAAACCCTAGACCGACTTTACTTTTTAAAACTTCCCTTTTTTTCAAACTCATGTAAATGAAAAGATTAGAGGGCTCTTAGGGTTTCCAGTTGGCTTGTCCTACAGTCAAAGGCCGGCACTGATACCAACTTGTCACACCCAGAAATTCAAGCCAGAATTTCTGCCGCTAATTTGTGCATTAAATCCTCATCTAGGCATGAGCCATGGTACAGAAATCAACAATTATTGATATTATAGAATCCACGTCTTAGAAACAATATAAAAAAATTATATAAATACAGCGGAAAAGAAAAAGACTGACTAAACTGAAACTAGCACCGCGACGGAACTACAAAACACCACAGGCAACCCTGACGGCGGACGCAAGCCTAAACTTTGCCGAAAATTTCTTCTTACGCAACCTCGCTCTGGAGGGGAAAAATAAGCAAGCGAGTACTCCTACCATACTCAACAAGTCATACCGGAAGAGAAGGTATGATGCAGGATAATTATCAAGGGAGGAATAATAGGCTCATTTGCATAAACAACATTTCAAAAACAGTAATAGTTGAAAGCAGTAAAACAACAGTATTAATTAAGAAATATTAAATAAACACTGTCCAACGTTAAAACCACGTTGCAACAGGCCCATCCATCTAACTGTACTAGTCAAGTCCCAACAATTCCTTCATGTAAATAAGTGAGACTAATCAAGGTGAATCTTGTCGATCGCTCGTAACCGTGGGCACGACTATTCGGATAGTTTTACTCTGATTAGAGGTGTACAACTATACCCACAAGACACAATCCCACAACATGTTACCGTGTGCCGGTGTACCACCACGATACCCTGAAAAGGAACTGACATGATGTAACATCCTGAAAATCGGAGAACCGAAATCGGAACGTAAAAATCGGAACTTTCAAAAACCTTGGCTTATTGCTTCTTCTCGGGTTTGTTGCTTCTTATTTGCCAGCTCAGTTGCATAAATTTAGTCGTGGTTAATTCCCTTTTCGGTGTATTTGAAGGTTTCGGAGTTGTCAAAACGGAAGTGCGAAAGCCGCATCAGGGTTTAACAGGGGAAACCGAGAAAAGCGTGGATTTGCAAAAGCGCGTTTTGGGAAATATAAAATAAAATTTTTGGTTGGGAGAAGATAAATTAAGACACAAAATAAATAATAAAGTTCGGAGTCGTACTCGAAATCCGGGAAAGTTTTGGAAAAATATGGGAAAGGATATTGAAATTTGAAAGAAAAGAAAAAGGGATTTTTAAAATAAATAAATATGAAAAATATTATGGGAAAATAAAAGTGGAGAAAAGTTGAAAATATTATGTGAAAAATTATTTTGAATGAGGGGAATTTATTTTGGAATTTTTAGAAGAGAGAAAAATACAAATGGAAAATTAAAATGGGAAAATCAGGAAAAATCGGAATTGGCACTGTTCATTGCGCTAAAGGTGCTCGACGCCGTACGCCGGCCGCGCGCGCCGCGCGCGCGCCGCCGACGCGCGCGCCCATGCACGCCACGCGCCCGCGCCGCGCCGCCCCTACCCGCGCGCGCCACGCGCCGCGCGGCACGCGCGCCCGCGCCGCGCGCCACGCGCCGCGCAAGCGCTCGACCGCGCGGACCCCGCGCGCCCGCGCCGCCCGCGCCCGCCCGCATTGCGCCCGCCGTACCAGCCGCGCCCCGCACGCGCGCCGCCGCCACGCGGCCGAGCCACGCCCGGACCCCCACGCCGCACGCGCACGCCGCGCCGGACCCGCCCGCGCGCGTGCCGCCGCCGCGTTGCGCTCGCCGTACCGGCCCTCCCCGTGCGCCGCCGCGTGTCACCGCCCGCGCCGCGCCGAGCCGGACCCCTCCTTCCACCCCGCGCCCGCACCGAGCCCCCTTGGCCGCGCCTATAAAAGGCGGTGCCCGCCGATTTTGCCGCACCGCGCGTTTTCCCGCCGTTCCCGAGCACCGCCGCCGAGGGCCGCCGCCGCAATCCACGTGCCGCAGTGCGCAAAGCATCCCCGTGCCCCCCTTGCTCCTCCCGAGCCGCCGTCGCCGGTAAGCCCCTTGCGCCGCCCTTTTGCGCTGTGCCGTCGCCCTCTGTCTCGGCCGGTCACCGGTCGAACGGTTGGCGGCAAATGAACAGTGCGCCAGTGAAAAGAAAAAAAAAAGAAAAAGAAAAATAGGAAAAATTTGGGAAAAATTTTGGAAAATTTGGAAAATATTTTGGGATGACTTGAGTAAAATTTTGGGCAAAAATAAATTATTTTCTCGCATGTTTTCGCAGTGCAAAGTTTGAAAAATCGGAATCGGACGTTTTCCGGGATTTTATTTCGCATCGTTTTTAAATCCGGATTCCGTTCAATTCTTTCCCGCCATTGAAATAGGTTTCGCTTTTGTGCTCAAACCCTCAAACTTCGAGCACAAATTTTCTTCGCTGATATTTTCAAACGTAATTTCCCAATTTATTGCGATCGCCGACTTTGTGAAAACCCTAGGTCATCAACTCGATTCCAAAACCCGGATTTTCCTCGCAACCCTTGTTCTAACTCGAGTAGAATTTTCGGCAAAAATTTTGGAGTTGTTTTCATGGCTTTTATGGTTCTTTTCGATCTCTCGGTATTTTGTTGAATTCTAACTGAATTCAATTGATCTTTCGCACGTACGGGTAGCACCTGAAGAAACCGGCATCGACCCCGCTGAAGATCCCACCCCTCAAGTGTGCGAGCAAGGCAAGTCTTCACACCCTTTGAACATATCGATCCCAATTGCGAAATGATGTCATTTTAAACTCTAAATATGCATGCTTTACGAGTTACCTATACTTGTTATGCCATACCTTGCTATTGATTACCTTTAGAATTACTCCTTGTAACCCGCGACGTGATACAAACAACCGAAGAATAACTTCGGTAAACTGCTTAGCCATGCTCTACTTAGATTTATGCATACTCATGACTTTATGAAAAAGCTTTGTGCCTGGGCAACTACCTTAGGGAAGGTAGTTGAGATACGGCATGTGGAGACATGAGCGCCACATGGCCATGAGAACGATGAGCTAAGTTTTGATGAAAATTGAAAGTACCATACAAATGTTTTAGACTGGGGCGGCTGGATGATTCGGGTGGATTCCGGAAAAGGCAAGTGCCGACCCTGGTCAATTAAGGACCGAGCCATGAGATAGCCGGGAAACGAGCCAGTACAACCGTACTTCTCGAATGGGTATAGACCTAGCTGACTAGATAGCCGAGCGGAGGCAGTATCCTTGCATAGATGGTTCTCTATGATGTGGTTATGGGATGAGAATGAGGCTGCGTCCTTTGTTATGAGTGGTGGAATTAAACTGATGTTAATTAAACTTAAAGATTTGGAAAGTTTTCCCTTACCCCGGGTGCGCCAGAACTCCTCTCACTGCTAGAAAAGGACGGCTAGAGTGCATGAGGGCTTAAGTTCATGGAGCGGGTACTGCCAAAGCAAGGTTATCGAAAGGCTTTGCCGTGACCGTCTCATGTGTTGAGGCGTAGGCTCATTTGTTGGGTCGCGCGGA
The DNA here is from genome assembly GCA_019925245.2 of Oryza australiensis. Classification (NCBI taxonomy): domain Eukaryota; kingdom Viridiplantae; phylum Streptophyta; class Magnoliopsida; order Poales; family Poaceae; genus Oryza; species Oryza australiensis. The sequence goes on from JAIFGZ020000429.1 coordinate 639,834, forward strand.
GTACGGGTAAAGTGTACATCCTTTGCGGTGTGAGTGAATCAATCTATTCGAATAGCCGTGCTCGCGGATATTGAGCATCGTGACAAGACTTTCGCTTGGCTAGATTTTAAACTTAAAAGCTTGGGATGGGTATGCATGATGGTTTCATTCGGTGGGTCAACTTCTCGATAAGCGAGAAGGGGTAGATTCCCCAGAAAATCATGACGAACCGGAGGCGGGAAGCCATCCTTGGAATCACGAGGGATGGTAGACAGAACCGTCACCGGATTAATGAACTGTGAAAATTAAAACTTGATTGGCTAGTCGATAGGTTTGTGAAAAGAATTGTGAAAACTGGCTTTACGCAAAAATAACCCTAGCCATGTTCTTTGAATAACCCTATCATATGCATCAATTCTGTGTTGGCTTGCTGAGTACGGTTGGTACTCACCCTTGCTATAAGCACAAACCTCCAGCTGATGGAAATGAAGAGCCAAAAGACCCCTACGCGTACTACCCGGAGGGCGAAGGAACTGACGGCGCATACTAGACCTTAGCCCCGGTCGTTGCCTGTGGCAATTGACGAGCCGCTGCCTCTTTCCGCTGCCTTATCTAAATTCTGTTTTTATGTTGTATACGGACCATAAGGTCCTGTGGGTCGAACATTGCCTTCGGGCCTATTGATGTAATAATGGTATTGTAAGACTATTCGTGCATGTGCACTTGATTATCCAGTACTGTATTCGTGGGTACCAACTACTCGATCCAGGGAAATGGTACTATGAACACGAAAGATTCCCGCCTCAAAAACGGGGGTCCACACATGACCCTTCACATAACCCCCTCTAACCAATCGTACCACACCAAGGTTTCACCCCTACTCCAATCGGGGTAATGGGCAGCCCCCTCTCGTGTCGCGGTGAATCCGGAAGCCGATCAACCCTTAAAACCGGGGCCGACCCAACTCCATCATGCCCACCCTCACTAGGGTACGTCGGCTAGAGAGAGCTACGCTACAGACCCAGCCACTACCCATGCTGGATTGTGGTATGCATGGTAATTCTTCCAGGGTTTCCCGAGAACCGGTCCTTAATTGTCATGAGCACTCTAACCAATATCCAACCATGTGCTCACAACCCACCATTGTCATAATTCAATATTATTAGAGTATGATCATATACTTGACATCATCTGAGTATTAGTCTCTAATGTAATATTTGATTAATGTGATTCCCTTAAGTGAGCTAGTTGGTCTAAGCCAGGCTAAGTATGTTCCAATCCAATATCTAGTCATATTGAACCCAAGTTATCAATGGTGAGTACAATGGGTATAATAGTCCCATCAAATGACATTCTAAAACATATGCAATATTTGAGAGGAAATGAGATATTTAAATAAAATAGATACAATATGATCAATGTAAAGTATGACTTGCCTTGGTCTGGAGACCGGGGAACCTCGGCGACTACTTCGAGGTAGATGGGATCGCCGAAACTATTGGAATCTACACGACAAACAAAGCACTTCAACAAAACATACTAAAAGTCTACCGAAACAGCACAAGAAACTATTTTTAATGGATTCCTGACATTTTTCTGGATTTAATGAAATTTGATTGGACTAAAACGGAGCTCGGATTAAAAAGATATGAATTTTAGAAGTTTAATTATGATTTTTAAACTAAACACAAAACTAAAATTAATTATTAAGCAATTCAGTTCCAGGGCTGACGCAAGCAGGCGCGGTCGATGGGTAGGGACGACTTCATGCTGATGTCAGCATGCGGCGGCGCGGTCAGGCTGACGTCAGCAGCTGGTGTCAGCCCTAGGGCTGACGTTAGCAAAGCTGACACGTCGGCTGAACGGGCTCGGTCCACAGTGGTGCGAGTCCACGGTGGGGCGGCGGCGGCTGTTGCCACACGGCGGCCATCGGCAGGACGGTGGCCGGATCGGACGACGGAGTGTGCGCGCGAGATTGGGCGGTCCAGATCCGCCCGATTCGAGAGATCGAACGGCGGGAACGGTGGCTAGGGTTATGGTTTGGGTGGCGGTGGCGACCGGGTGGATAGCTGACACATGGCGGCCATCCGGGGAAGCGACGATCGGATCTGATGGTGGTGGCTTGGGCGAGATCGGATGGCTCGGATGCGTCCGATCCGCCCGATCGAACGGCGCGGGTTTGGATGGCGACGACCTAGCTCGGGCCGGTGGCCATGGCCGCGTGGCGGCCGGCCGATCACCGGTGGCACGGGAACCAATGGTGACGGGCGACGCGATGCATGGGAGACGGCGTGGGTTCGTCTTGCGCATGGAAGGGGCTAAGATGTGCACAGACAAAAGAAAGGAAAGGGGGCGATGTGCTCACCGGAGATGGAGGAGATGGCGGCGACCGACGGCGGCGGGATTTGGCCGATTGCAATTTAGGGCTAGAGGCGAGGCAGCGCAAACGAAAAAGAGCGCCAGAGCTCACGGGAGAATTTATAGAGGTGGCTAGGCAACGAGTTGGGCTCAGATTCGCCGGGAATTTCTCGCCGTTGCAACCGGAGAGAGAGAGAGAGAGAGAGAGTCCAGTGCCGGATTAGGTGCGGCGGCGGCCGTTGCGGCGCGTGGGAAAGGCAGCGCGCGGTGCGGTCGGGTACGGCGTGAAGCGGCACGGGGTCGGTGCGGTGCGGCGCCGAAGTGGGACGGCCTGGGCGCGAGCGGCGATGGCGGCTTGGCCCGGTCGGGCACGGGGAAGGCGGTCCTGATAGGTGGGGCCCACCTGTCGGTGGCCCGCGGGCGAGAGGGAGGCCGCGCGGACTTTGCGCGGGCACCGCTGGCTCGTGGGCTTCGGCCCATGGCCGAGGGAACGGAGGCGGGCAAGCTGGGCCGAAAGGAATGGGCCGGCGGGAAAAGAGCGGGAAACAGTACGACCCAAATGGAAAATTAGGAAAATTAATTTTGGGACTTAATTTAATTGCTGGTTACTTATTTAATTGATTAAAAATAGTTCCAGTGCTTTGAAAATTCTCATAAAATCCTGCTAATGTATTTTCACATGTAGAATTTAAGAAAAATCTTATCATGCCATTTCCATTTATTAAATGCACTTTAAAATTACTTGTTCGCTCCATATTAATTCTAGAAATTCTAGGGTAAATTATTCAAACGATTTAGGGGCAAAACTCGGGGTGCGACAGCGGTGAACGCGGTGGAGAGGTTTTGCAGCGGGGGGCATGACCGAGCTCGAATTTGTGCAAATGATTGAGGGGCGGCTCGGCCGGGGTTGGGGAGTATTTATAGATGGCGGGGAGGCGTGGACATAGTCGAGGCGCACGGGAATGGTGGCGGTGGGAATGACGGGCGACAAGGACTTGCGGATCGGCCATTTTGACCGTTGAGCGCGAGTGGGGGAGTAGGGGATGTGGTGCATGACATGCGGGGACGACGTAGAGTGGGCGAGGTGGCGGGGAAAAGAGCGGGACGGCCGGGAGACACGGCGGCGCTCGAGAAGGCCGGAGGTTAGGGATGATAGGTGGGCCCCACCTGTTAGTCCTCGACCGGGCGAGGGATGCGAATCGGACAAGCGGGGCTCACGCGGCTCGGCTGGGCCTCAGCTTGAGTCGGGCAGCGCATGCGCATGAAAAGGACGGGCGATGGGTCGACGGCCCACGGGATGAGAAAATGGAGAAAAAGGAAGAAAAAGAAAGGCAAAAAGGACTTTTTCCTTAGGAAATTAATTCCGATTAGCCTAATTCAAATTTTAAAATTGTTTTTCTTGCTCTGAAAATTCCAAGCAAGGCCAGTGGTCAAACTCCTTTCCTCTTGGTTTATGGGGCTGAAGCAATGTTGCCGAGTAAGATGGAGTATGAATCCCCTTGGGTACACAACTTTGATGAGGAGCATAACAATAACATGTGTGTTGATGATTTGAACCGACTAGAGGAAGTCCATGACATATCTTGTATTCAGTCGGCTAGATATCTTGAACGCCTTCAAGATTATCACAATTGTAACGTCTGTTCAAGGAAGTTCATTGTTGGGGATTTAGTTCTTAGGAAGATTCAGACGACCAAGAACAAGCACAAGTTGTCTCCCCCATGGAAAGGGCCTTTCATTATCTCAGAAGTCACACGTCTAGGGTCTTATCGACTGAAGCATGAAGATGGGTCAGATGTTCAAAATTCATGGAACATTGAGCATCTACATCATTTTACTCTTAGGGTATTATTATTATCATCAAGTATATTGTTATTTTCTCAATTGACGACGTCAAGTAAGTTGCCTTCTTAAGTTGCCAGTCTGGGGCTATCAATAATAATCATATGGCTTAGTGCTGCTTATTCATTATTTTTTCAATTATTTTTGCTTATGATTGTTTTTAACTAAGTAATGTCGTTAAGCATAAAATTTTTTACCTCCTTGGTTGAGTTTTAGGCTCTGTTCTTGTGAGTAAAGTTTTTATTCTTTGCTTAAGTTGATCATGACAGTCAAAACAAAGTTATAAGTGAGATAAGTTATATGTATTCAGAGAGGATCATATCTTACAAGTCAAATTTTATACAAGACTCAATTACAAAAATAATCTGCTACCTCTTTGACTATCTTCTTGGCGGCTTCTTGGGCGTCAATGATCAGCTCCATGGCTTGCTCATCAGAGGTACCATATTTGCGAAGCCATCGCTGACTGCAATGATATCTACTGCGGTGATGTCCTGATCTTTCGATGGGAGCATAAATCAATTGGATGGAGCGATGTTGGCGATCAGACTACAACCATCCAGGGACGTTGCACCTTAGCAATCGTTACACCAATTCCAGAGGTAGTCGTGAATCTCGACGGATGCACAGTCAGCACAACCACAAGGGTATTTGTTCCTGCGAGCAATTGAGAACTAGCAAGAACAAGATGAACAAGCAACTCAAATTTGTGAATAAAGATGTAGAATTATATCAGCAAATTGGGGTTTCGAAACGAGCAAATCGGTGATCTAATCAATCACGGGATTACATGGCAAAGAAGCGAAGCTAAACTTTCATCTAACAAAACCCCAATTGTTCTTAGCATCGGCCATGGGGTATAAATTGGTGGAGGACGAACAAAGGGGTGTTGGGGTCGTCCTCCAAGCCTAGGATGTGTCCATAATGGACTCAATATGATGCACGCCCCAATGGGCCAAAACTAAGGTGTCGCAGCACCATTGGCAGAAAAGGTATCTGCACTAAATCGAACATTGTGGCTGACTTGGAATAGATATGGATGTGAGGCTGGATCCATTTGAAAGTATACTTGATAAGCTTTCCATGAAGTACTTGCACACCCAAAACGGAGTCTGTATGAAGCCGCAGCGTCCGTCAAAATTTGGCTCTATTTGGAAATCTGATGTTGTGTAGGCGTGGATGTATCGATCGTGTTGATGTCCTCGTCATCGAGGGTAGAGAGATTTTGTCATAGCGAATGCTTGGCTAGCCCCCATGGTCGCAAATTTGGTGATGTTCTTCAAGCATTTCTGTAGCGTTCTTTGTAGTTTATCAAATATCTCTACAACATCCTTCGAGCTGTTAGTGTTATGCCCTAGAGGCAACATGGAGAATGAATAAAGTGTTATTCAGTTTTATGAAATAGACATCTTGTATTGATCAATAAGTACATGACTTATTTATGAGACTCGATATGTATGAATCTATTTCTAAATGATCCCTGATCATATATCATATTATTGGAACTAATATGATTCTAAGATCGGCATGTCTATTGATTGATGATCATGTCTCATAGATCATGTGTATGAAGATACCAAATCAATAAACATGGACACGTGTGTTAGAGAACACATTGTTGGATAGACCCACCACGAGACACTACAGGAATTAATGTGCCATTAGTTGGTCTCAGCTAGTGTTGGTACAAAGTCCTTAGACCTGAGATCACCATGGATTCCAACATGTGTAGTAGCCTACTTTGGGACTACCAAACGCTATTCCAGAATCGGGTAGTTATAAAGGTAGTTTTCGGGTTTGCTATGAAACATGGAGTGGGATGTGAGTGATCAAGATGGAATTTGCCCCTCCTTTGGAGAGATATCTCGGGCCCTCGAGGTAATGGATTATGGAAATGCATGGCCATGCTAAGTTGATTGAGGAGTCAATCAACAGACAGATAATCCAATACGGTTCGAGTGAATGGTTAAGCTATTAAAGGGATGGCGCACATCTTGCCTATAGCTTAATTGGTATCGTGAGGCAAAGGGATTTGTGTACATATTACAGGTTCAGAGCCGATATTATATTCTTGTATACTGTGGTGTCAATATGTGCTGCTAGGCACCGCTGTTGACAGGTCAGCTGAGTTGGACTCGAGCCGACGGTCGGCTAAGTTAGACTATAGCCGAAAACGAGTATACCTGAACCTATAGGGTCGCATGCTTAAGGGGATGGAATAGATATTCGAGTTGGACTCTGATACGGCTCGATCGGATAGGGATCCGATCGGATAGAGTTCTATGGGCTTACGACGTATGGGCGGCCAACTCTGTGAGATTCGGATAGGATCCAATTTAAAATAGAGTCTTGATCGGCCACTAGTCCCAGTCGGCCAACTCTATATAAAGGGGTGAGGGGTGGAGAGTTGCAGTATCGCATTGAACCGAATCCGCAACAGAAGTCGCCGAGATCAATCTCCACGGAAACCCTCCCCACTTTCGAGCCAAACCCTAGCCTTGCATCACGTGCTAGCACACGGGTGTTCGGCGTTCTGTTCCCGGACATGTGGATACCTGTAGATGCGCTGCTACATTGCGCGCTGTTGATCGGCTACGGATCAGCTGTGGTGGAATCGGTTGCGTTCGAGCGCATCGGATCGAGCGCATCAGAGCGAGGCGCGAGAACGTGGTCAAACGACTCAGCGAATCAGCTACATCCACGAATCGGCTGATTGGTGAATCGGCTGTCCCCAGGAATCGGCTGTCGGCTTGCGGGAATTGGCTGTCATCGGCCAGCATAGTTCCAGATCGGATAGCCCTGATTGGCTATTTCCGCTGCATACTCCAATCGGTAACGATCTATCGGCCCTTACTTGCAAGTGTTCATGGTTTGCGCGGTAGAAAAGTTTTGTTTTTGGCTAGCGTAGTTTCCGCGTAACCCTTCAGTGGTATTAGAGCTAATCTTGCTTAGTTCGGGTTTTAGATTGGATCTAGAACAAGTTTTGCGCACGGGTTGATTAGCTCAATCGGTTTTACGGGATTTGTTGAGGAGAGTTCATGGTAATTGCGTTCCTTGATAGTGTATCGGAACGGCGTAATGTGAATACGTCGAAGCAATATCCATAGAACTCATTTTGAGTCGGCTTCGAGATAGCGTTCCTTGATAGTGTATCGGAACGGTATAATGTGATTATGCTGAAGCTATCTCGTAGTCCGATCTTGTTTGTTGCCACGCTCCTACGCAAACCATCTCCCTTGATAGTGTATCGGGACGACATAATATGATTATGCCGACATGGTTTCCGTAAGCGATTTCATAGATTGGATCTATGAATAGCGGGACCGCCGTGTGCGTACCCCTTATAGGTCGTCTCGATGTCGTTTCTCTGCGATAGGTAGAAAACTTTTTCTACGCCTAACTTGTTTTTGCAGAGAATGTTTTGAGATGGTATGGCCCTATTGTATGTATGAGATGCATGTGATGCGTGTAATATTCTTTCATATGTGCAATCCCTGTAATATTCTTTCATACGTGCAATGCTTGTAATATTCTTTCACGACCTACGAGTCGATGTAATCTTCAATTAGAGCTTCTATAGTAGTAGCTTAGTTTGAAGAAATCAAGCATTCGGCACTCGAAAGAACGGTGATGAAGATGGAGATCCTCAGCGCCGGCATGGAGATGGAGATCATCATGTGAAGGGGGCCATACTATTTCATAATATGCTATTCTACCTGCTTTCATATATGTGATATGTTTGTTTGATAGGATAGCATCCCTCGCAAAATTAAGTAGTAATGATGCCCTTCCAAATGTTGCACCCGTCACCGTTATGCTCGCCAATGGTGGGTCTGCCAAAGCAGAGTGCCATTCTCTATCATAACACGAGGGCGTATATGTCGGACATATACAGCAGGAGCATTTGGTTTACTTAACAAGGCTATCAAAACAGTTTTGGGCCGTGGGGCATAGGTTGACGCCGGGGCATGGAGATGCCACACCAACAACAAGAGTCACATAGAGATGTGATTAGCAAGGAGTTGCTTACCGATGTTATTAATCACGTAGAGGGAAGGTGGAAAATACGTAATGGGAGTCTTATGTTAAATTGTTTAACAAAAGACACAGTGAGAGAGCGACTTGTTGGCACTCGTACATACTGATGTATGTGGACCAATGAGCTCAACGGCCAGAGGTGGTTATCAGTATTTCATTACCTTTACCGATGACTTTAGTAGATATGGTTATATCTACTTAATGAGGCATAAGTCCGAATCCTTTGAAAAGTTCAAAGAATTCCAGAATAAAGTACAGAATCATTTAGGGAAAACAATCAAGTTGCTACGATCGATCGTGGAGGGAATACTTGAGCCAAGAGTTTGGTAATCATCCGAAAGATTGTGGAATTGCTTCACGCTGACTCCGCCAGAACTCCACAATGGAACGGAGTGTCCGAACGGAGAAATCGCACCTTATTGGACATGGTCCGGTTGATGATGAGCCAAAGTGATCTTCCGTTATCCTTCTGGGGATATGCTCTTGAAACAGCTGCGCTCACACTAAATAGAGTTCCATCTAAGTCAGTTGAAAAGACACCATATGAGATATGGACAGGGCAACCCCCTAGTTTGTCTTTTCTCAAAATTTGGGGATGCGAAGCTTATGTAAAACGTTTATGACCGACAAGCTCACACCCAAATCGACAAGTGCTTCTTTGTGGGATATCCTAAGGAAACTAAGGGATATTACTTTTATAATCGGGAACAAGGCAAAGTGTTTGTCGCCCGACACGGTGTTTTCTTGGAGAAAGAGTTTCTTTCAAGAAGGGTTAGTGGGAGCAGGGTGCATCTTGAAGAAGTTCAAGAAACACCAGAAAATGTTTCAGCAACCACAAAACCACAACAGGAGGAGTAAAATGTTGCGCCACCTGTTGTAGATACACCAGCCCCACGGAGGTCTGAAAGATCACGTCGTGCGCCTGACAGGTACACAGGTGCAGAACAACGTGATATATTGTTGTTGGACAATGATGAGCCTAAGACCTATGAGGAAGCGATGGTGGGACCCGATTCCAACAAGTGGCTTGGAGCCATGAAATCCGAAATAGAATCCATGTACGACAATCAAGTTTGGAACTTGGTTGATCCACCTGATGGTGTCAAAACCATTGAGTGTAAATGGGTTTTTAAGAAAAAGGTTGATATGGATGGAAATGTTCACATCTATAAGGCGCGATTGGTGGCAAAAGGTTTTAAACAGATTCAAGGAGTTGATTATGATGAAACCTTCTCGCCCGTCGCAATGCTTAAATCTATTCGGATTATCCTAGCGATTGCTGCATATTTCGATTATGAGATATGGCAGATGGATGTCAAAATGGCTTTCCTAAATGGAAACCTAAGCGAGGATGTATACATGATACAACCTCAGGGTTTTGTCGATCCAGAATCGCCTGGAAAAATATGCAAGCTACAGAAATCCATTTATGGATTGAAGCAAGCATCTCGGAGTTGGAATATTCGTTTTGATGAAGTAATCAAAGGGTTTGGTTTCATCAAAAACAAAGAGGAGGCCTGTGTTTACAAAAAGGTCAGTGGGAGCTCAATTGTATTTCTAATCTTATATGTGGATGACATATTGTTGATTGGAAATGATATCCCTATGCTAGAATCCGTCAAGTCTTCATTGAAAAATAGTTTTTCCATGAAAGACTTAGGGGAGGCAGCATACATAATTGGCATTCGGATCTATAGAGATAGATCCAAGAGGCTAATTGGAATAAGCCAAAGTACATACATTGACAAGGTGTTGAAAAGGTTCAACATGCATGATTCCAAGAAAGGTTTCTTGCCCATGTCACATGGCATTAATCTTAGCAAGAATCAGTGTCCTCAGACACATGATGAGCGGAATAAGATGGGTATGGTTCCATATGCTTCGGCACTTGGATCCATCATGTATGTCATGCTTTGTACACGTCCAGATGTCTCGTACGCTTTGATTGCTACGAGCAGATACCAGTCAGATCCAGGTGAAGGTCACTGGATAGTAAAGAATATCCTTAAGTACTTGAGAAGAACTAAGGATATGTTCCTAGTCTATGGAGGTGAAGAAGAGCTCGTTGTAAGTGGTTACACCGATGCTAGCTTCCAAATAGACAAGGATGATTATAGATCGCAATCTGGGTTCGTGTTCTGCCTGAACGGAGGCGCAGTCAGCTGGAAGAGTTCCAAGTAGGATACTGTTGCTGATTCTACAACGGAGGCCGAGTACATTGCTGCTTCGGAAGCTGCAAAGGAGGTTGTTTGGATCAAAAAATTCATTTCTGAGCTTGGTGTGATGACTAGTGCGACTGGTCCAATGTCTCTCTAATGTGATAATAGTGGAGCCAATGCGCAAGCCAAGGAGCCGTGATCACATCAGAAGTCCAAACACATACTTCGGCGATATCATTTCATCCGCGAGATAGTGGACAGAGGTGATGTCAAGATATGCAAAGTGCACACGGATCTCAACATAGCCGATCCGCTGACAAAACCTCTCCCTCAGCCGAAGCAAGAGGCGTACACAAGAGCAATGGGTATTACATACTTACATGATTGACTCTAGTGGGAGATTGTTAGTGATATGCCCTAGAGGCAACATGGAGATGTTGATATCACGTCAATGTTTATGTATTAATGAATAAAGTGTTATTCAGTTCCATGAAATAGACATCTTGTATTGATCAATAAGTACGTGACTTATTTATGAGACTTGATATGTATGAATCTATTTCTAAATGATCCCTGATCATATATCATATTATTGGAACTAATATGATTCTAAGATCGGCATGTCTATTGATTGATGATCATGTCTCATAGATCATGGGTATGGAGATAGCAAATCAATAAACATGGACACATGTGTTAGAGAACACATTGTTGGATAGACTCACCATGAGACACTACAGGAATTAATGTGCCATTAGTTGCTCTTAGGTAGTGTTGGTACAAAGTCCTTAGACCTGAGATCACCATGGATTCCAACATGTGTAGTAGCCTACTTTGGGACTACCAAACGCTATTAGAATGGGTAGTTATAAAGGTAGTTTTCGGGTTTGCTATGAAACATGGAGTGGGATGTGAGTGATCAAGATGGAATTTGCCCCTCCTTTGGAGAGATATCTCGGGCCCTCGAGGTAATGGATTATGGAAATGCATGGCCATGCTAAGTTGATTTAGGAGTCAATCAACGACGGATAATCCAATACGGTTGCGAGTGAATGGTTAAGCTATTGAAGGGATGGCACACATCTTGCCTATAGCTTAATTGGTATCGTGAGGAAAAGGGATTTGTGTACACATTATAGGTTCAAAGCCGATATTATATTCTTGTATACTATGGTGTCAATATGTGCTGCTAGGCACCGCTGTTGACAGGTCTGCTGAGTTGGACTCGAGCCGACGGTCGGCTATGTTAGACTATAGCCGAAACCGAGTATACCTGAACCTACAGGGTCGCACGCTTAAGGGGATGGAATAGATCGGATAGGGATCCAATCGGATAAAGTTCTATGGGCTTACGACGTATGGGCGGCCAACTCTGTGAGATTCGGATAGGATTCGATTTAAAATAGACTCCTGATCGGCCACTAGTCCCAGTCGGCCAACTCTATATAAAGGGGCGAGGGGTGGAGAGTTGTAGTATCGCATTGAACCGAATCCGCAACGGAAGTCATCGAGATCAATCTCAATGGAAACCCTCCCCACTTTCGAGCCAAACCCTAGCCTTGCATCGCGTGCTACCACATGGGTGTTCGGCGTTCTGTTCTCGGACGTGTGGATACCGGTAGAGGCGCTGCTACGTTGCGTGCTGTTGATCGGCTACGGATCAGCTGTGGTGGAATCGGCTGCGGTCGAGCGCATCGGAGCGATGCGCGAGAACGCGGTCAGACGACTCGGCGAATCAGCTACATCGGCGAATCGGCTGATTGGTGAATCGGCTGTCCCCAGGAATCGGCTGTCGGCTTGCGGGAATCGGCTGTCATCGGCCAGCACAGTTCCAGATCGGATAGCCCTGATTGGCTATTTCCGCTGCATACTCCAATCGGTAACGATCTATCGGCCCTTACTTGCAAGTGTTCCTGGTATGCGTGGTAGAAAAGTTTTGTTTTCGGCTTGCGTAGCTTCCGCATAACCCTTCACGAGCCTGATCCAAGACTGTTCTAGAAGATAGTACTTATTATTGGCGCCACAGCGTTAGCAATATCGTCTCTGATAGACTCAGCCCTTTTCACTCTACCAGCAAAAACTTCAAATTGGTTTTGAGTCTTCACCTTGTGGCTGGTATTCAAGATCATAAGAGATATTGGTTTCTCTGGCAGAATAGGCTACAATAACAGTGATTATGGAAGTTACCTTCTAAATCAGATTTGGCCTTTTCCTTTTCCTTCTTTAGCTCCTCGACGGTCTCTTTGTTCTTGTCCACCTTGCGCTCCAAGGAAGCTATTTTGGTATTTTTAGCTACAGAAGTCAAGGTTCAGTGAGAAACAGTAAAGTCAACTAATTATTATGATTCAAGGTTGGATATTATCTCCAAGTGTTCCTCGGAGCTCTAGGTTGGCATCTCTAAGCTCTTGATCTCAGCCATCAACTGGGCTTCTTTGGCTTTAGCCGCATCTTGGAAATCTTTGAGTTGTTACTCGACCCCCTTAAGTATATCCAAGTGCAGCACTAGCTTCTTTAGGGTTTCATACTTGGCTTGAGATTGACACCATATTCTCTTCATTATGGCATAAGTTTCCTTGAATTATCATATAAGAACAAACTCAAAACATGATGAAGTTAAAACTTATGTCCAATATTTTGGTGGATTCATTTAGAGTCTTCACCAGCATCTGGCATTCTTCTTCTTCTTCTTTTTTCTTGTTAAGGATGACGTCATGTGCAATCCCGTCAGCATCATGCCAGGAAATTTTTAACGGCCGGTGCCTTCGGTGGATTTTATCTGCAAGATTTCTTCTTTATCTTCAATGATGATCGGATCTATGCCATGATATGATTAATAAGCTAAGCAAGACATATCTGATCAAGACAAGGTATGAGAGGTTATTTACTTGTTGTTGCACTAGGTCTCTATCGAGGAGGCCCTTGTAGTTTTTCTGTGCGCCCTTTCAAAGGACCAGCACTTGAGGAGGGACTTTCCCTTGTTTTTTCAGTAGCACTGGTTGGGTTTTCTTTACTTAGGGGCTCTTAGCTCTTGGGTTTAGTCCCACTTTGTTTCGAGTGCTTTGTGCTTGAGGTCTCTTGGCTGGAGTCTTCTTCTCCGATTGGTTTGGTTTGATCGCCAGTTGGAGGCTCGTCATTGATAGTTGGCCCATCATCTGGACCCGATTGGTCTATAGTCGGGGGCTCTTGATCAGTGGACGATGCCTTGGCAGCTTCCGACTAGTCATCATTGATATATTTCAGATTTACTAGAGGGATCTATGTCTTCTGACTTCCTAAAAAAATATTACATGGACAGAGTTATCTACATACGATATTCCTAGTAGGCATTCATCACAGGCACTTTGATGGTTTGATATACAAAGAATCCAAGGATTGTTTGGTTACCTAGATGATGTCCTAAATTTGGGGATTGCACTTTTGGGTCTGGATGAAGTTTGAGTGAAGCTCGGGGCTTGGGGCATGTCAGTGCTTGGTTTCTAAGCTGCACCTGCACCTAGACTCGGATCATCATCTTCGTTAGAATCATCGATCCGGAATTTTGTTGTTCTCTTCTTAGCCCTTGTAGACTTTGGCTTCTTGGCTGGCCTTTTTCCCTTCTGAGGGGTTTTTGTTGAGGGGCCTCCAATCGGTTGTTTATTTCTCAGGCTCCTTTGAGGGGATTGCCAAGCCATTGCAGGAGGGTTTGAGATTATTGTGGCATTCTCCTGTGAAAATAAGATGTCAGCAATGACGTAATTATTTGTTTGTTCAAGATAAAAAGATTTGTGAAAGAGGATCAGAGTTGTACCAGAGGCGGTGGCCGCATCAAGCTGTATGTAGTGACTGGGAGCTTATGGCCGTAGTCGACTACAATCCTAGATGAGAAGACTTTGTACATTTGAGAGCACATGGTTTTGAACTCAATCGAATCTTTGTGTTCTCGGTTGGTGACGGTTTGGCCTTCATAGTCAAAGGCAGGTTTTGACCTGTCCTTGATTGGGGCTAGTCCGCACTTGATAAAATGCCGAGTGACTTGTTCCCCGAGTAGCCTCAGAAAAATCAGCTCCTTCCAGTTGGGTATTTTAGGTGAGGCTATGGATAGGAGGAAGACGGACAAAGGTGGGAAGACTGATGAGTACATCCCATCGCTGGATACACACAACAACGGTCCATCCCCAACAATCCAGCTACAAGGACCGATTACACGTGCTCGTGCCCACCGATTAAATCACGAGGTGAATTTGTTTCTTAACATCCATAATAATATTGCTTTGGATGGGATTCACTGAGTTCATGTGATATTTTGATGCTTAGGAATATTGGAGCGGATTTATCCAAGTCAGAGATGAAGACGGGTGGCGCAGTAACACCAAGGACGACAATGACTCCGGTTCGGGATTCAGCAGACCACCTTGCACCAAAACGGGCATAACTCTCTCATACGGAGTCCGTTGGAGGCGAATGACCACTCTACGAAAAGCTCACGAGTAGACCTTTCATTTGGATCTCATCCCAGCTCAAAATTCGTCCAGGAACTCTCTGTGTGGTTTCAACAAGTCCTGGGAGACTAACTTGGGCCTAATGGGCCTTGTATCGGTTTAGGGTCCAAGTTGGAGTTGTGTGCGCCCCTCTTTGGTCGCCCACTACCCTAGCACACACCCTCTCATAACAACCCATGTTCATTAGGTTTTGCTTACATTGCATCTACACACGCTTGTGTTAGACTTTGCCTTGCACCACACCGATAGGCTGCCGTATTGGTTTGTGAAACCTCAAATGGCCATCGTACTTCATCTATATTTGCAATTCAGATTGTGTTCTTCCTGTTCTTGCTTGTGTTCTTGGATTCGCTTGCAGAAATTAGCCCTCATGGCGGGGTCAACCGTGTTCCGACGAGGTTGATAACCATCGGAGTAGTGGTGTAGCGATTGCAAGGGTTTGATCTGTCCGGGCCGTAGCCTTGAATCGCCAACGTAGAGAACTCCACCAATCCAACCTATCAACCTTTTGGAAGATCGGGACCTATTCCCCTATTAAAGACAGGGAGCAGGATTTGAGATATAAAACCAATTGGAACGCCAGCCTTTATTAGATGATTTTAAGGAAAGCGCAAAGTGATGTTGCTGATTTTTGCTGCGCAGTTGGAAGCCGGAAACACTAACTACTCTAGGATTTTCCTGTGGGGTGAGCTTTTAAATAAAACATGCACATGAACATATTAAAATGTGGGAAATGCCTACAAAGGAATGGCACAGATGTATGAATATTGCAATATGGACGATGGAATTAGGGTTCAGATGATATATCTTAATCCCATAGAAATCCAGTAGGCCATGGAAGAAATCAGAGGTTCAAAGACTAAAGCCACTATAGAAGAAAGGGGTAAACAACACAATTTCTTCAGTATTTAGTGTCAGGAATTATTCACCGCATGCTGATCGCCACCCGATGATTTCCTTCGCTAACACTACTCCCTCCTTCATCATCTCTTTCAGAGCTACTCTTTTACATCGGACGTCACACATTGATCAAATGGAATTTCTCTCTCTCCCACCATGGATGAGCTCAGAAAGCTTTTGGATTGGGGTTTTTCGAGGGGTGATCTTGGGGAAATGAGGTTGAGGTGGAGTGGATTTGTTTGGGGGTTGGATTGATTTCTCTTTTTCGTGTTTGGATGCGCGGGGAATCCTAGCCCTAGCTCCGGTGGCGGCAGCTATAAATAGGAGCATGAAAGGGGATTTCTGGAATGAAGCGATGGAGATTTGTTTTTAAGTGTATCGACAAAATTTCTTTTTGGGATGAAGCCCGTTATGTGTTCGCAGCCCATATTTTTTAGGTGTGGCCTGACATGTGCCTTTAAAGACTTAGGCATATTTGCGCTTGGCAATATGCGCATGCTCAAGTGCCCAATACAACTTTTTAGGAGTTGGTAGCATGTAATTTAAAAGGTGGAAAACAGTGAAGCCGTACATATATATGTAGGAATACGTGGAGGCTATGATGGCATAAAATAAAATTTTCTACCATGCAATCCAGGAAAGCTTGCAAGTAAGGGTCTATTGATTGTTACCAAGTGACGCGCAGTGCAGCGGAAAAACTATAAGTAGCCGACCCAACGGACGCACGTCAGGATGCTGTGTCGACCTTGCTGACCCCGATGCCAACCTCGGTCCGATGACCTGCCCTCTTAGCTGACCACCTTGCCGACCTTGAACAGTCTTGCCCGACCTCGCTAACTTCGGACTGTCTCGCCTGACCTCGCTGACCTTAGACCATCGAGTCTGATTCGCTTGATCTCGTCGGCGCTGCACCGATTTGCCCAACCAGTCCGACTTCCAACTACCGAATAATGGATTCGGCTAGTCAGAACTCGAGGATCTTCTGATGTCGCCGATTACACCGCAACATAGTGATGTCTCTACCGGTATCCACACATCCAGGGAAGGAACACCGAACACTCGTGTACTAGCACGCAATGCATGGCTAGGGTTTTGGCTCAGACGTGGACTAGGGTTTCCGTGGAGAAGTTGATCTAGCTTAGAAGTTGCGCATCTTGATCTCCACCCCTTGCCCCCCTTATATAGAGTTGACTGACTGGGCCTAAAGGCCAATCGGGACTCCATGTTCGGTCGGATCCCTATCCGATTGAGCCATAGCATAACGTATTGACATCATAGTATACAAGGAGATCATATCGGCTGAACCTGTAATGTGTGCACAAATCCCTTTCTCTCACGATATCAATTAAGCTATAGGCAAGACTCGTGCCATCCTATTTGTAGCTTAATCATTCACTCGATCTCATATTGGATTGTCTATACGTTGATTGACTCCTCAATCAACTCGGCATGGCCATGTACTTCCATAAGACATTACATCGAGGGGCCCAGAGATATATCTCCCATAGGAGGGGCAAATTCCATCTTGATCATTCACATCCCACTACATGTTTCATATCAAACCCAAAGGCTACTTTAGAACTACCCAGTTATAGAATAGTGTTTGGTAGTCCCAAAGTAAGCTACGACACATGTTGGAATCTACGATGATCTCAGGTCCAAGGACTTTTCACCAACACTACTTGAGACCAACTAATGGCACATTAATTCCCTGTAGTGTCTTAAAGTGGGTCTATCCAACAATGTGTTCTCTAATGCATGTTCACGTTTATTGATTTGGTATCTCCATACCATGATCCATGAGACATGATCATCAATCAATACATGTGTTGCTCTTAGAATCACATTTGTTCAATAGATATAGTATATGATCAGGAATTATTTAGAAATATATTCATTGAGTCTCATGAATAAGTCACATACTTATTGATCAATACAAGTTATCTAATTCATGAAAGAGAATAACACTTTATTCTTTTAATATATAAACATTGACCATGATATCCAACATCTCCATGTTGCCTCTAGGGCATCTCACTAACCGTCTCCGACTTGCAGTAGAGTCAATCATGTAAGTATCTAATACCCATTTCTCTAGTGTGCGCCTCATGTTTAGGCTGAGGGAGTAACTTTGTCAACGAATCAGCAATATTTAGATCCGTGTGCACTTTGCATATCTTTACATAACCTCTGTCCACTATCTCGCGGATGAGATGATATCGCCGAAGAATGTGTTTGGATTTCTGATGTGACCTAGGCTCCTTAGCCTGCACAATGGCACCACTATTATCACAGTAGAGGGATATTGGACCAGCTACACTGGTCATCACACCTAGCTCAGAAACAAATTTCTTGACCCAAACAGCTTCCTTTGCAGCTTGAGAAGTAGCGATGTACTCGATCTCTGTTGTAGAATCAACAATAGTATTAGTGTAACCATTTACAACGAGGCCTTCTTCACCTCCATAGACGAGGAACATATCCTTAGTTCTTCTCAAGTACTTAAGAATATTCTTTACGGTGATCCAGTGACCTTAACCTGGATCCGATTGGTATCTACTCATAGCACTCAAAGCGTAGCATACATGATGGATCCAATTGTCGAAGCATATGGAACCATACTCATCTTATTCCGCTCATCATATGCCCTAGGACACTGATTCTTGCTAAGATTAATGCCATGCGACATTGGCAAGAAACCTTTCTTGGAATCATGCATGTTGAACCTCTTCAACACCTTGTCAATGTATGTACTTTGGCTTAATCCAATTAGCCTATTAGATCTATCTCTATAGATCCTAATGCCCAGTATGTATGCTGCCTCCCCTAAGTCTTTCATAGAGAAACTATTTTTCAATGAAGACTTGACGGATTCTAGCATAGGGATATCATTTCCAATCAATAATATGTCATCCACACATAAGATTACAAACACAATTGCGCTCCCACTGACCTTTTTGTAACCACAAGCCTCCTCTTCATTTTTGATGAAATGAAACCCTTTAATTACCTCATCAAAATGAATATTCCAACTCCGAGATGCTTGCTTCAATCCATAAATGGATTTCTGTAGCTTGCATATCTTTCTAGGCGATTATGGATCGACAAAACCTTCAGGCTGTATCATATACACATCCTCGCTTAGGTTTCCATTAAGGAAAGTCGTTTTGACATCCATCTGCCATATCTCATAATCGAAATATGCAGTGATCGCTAGAATAATCTGAATAGACTTTAGCATTGCGACGAGCAAGAAGGTTTCATCATAATCAACACCTTGAATCTGTTTAAAACCTTTCGCCACCAATCACGCCTTGTAGATATGAACATTTCCATCCATGTCTAACTTTTTCTTAAAAACCCATTTGCACTCAATGGTTTTGACACAATCGGGTAGATCAACCAAGTTCCAAACTTGATTGTCGTACATGGATTCTATTTCGGATTTCATGGCTCCAAACCATTTGTTGGAATCTGGTCCCACCATCGCTCCCTCATAGGTCTTTGGTTCATCGTTGTCTAACAACAATATGTCATGTTGTTCTGCGCCTATGTATCTTTCAGGTGAACGACATGATCTTTCGGACCTACATGGGGCTGGTGTATCTACAACAGATGACGCAACATCTTGTTCCTCCTATTGTGGTCCTATGGTAGCTGAAACATTTTCTGGTGTTTCTTGAATCTCTTCAAGATGCACCCTGCTCCCACTAACTTTTCTTGAAAGAAACTCTTTCTTTAAGAAAACACCATGTCGGGCGACAAACACTTTGCCTTGTTCTGGATTATAAAAATAATATTCTTTTGTTTCCTTAGGATACCCCACAAAGAACCATTGTCAGATTTGGGTGTAAGCTTGTTGGATTGTAAACGCTTTACATAAGCTTCACATCCCTAAATTTTGAGAAAAGACAAGCTAGGGGGCTGCCATGTCCATATCTCATATGGTGTCTTTTCCACTGACTTAGATGGAACTCTATTTAGTGCAAATGCAGTTGTTTCAAGAGCATATCCCCCAGAAGGATAATGGAAGATCATTGGCTCATCATGGACCGCACCATGTCTAACAAGATACGATTTCTCTGTTCGGACACCCCGTTCACATATATGAAAGCAAGTAGAATAGCAATTATTAATGAAATAGTATGGCCCTTTCACATGGTGATCTCCATCTCCATGTCGGTGTAGAGGATCATCATCTTCATCACTGTTCTCCCGAGTGCCTGATGCTGGATTTCTTCAAACTAAGCTACTACTATAGAAGCTACAAATTGAAGATTACATCGACACGCTGGTCGTGAAATAATATTACATGGATTGCACGTATGAAAGAATATTACACGCATCACATGCATCTCTACAAAACATACATTTAATAGGGCCATACCATCTCAAAACATTCTCTGCAAAAATAAGTTAGACGTAGAACGTTTTCTACCTATTGTAGAGATACGATAACGAGACGACATAAAAGGGGTACGCACATGGCAGTCCAATCTATGAAATTGCTTATGAAAACCATATCGGCATAATCACATTATACCACTCCGAGACACTCTCAAGGAACATGGTTTGCATAGGCGCAAGCCAACAGTCATGGTTGGACTACAGAAAAGCTTTGGCATAATCACATTATACCGTTCCGAGACACTCTCAAGGAACGCCATCCCAAATATGACCCATACTCATTCCGAGTGCTATGAAAATTGCTTCGACACAATCGCATTGTGTCGATCTGATACAATCTCAAGGAACGCATTTTCCAACTACTCTCCTCTACCGACCCATATACCGATTGATCTAATCAACCCATGTGCTAAAACTTGTTCCAGATCCAATATAAAACCCAGAACTAACTTGCTCTTGGATTGATAATAAGGGATAAGGGTAGTATTGGGCTTTCAGCCGGTTTTATCTGGTATAACTGTTCTGCTTTAAGTTACATGTTTTATTTTGCTTAACTACTTATATCTATCATCTTATTTAAGTTTATCAATCCTTTCAATATACTAAGCTTGTTATTAGCCTCGCACTGTCTTAGTTAGGTCCTATTTGTTTAGGTTGTAAATTGTTTAATGGATTTAATTAAGAGTGATAGTCTTATATAAGGCCATATCGGAGTTTTAGCCGATATGTTATCCAGTTGCCGAAACTATTCCATCAGCTATGATATAAGTTCATATAATTATTAATTTGTATGATCTTGGTTATAAGCAATTAATATTGTCTAGGTTTGGTCTGATCTATCGTAATTGCTTGAAACTAAGAGAAAGATTGAACAAACTATT
Source organism: Oryza australiensis (assembly GCA_019925245.2). Taxonomy (NCBI): domain Eukaryota; kingdom Viridiplantae; phylum Streptophyta; class Magnoliopsida; order Poales; family Poaceae; genus Oryza; species Oryza australiensis. The sequence continues at coordinate 660,876 of JAIFGZ020000429.1, forward strand.
ATATGTCATTCATCTACAGCCGATCATGATTGTTTTGGGTCTAATCTTCAATACCTGTCCATTGGCTAATTATTTAGATGATATAATTGCACAACAATTGACTTTAATAATATCAATCTTATGTTGGATTGATTGGGTTCAACCTATAGGATTGATTCGGTTAAAGAAAAGTTGTTTATGTTCATATTTAATCTAAATCTAGTTCATGAATAGTATCTTTCATCTTACAGCCATTTTGACTTGTTCACATCGGTTAGGTCACCATGATACGACATCGGCCTATTGGCCGATCAGCTATCGTCCTATGACGTTTACCATGTCTTATTGGTTGCAGGAACAAACCAACTGGCATGCTTGCATTCCATCGACGTTTTGGACCTACACTAAAGCTATTGAAAACTCCTAGGCCGCCGTGTTTTTGCATCGACACACTTTTGGCACACCTGGTGGGACACCAAGATCTTCACCATGTCAAAAATTAAAGAAGAAAACATCATCCCAGTCACAATCGACAAGTTGTCTGATGAACAAAAGGCATAGATGAAACAACTCACTCAAGAGTTTCAGAGAATGTATTTTGAATCCTTCAGTGTTACTCAGCAAGGAAAAATAATACAAAAATCTAAAATTATTATGCCGAGGCCAGAAGATGAATGAAGTAGTAAGCAATAAAATACAAGTAATACAGAATTTAAAGAAGAACCTCTTCTCATGACTTTGCAAGACAGGATTGATGCAGTTGTTCATCATTCCTTGATAAATCAATCTGGAGTGTTAGTCAACACATTAACATCTATGATCAAATGTCACACCCTAAAATTCCCCTCTCTAGCCTTGAAATTATCTAAGAAATTGCACAAAGAAAATGTCGGGAATTAACCTAGAGAAAAACCCAAGGACTAAATCCATTTAATAAGTGGAATGGGCTTGGTGGAATTTTTATTAAATTCTCCATGTCAAAATACACTAATATGATTTTTAGTGGAATTTTAAGAGTAGAGGAAATAATCTCAGAAATTGAAATATGATTGTTGGAATTAAATTAAAGGTGGAAATCCTTTTCCATTTCCTTTTTATCTTTTTCCACTTTTTCCAGGCCATGCGCCATTTTTCGGCTCACTCCTGTTTAGCCCATGCGCCTGCGTCTCTCTCTCCCCCGTTGGGCTGGCCTGTGCCTACGCCCCAGCCAACTGTAGAAGTCTCTCACGCCTTCCTTTTTCTCTCGGGACACCGACAAGTGGGCCCCACTTGTCGGGGTCATCCCCTACCTTCAGCCGAGAGGGCAGGCTGACATCAGCCCACACCGCCACCTCTCTCACGCCTCCCGTGCCTTCTACGCGCACTCCGCGTTGCTCGCGCTCCGCGCGCCCACTCTTCCCTACTCCCCTATGCGAGTGGAGCAGCGGAACGATGCGGATTCAAAATCCCATCCACTTCTCTCTCTCTCTTGGTCCATGCCGTCGCCATTTCCGCTCCTTTTGGGCCATGATCGAGCCCCGAATAGCTATAAAAAGCACCCCCGAGCTCCGCCCATCCTTTCCGCTAACTCGCTAGAGGCTCCCGAGCCCCCTAGCACTCTCGCGCCATTGAACCCTAGCACCACCGCTCAAACCGCTGCTCTGGCCGCCACACCATTCATCACCAAGCCTCCCAGTCACTGCCGTCGGCCTCGCAAGGACGCTAGGACCTTGGCCCCGCCCGAACGTCGCTCTCTATCGCCCGAACGCGGCCCCCTGTGCGCTGGTGAGCCTGCCGTCCTTTTTCCTCTTTCGCAAGTGTTTCTCGCCGCAGCACACCTTCTCCTTCCCTCATTTCTCCTCTCTCATCTTTGTCGGACGATGGAGGACCTTAGCCGCCCTTCCATTCACCACACCGCCGATCCTACGTCCTCTCCCTCCGCGCCGGTTGCCATCACCGTGGTGAGCCGCCCCTCCTCTCTTTTTCCCTCCTTCCACCCTCAGCCAAGTGTGCCACCCCTCCCACCCGTTCATGCACGTCGCCGGTGACCTTAGGGTCCCATGCATCGCCGGCCGATGGAGCCATCGCCGCACCTCCCGCACCGTCGCATCCACCCGCGTGAATCCGGGCCATCCACACATCGCCCCGACGCCGTCCTGCGTCGGCGCCACATCGGCGTCGCATCAGCGCCGTGTGGCCGCCGCATCGGTGCCACGTGTGCCACGCGCACCCCTTTGGCCCGTGGACTTAGTCCACCGTGCGCCGCTCTCTCACGCGCCACCGCTAGGTGGGCCCTGCCTGTTGACACCGGCATGTTTCCTCACTAGCGTCAGCCCTAGGGCTGGTTATGCAATAAATCATTTAATTCTTTTCCTTTTTATAGTAAATACAGTGAAACTTCTATAGTTCATAGAAAATTAATCCGAACTCCATTTGAGTCCATTCAAATTGCAGATGTTCCATAAAAATGACTAGAATCCATTAAAAATTGTTTTGATGCCTGTTTCAGTAGACGTATAGCATGTTTTTGGTGTGTTTTGTTTGTCGTGTAGATTTCGGCAGTTCCGACGCTCCTGTGTACTTCGCAGTAGCTGCAGAGATCCCTTCGGAGCAAGAGCAAGGCAAGTCATGCATTCCACATTGATCATATTGTACCTATTTGTAAATTACCTCGCTGTCTATTTAATTGCATTATTTATGATGTCATGTGAATGGGACCTATAGTACTCAGCCTAGTTTGATTACCCTATGCCATTGATAACTTGGGAATTAATATGACTAGATGTTAGATTAGAAAATACCTAGCCATGTTTAGATTAACTAGCTCACTATGGGAAATGTCACTGATACCTTATGATGATATTAATGAGGACAATTATGGACATGGGTCTCCATGGTACAAATGCATCCATGACATTTAAGGACCGGTTCACGGGAAACCCTGAAAGAATTACCATGTGTACCACAAGCTAGCGTGGGCAACGGTTGGGTTTGTAGAGCAGCTTTTCCCTGTCCGACATACCTGTTAGTATTTCTTACAATCAAAGATTAATCCGCAAGTGCACGGAATACCATTGTAGCACTTCAACCAGGAGTATTCCAAGGTATCGAATTCACAGGGAACGTGTGTGAATTATCTAAGGGTCAGGTTCATCCAACGACAACAAAAATATATAGGCGAGGGTATAGAGAGGCTTTCTATGGTTATGGATCTAGATAGATGGTAACTCCTTACTTTATTTACTTACTTCGGTCTGCCAAGTGACTCTGGCCTACAACTCTACGACATACCTGAACCAAGGGTGGAGATGAGGGGGGCCAAGATTGGTTCGGCCGAACCAGGGGTTCGACCGACCCCTTGGCCCCACCCTTCTCCACCGCCTATCAACAGAGGCTTGCAGGTGGGCCCCTAAGGCAGTTGAGGGTGGTTTGATCCCACTTTAAGTCGGTTTAAGCTGACTTGTGGGCCCCTCAATCCATTGGATGCTGACCTGGTGAGCGTCAGTTGGTTGGAATTGTCTTTCTTTGCCACATAGGTGTGCTTTTGCTCCATTTGAATGTATTAATCACCTGCATACAAATATTCACCAGCACTTGTGGAACGAATTAGTAAATAACCCTACTGCTATGTTGATGTTTATCTTTTATCTATTTTATGCAGGGATTGACAGTCGGATTTTAGTACTTCAAGGACTTTTAACAATCTCCCCTACACTTTGCCCATTGCTCGTCCTCGAGTAAAGGTTAAGTACTAAGGTGGATCATGACGTGTTTTGGTATAATGCTGACATACAACTTATAACAAAACATATCTGCACCTGTGAAACTTGATGTGTCTATCATGTTATCTTGTGCTATTGAAGAATGGAACAGTCTAGGGTTAAGTCATCTTCATTCCTTCTGCTAAGTGACTCGGGTCATTCAATAAATTTTTAAAACGGGATAAACATAACTTTACTCCTTGGAGATTCTCTCATGTCGCTCAATGTGTTTGATTCCTCACCAAGGCCTTGATGTTGTCTATTCTTATCCTACCTTTCTTATAAGGCTTATGTGGAGCTCAGGGTAGGGAAATAAGAGTAGATCAAGCTTGTGCATAAATGTCGAAGGGGATATGTGAGTGGAAAAAATGGAAAATAAATAAGTTGGTGACTCATTTTTGTATGATCCTCCTCCCTATCTTTTATTTAGATAACATGGCTCGTTCACTTTTTTTTCGTCATGCTCAAGAACATTTTGTTTCTTCTCGTGTGAGCGTTATGATTTTGTAACATAACCATCATATACATTTTTTAGCTCATGTCCCATTTGGCATGGATAGGAGGATAGAGAATCATAATCATTTGGAATCTATATTTGGTTGAGGGATGATGGTGCATGCCGACTTCCGGTGTAGAAGTTTGCATATGGTGGTGAATGGGATATTCTTGCTAAACCTCTAGTGTAGAGGGAGAGATTTTTATATGGTGGGTATGGACGAGACTTTGATCATGAAAGCATGAAAAGAATCTAACAAGGGTCTATCTATTTGACCAAGCTCAAAATTACTACAATCATCATATGTATAAGTTTTATCATGAAGATCAACACATGGCTCTGGTGGGTATAAAACATCATTGAGGAGTTTGTAAAGCTATAGGTTTTGGATTTTCAAAATAAAATACCCAAGTATCTCATGCAGTATGGAACAAATCTACTCATTACCAAACTATATCTCATTCGTCAATTACTCACGTAACATGCTTTCCCTAAATATATGATTTCATAGACAACAAGTGCAACACTGTTGTGGGTGGTCCTAGAGAGTTTTTGCTTTAATGATCTCTGGGACACCCCCACACTTGTTCTTGTACCTGTAGACTTTATTCAAAACAAAATACAAGTGGAAACAAATGGTAGTTCTACCAGTGTGACAAACCGGGGAACTTATTTTATTGAATTCAATAAATCAAGGCTCTTACAACAATTAAATGGAATTGAAATAAACTAAAGAAAACTAACACCTGATACTAAGATAACTAGGGAAGGGTCTATGGTGATGGTGCCTGATAAAGGTCATCCTTCCCTACAGTCTTAAGTAGACGTTTCATTTTTGCACAAAGGCCACGGCGGAGGGTATTAAAATCGTCTTTCAAATCAGCTATTTCAAAATTTCCCTCCGCCACTAGATCGCCCAACCTCTTATTTTCTAAACTTAATTCTTTGACTGTAGAGGTTAATTGTGCTAATGAGGGCTCCTTAGGGGATTTCTCCCCGCTGCTCTCAAATTTTCCTGCCACCCTATTGATTGGAGGCGGCGAGACATGCCGCCTCACCTTGTTGCTTGACGGCGAGGATCAAATGAACTCCATCGGTCTCTTCTTCTCTAGTGTAAGTGCATGTTTAAGCACCTTCCCATAGCCCGTGGGGGTTCGCACCCCTTGGACTTGGAAATGACGCTGCAACGGCGGACTCTCTAGAGAATAGGACGACGTGTCTAGCTGTACCGGTGGCTGCTATTTTCTCTTGATTTGATGGCCGCCATACCAGCGTATCGTTCCGTCGATTTTAACACCGGACTAGGAATGTCATCCCCATGGAAGAGGCGAGTCTTCACTGGCCATTTAGGGTCGAGCTTCACCGTAGTGGGTTGCTGGTAGGGACTCGCTGCATGAGCCTTGCCTTTCTGTGCATTTCTTGGTGAGGTAGACCGTGCGACCAAACGGGGGGCCATGACCGGCCTATCTTGGTTCGGCCAAACCTTGGACAGGTTTGTTCGGCATCCCGTCATGGCAGTCGGGCGGCATGATGGCTATGGGCTCAACCTTGATGACTCATGCCTCCTCTAACATGTAATCGCTCAAATTGATGAGACAGTTTGCCAGAGTCGGCTCTCCATCGAGGTTGAAGGTGGAATTAGAGGGTGTGAATGGAACTAGCCCCTTGCATGCCATGGTGATGGGTGTGTGCTGAGGTAAAAATGGTGAAATGGGAATAGTGGAGAAGAAGGGATGAGTTGAAAGGTTTTTAAAAGTTAATAATCCCTCCATAACCAACTCAATTTTCTGCATATCAGGCCAAGATGAGCGGGGTGCAGAGGATAATCTTGAGAGAGAAAAATGGAGTGTGGCAGCGCCGATGGTGGTTCGGCCGAACCCCTATGAGCCCCAGTTACTTCCCGCTTTTAGGGTGAGAAAAAAATAGATAAGGGGAATATGTATTTACTAGTCTAGCTATTAGAAACCAAGGAAGAACTAAAGTAGATCATCTAAATCAACTAGTTCAATATCATCTACTTGCCTGCCTTGATCTTTAATTGGATTTACAAGAAAATTTTTTAAGCGATAGCCATTTAACTTGAAGATTTTACCTTCATCATTTTGGAGTGTGATTGCTCCGTGTGATGACATGTTGATGATGGTGAATGGACCTTCCCATTTACTTCGAAGTTTTTGTGATCTAATAGCTTCAGTCTTGAGTTGAATAGTAAGACTTTATCCCTAGGCTTGAACTTTTTTGGCTTGATCCACTTATTATGCCATCTTTTTGTTCTCTCTTTGTAAATCATGCATTGCGGTAAGCCTTGTCCATCCATTCTTCTAGCTCGGAGAGTTGCATCTTCCTAGGGGCCCCGACTTGATTGACATCCATGTTCCATTTTTGGATAGCCCAGTATGCTCTATGCTCCAATTCGACGAGTAGATGGCATGTTTTTCCATAAACGAGTTGGTAGGGTGACATATGTCGAGTGGAGTCTTGTATGCAGTTCGATATGCCCAAAGTGCATCAAGTAGTTTCCATTTCCATGACTTCCCCATCTCTTGTACGGTCTTCTGTAGAATATTCTTGATTTGTTTGCTATATTGTGCTGGGCTCCAAGCTCCTTCAGAAAGTTTCGGAAGGTCTTATGAATTAAATGAGACCCTTCGTCACTTATCACCATCCTTGGTGTTCCAAACCGAGGAAAGATAATTTCGTGAAACATCTTTCGAGCATGCTTGGCATCAGCAGCACTGCATGGCATAGCTTCTACCCACTTTAACACATAATCGATAGCCACCAAGATATACTCGCAGTCATAAGACCTTGGGAAAGGTCCCATGAAATCAATGCCCCATATATCGAAGAGTTCCACTCGAAGATTGTATGCCAGGGGCATTCCATCGCAAGCACTTATTCCTCCATGTTTCTAGCATTTCCAGCAACTCCGAATAAATTCTTTGGTGTTTTCACACATTGTTGGCCAGAAAAATCCACTTTGCCATATCTTAGCCTACATTCGGAATGCACCGTAGTGCCCTCCATACGTGGGTTGAATGGCACCTTTCAATTATCTTGGTAGCTTTGGTCGTCGGGATGCATCTCCTCAATAATCCGTCAATACAGACCCTTGTAAAGATATGGTTCCTCCCAAATATGGCTGTGACTCTCATAAATAAGTTTCTTCTTGTTTACTCCTGGTGGGACAGACCCTGTGACAATGAAGTTCACGATGTCTGCATACATGGTTGGAGTCTGTCACCTTTAGTAGCATGTTGTCTCGTAGCAAATCATTCATTGGTTGTTCCTACATGTTAGTGTAATGCATACGAGACAAGTGGTTTGCTATAGAATTTTTTACTCCCTCTTATCTTCTATTTCATTGTCAAACTCTTGGGGTAGAAGAATCCATCTTATAAGTCTAGGTTTAGCATCTTTCTTAGTGAACAGTTATTTCAAAGCAACATGATCAGTATAAATTATTACCTTGGCTTCTACTAAGTAATATCTAAACTTATCTATAGCAAAAACTATAGCTAGGAGCTCTTTTTCTGTGGTAGCATTGTTAAGTTAAGCTCCTACTAGAGTTTTGCTAGCATAGGCTATGGAATTATGTTTCTTATCCATGGTTTGACCAAGGAATGTGTTGATGAGAAATTTCTCTCACGCGCTGGCCTAGGAGATCTGCTTAGCTCCAGTGCAAGTCCCTCTCGGCTGCCTGTGCAGTACAGGGCGTGCCAGTTGGTTTGATCTGTTAACCAACAAGAAAATAAAGATATATGCGTCAAGGGTTAAGTTAGATCCTACTGGATCAGCTGTGAGAGTCAATTTACATATATATGCTATCCCGAAGTGCATTTAAACTAAGTGACTAGAATAGATCGGCTGCGCCGAGACAGTATTAACCACTTAATCCAAATATACAATGGGATAATAAATATATGCCTTAACAGTCTAGCTGATACCGTAAGGCTAACTGTAAATCGGCTAGTACTCCGACTCATGTTATGAAAAGAAATTGATCTAAACTAAATACGCTAAACCTAGATCAGTCGGCTGTAGGCTGTGGCTGACAGGCTGATTCCGGCTTAGGGCATTTAACTAGAGCAAGATCTTAATATAGGAGGCAACTTTAATAAACCTGATAATAAATATACCAAAAGAATATTAAAACAGAAAAGGCCGGCTGAAACCCCGGCACTGTCTCTAAACATATACATCTAGCCGAATTGATCATAAAAGCTCTAAAAATGACTTAATAGGTCATATTGATGCAGTATTAAGTATAAAAAGAACAATCAGATCTATTATAGCTGATGTAAAACCCCTCGAGATGGTGGATATCGCATATAATATAGGCCAACCCTAAGATCTAGCTCTATCGGCTACTAATTCCTGATAGAAACAGGACGATGTCAAGACAGATCTAAACATTGTTCTATATTATATGAGATATATTATAACTGGCGCAACATAAATCATTGAATTTAGAGTATCATAGCGATGGAAGCACTAAATTCGACGAGATACACCACTAATGACAAATATTAACCTTAATCGGGGATCAAAATGATGCAGCCCGAAGCCGGATCAAGTGTTCATCTGAAGAAAATAGGAGGCGATGCGCCGAAAGTTGTATTGATTGTGTGTGTTAATTACAGGGGTCTTGGGTCCTATTTATACCCAAGAATAACATTATCCGTACGAACCCTGGTTTCTATCTAATCTACTATTTAAAATTAGACAACATCCCGGGACGTGGTCTCATGCTGCATTACAATAGGATCATCTAAACAAATCCCTAATTTACAGATACAATTGCCATTATAAGACTTTATCCATAGATGGCAATATCTTCAACGCACATTATGAACCAAATCTACTATTTATCTTCAAGCTTTCCATCGGAAACAGCCCTATCTTCCTTTCTGGATCTGAATCGGCAATCGGCTATTCCCAGCCGATTTGGCCTTAGCCGACTGATTTCCCAGCCGATTGAATCGTAGCCGACGCGGTCTCAGTTTCTCCGCAGATCTCTTCCCGATCAGATCCCGTTCCAATCTTGACTTGGGCTTAAGGACTTGGTTGCCAAATTTGGTTGTTAACACATGCCCTCTAAGTCCGTGATAAGATAATATCACGGATTTGCCGACTTTTTCCAAATTCCCGCGCATTTTTCGTCCAAGCTCGTTTGGCTACTAGAGAAAACTCTCTATATATTACCCGCCCGGCACCGAAACAAGCCACGCTGTCACTTTGCGCACCCAAGCTTTAGCCAACAGAACCCTTCTTCTTCCCCGGCGACTCCTCGACGATTCCGGCGACCCGGAACATAAATCCTCCCGGTGAACCCCGCAAGGCGGTGATCCCCCTCCAATGGCATCTTCAAGCATCCCTGCCGACGCACTGCAACAACTTTTCCCTAAGGTAAGTCCTAATCGACTCTGCTCCTTTTCTTCTCACGGTTTAAGTATCGCCTCTCCTTGTAAGTTCTTCGTTTTTTCTGCAACTTGTAGCACTTATCTCATCAAATTGCAATCCCAGACCTCAACCACCCAAACCAGTATTTCTTAGGGCCGATCGGCAATTTGGATCCTAGTGAACTTATCATTGCCAAAACCAATTGGATCCCCTATAGATTCTCAGCCCTAGATCTATCATACTGGACCAGTGCTTTCAAATCTTGGCCGTCAACTGATAAATCTTGGCCAGCTTGGTACCTTAGGATGTCGGCTAGGAAACAAACTCATTGGACTAAACTTGGGATAGATCAATGTTTAGGACTGACAATAGCCGAAATCCCAAAGCATGAATCCCTTCTATCGGCCGCAAGCTACTTCTGGTTTGATACCCTCAACGCCTTTCTTTTCAGGCAAGGGCCGATGGCACCAACCATTTTTGATGTGGCCAAGATCACTGGTTTGGATATCACCTGTACTGCCAGTCCGAATGACCTCCAAATAAAATGCTAACATACCTTCAAAACAAAGAGCATCGGTGGCTGGAATGGCTTTATATCTATGAACATGAGTGATGGGCCGATCTCCGACAGGGAACACACAGCCTTCCTTCTAATGTGGCTAGATAAATTTGTATTTTGTGGATCAAGCTGTGGCCCAACCAGCAACTGGCAGCATATAGCCGAAGCCTTGGTAGCAAAAAAGAAAATTCCCCTAGGCAAATACCTGCTCGGCTATTTATATCAAGTATTAAGTACAACATCGGCTCGGCTGGCCACTAAGCAAGCCATCGGCACAGGAGGGCCATGGTGGTTATTACAACTCCGGCTCAACCTCCATCTATACAAGGTTGTTGAGCTGCCTCCTCCGATTGAAGCCGATTTTCCTCTGCTGGAGCCGAGAATCGTAGATGATGAAGAGCAAACAACTCGGAGATGTATGTCATATGGGGAAGCCACCACTACTTACCCTGGGTCTAAGCTGACAGCCGACGACTTCAAGGAGTGGTTCGATCGCCTATACAGTGGTTTCCCAAATATTTCCAAGATCTGGTTTGCCTACACAGACATTGATAAGTTTGAACTACCGGACAACCTTCGGCTAGATGAGCTTGATTCCGAAGAATACACTGAGCCGAGGGAAATATTCGTCATAGCCATCATCCCATGCATCATCCCCGTCGGCATCCACCAAGGGTGCAACATTGTCAAAACTTACGAATTTTATCACCCAATGGTGGCAGCACGACAACTTGGAATGGGACAATTGCCAATCGGCTTGTACTTCGCCGATAAGATCCAACCAAGGGGAAAAATTGACAGCAACATTATGATGCATCGGCTGCTCAGCATTCCCGGTCCTCCCTTGGGCATCATCGACATAATTGATCTGGCGGTGTCCAGATCGGCAATCTTCAGCCGATAGTGGAACGAGTGGAAACAACACCTGTTCCACCAATCGACTTCGATGTGCCTAACAATCATCGATCCTGACTTGGTCCAATCGGTAAACATTTTTTCCTTTCAATACTTTCCTTTCATCGGCTAATATTTGTGCTTTCGACTAACAAACCCTTTTTTGTTGCAGACGATTGACGACTCCCCTCCTCACTTCAGCAACGCAGGGGTGGCAATCAATTATGCGCTCGGGATCCTGCCAGGCGGCTGTGGACTAGCCCCGTCCATCATCGACTTCAACGCGCCGAAGGTGGTCACACTTCTCCACGGCCAAACTCGTGAACCGCTTCGTCGATTGAAGAGGGCTGTCACTACTCCTGCTGCCGAGAAGAAAACACGAGTGGCGAAGAAAACCAAACCAGCCGGGTACTTAACGAGGAAGTGGAGGACAAAGAGATAACAGAAGCAGTCGAAACAGCTACAACCAAATCGAGCTCGGAAAGATATGCACAAACCCCATTAGCCGACGAGGCATCTATCCAAGGAACACCAAGTCCCCCAAGGCGTCCTGTTCGTCCGATAACGGTACATAACCTCAACACTTATTCTTTCAACACTTTTCATTCGCCATTCCCTTACCACATCTTTTCATCAGTAGAGGAAAAAGCTGGCCACAAAGAAGAAATCGGCTCCCCTTCCATCGGTAAGCATCTTTAACTTGCATCTTGTGTTCATTAGCCGATCTTAAAACACACCCTTTTTTTAGCCGCCGCGTGCGCCGACACCTGCCTCGCAGGAGTCAAGTGAATGTACTCCGTTGGCTGCTGGCGGCACTCATGGTGAACACACACCGTCAGCTGTAGGTGGCAGCCAAGCCGATGAGGAAATCACTTCCGCCCCGGCAATCCCAGTGAGTTTTACTCACCCTTTATAATTGTCTTGACAACCCTCACCCTTCTTTTAACTGCCTTTTTCCTTGCAGAACGTAGCCGATCTTCTGGGCTTTGACTTTTTGGAGTTCGTAGATCCGGACGAAGGAGGCGACAAGGCTCTGGAGCCACTGGACGAAGACCTAAGGACCACGCTAGCCGATATCGCTAATCGGCTCGAGGGCTCATTGGGCGCGCTAGCAGCCGATTGCGGCTCTGTCCGTAATCGGTTCGAAGAGATCCAAGCCAGTCTTCCAGACGAGTTGGCTAATACAATCGCGCCCGCAACCTTCCTTGAAGCGCATCGGCATAAATACGAGCGGGCGAAGCAGCACATAGCCGATCGTCGAGAGAACAAATCACTAGCGGCGGCCATCAAATCCAACCAAGAAGAGATCAAGGCGAAGAAGGCCAAGTTTGATGCATTGAAGACAGAGCCAATTGCCACACTCGATCGGCTTCACGCACGATGGGACAAACTGGTAGCTAAACTCGTCCAGATTGAGACCGAGATCATGATCCAAGAAGAATACGTGGCCGGCCTGCCGAAGGAGATAGAAGATGAATGAACCAGCATCAAGGCGCCCGTGTCCTACCTGACAGATCTGACGAAGGCGATGAAACCTGTGCCTGGGACTGATGCAGCCGACGTTAAGGTGATTGAAGACATCGACGGGATCTGTCGTAAAGCGATCTTGACCATTGCTGAGTTCCTTAGGCGTTGAGTCGGCTGTAATAGTTGGGACAAAACTTGTGAATCTTGTAATCTAACTGTTTCTTGTAATCGGCTTTTATTATCTCTTTGTAACTGACTTGGATTATCATTTGTAATCGGCTTGCCTTACTTGATCTCCACTTAATGCATGCTTGCCGATCACATTAAACTTCCTTAAAGACGTCAAAATTTTTTGAAAAATTCACTCTGTCTCCTCAATATCATATTGTATTGTATATGCCCCCTAATTTTGTTGATGATGTTCCCAGCATTAACAAAATTATCAAATCACATATCTTGTCGTTGTCGACTAAGCTGAGCTGATGTAGAGCGATTAGGGGAAAAACTTGGCATAAAAATATCCTAAAGGCGATGTGTGTGTCACAACGCATCGGCTAACTTGAATCGGTTGAACAAACAGAGCCGAATCATTAGTTGATCCATACACTTGGGTAATATTTCTTTAAATGTTTATCATTCAAAGCTTTCCAAACACTTCTCCATGCAAACCCTCTAGCATATAAGCTCCTTTAGAGACGCATTCGTGGATCTTGAAAGGCCCATCCTAATTTGGTGACCACTTGCTGAATTTATTGTCTCTTGTTCCAATCGGCAGTATTAAATTCCAAACGAGTTCGCCCTCCTCAAAAGATTTAGGCACAACTTTCTTGTTATAGTGGCGGGCTACTTGCTCCCTATCCTTTGTTACTTTCTTCAAGGCCCTCATTCATGATAAAACAAGGTCTTCTGACTCGTCAACCATCAGGTGATAATAATCATCGGTTGTGAGTTGATCTTACAGCTGAACCCGTCTTGAGCCGATGATATTTTCCCATGGCAGTACTGCCTCGTGTCCATAGACCAATTTGTATGGAGGGACTTGGATAGATCCATGGCATGCCATCCAATAGGCCCACAGTGATTCAGCTAATCGGTTGCGCCATTGCTTGGGGTACTCATAAATCTTCCTGTTTATTAGTTTGAACAAACTTTTATTTGAAGCCTTTGCTTGCCCGTTGGCCTGTGCATAGTATGGTGAAGAATTAAGTAATTTGATCTCCATGCCATTGGCAAACTGAACAAACTCGTCCGATATGAAGATAGATCCCTGGCCTGTTGTTATTGTTTGTGGGACGCCAAATCGGTAGATGATATGCTCTTAACAAACTCGATTGCGTCCCTAGAATCAACCTTTTTGGAAGGAATTGCCTCCAGCCATTTTGTAAAATAATCTGTTGCCACCAGGATGAATTTATGTCCTTTGCTTGAAGGTGGATTAATCTGGCCGATCATGTCGATGCCCATCCTCGGAACGGCCAAGGCTTTATGATTGGGTTCATAGCCGATGTAGGTGCTCTTTGTATGGCTCCAAATTTCTGACAATCCTGGCAACCTTTGTAATATTTGAAACAGTCCTCCAACATTGTCGGCCAAAAATACCCTGCTCTCTGAAGCAACCACTTCGTCTTGTGAGCCGATTGATGTGTGCCGCATAACCCTTCATGTACTTCTCCGATAGCCACCTTGGCTTGATCAGCGCTAAGACACTTGAGTAGCTGTTAACGACCAAATTTGGTAACCAAATCTCCAAGTTCAAGGTCGAATTTGAAGCGAAATTGGATTGGCGGAATAATCTACAGAGAAGCAGAGGCTGCGTCGGCTATGCTCAAATCGGTTGAGTGACGATCGGCTACGAGGTCAATCGGCTAAGGTTGGATCAGACAAGGATAGCCGATAGCCGATGTTGAGTCAGAGGAGAAGATAAAACCATTTCCGATGAAAGTGCTTGAAGATAAATACAAGATTCGGTTGTCAGTTTGTGCGTTAAAAGATATTGCCATCTATGGATAGAGTCCTGTAACGACAATTGTATCTGTAAATTAGGGATTTGTTTAAACTGTTTATTGTAATGCAGCATGGGTCCTTCCCAGGATATTGTCATATTTTAAATAGTAGTTTAGATAAGAGTCCAGGGTCTGTACAGATAATGTTATTATTGGGTATAAATAGGACCCGAGATCCCTGTAATTAATTATTAACACAATCAATACAACCTTCGGCGCATCGCCTCCTGTTTCTTCAGACGAACAACTGATCCGACTTCGGGCTGCATCGTTTTGATCCCTAAGTTTAGGTAAATGTTTATCATTAGTGGTGTATCTCGTCGAATTTAGTGCTTCCATCCCTATGACACTCTAAATTCGATGATTTATGCTGCGCTAGTTATCATATATTGCATATAATCTAGAACAAGGTTTTGATCTATCTCGTCATCGGCTCACTTCTGTCAGGAATCGGCAGCCGATAGAGCTAGATGTAAAGGTTGCCAGGATTATATGCTATATCCACTGTCCGGAGGTATTTACATCAGCTACAGTAGATCAGACTGTTCTTTTTATACTTAATGCTCATCAGTGTTGAACTATTAAGTCGTTTTTAGAATTTTCAATGATCTGTTTGGCTAGATGTATTTTGCTTAGACACAGTGTCCGGGTTTCAGCCGGCCTTATCTGTTTTAATGTTCTTTTGATATATTTGTCATCAAGATTATTAAAACTGCCTCTTATATTAAGATCTTGCTCTGGTTTAACGCCCTAAGCTAGAATCAGTTTATCAGCTATAGCTGATAGCCGACTGATCTAGGTTTAGCGCATTTAACTCAGACCGATATCTTTTCATAAGATTAATCGGAGTATTAGCCGATTCACAGTTGGACTTATGACATCGCCCAAGTTTGTTAAAGCATATATCTATTATTCTGTGGTATATTTGGGTTAAGTGGCTAATACTATCTTGGCATCAGCCGATCTATTCTAGTCACTTAGGTTAAATGTACTTTGGAATAGCATATATATGTAGATTGACTCCAGCAGCCGATCCAATAGGATCTAACTTAATACTTAACGCATATATCTCTATTTTTCTTGTTGGTTAACAGATAAAACCAACTGGCATGCCTTGAACAGCATAGGTAGCCGAGAAGGACCTGCACTGGAGTTAAGCAGATCTCCCAGGCTAGCGCGTGAGAGAAATTTCTCATCAACACGCTTCTTGGCACGCCCAGTGGTACTTTCTTTGTCAACTCGGCTAGGACACATCGACGCAACCGACAAGATGGTCGACTCCAAGAGCCCCAGCATTTCTCAGGACAACATCGTGCCTGTGAAGATGGAGCAATTATCAGCTGAACAGCAAGCCGATTACAAAAAGATGGTGGAAGAGCTCCAGGCCAACTACCTACAATCTTTCACCCAAACAAGATCCAGGGCCGTACATCAAAAGTATAAGTTCAGCATGGACGAGCTCAAGGCATCCTCCTCCAGTGGATCAAAGGGCAAACAAAAGATGGAGGAGCCGATTTAGGAACAAGATGATTTGGCCCTGCATACTTTGCAAGATCGAATTGATTCGGCCGTCCATCACACGCTGGTCAACCAGAGTAGCATCCTTGTCGATACCCTTAACAACATGATCACTATTGTGGTCGACGCCAAGATAGCCGACCAGCTACAGCGGGGGCCTACGTACTTCACAGACAGCCAGTTTCCTGGTTACAGGACGTTGGCCACCCAGAATCGGCCAATTCCATCGCCAGCACAACCAGGGCCGCCAGGAGGGGTCCTCAACCAGTCGAGTCCGTCCGGATCGGCTGCAAGGCCAGTGGTCACTATGCTGAACCAACAACAACTGCTGCCCCACGACAATCGGTAGTTAGAGCCGGTTGCCCAGATTGGCCTAGACATACAGTACAACGCTGGTGGCCGACAGCTCTTCCCGGGTCCACCAACGCCACCACCGGTGAATCGGCTGCCTCCCGCTGATCATCCACTCCGTTACCAGTATTGTGGACCCCCGTTTTTGGAACGGGAATCTTTCGTGTTCATAGTACCATTTCCCTGGATCGAGTAGTTTGGTACCCACGAAATACAGTACTGAATAATCATGTGCAAATGCACGAATAGTCTTACATCGAAATTATTATAGTAATAAGCCCGAAGGCAATATCCATCACATAGGACCTCATGGTCCAGATACAACCCAAAAGTAGAAATTAGGTAAGGCAGCGGAATGAAGGCAGCGGCTTGTCAATTGCCACAGGCAACGACCGGAGACTAAGACCTAGCAAGCGCCATCAGCTTCTTCGCCCTCTTGATAGTAGGCATAGGGATCCTCCAAGTCTTCATTTTCTCCATCTGAAGGTTTGTGCATATAGCAAGGGTGAGTACCAACCGTACTCAGCAAGCCAACACGGAAGTGATGCATATGATAGGGTCATTCAAAGAATGGCTGGAGTTTAAGTCATCATGCAAACCCATCCCATCATTTTAAAGTTTAGAGTCTAGCCAAGCGAAAGTCTTGTCACGATGCTCAATATCCGTGAGCATGGCTATTCGAATAGATTGATTCATTCACACTGCAGTGGATGTACACTTTACCCGTACTCTGCAACTGCCCAACAAATGAGCCTACGTCCCAACACATGAGACGGTCATGGCAAAGCCTTTCGATAACCTCACTTCGGCAGTACCTGCTCCATGAACTTAAGCCCTCATGCACTCTAGCCGTCATTTTCTAGTAGTGAGATGAGTTCTGGCGCACTCGGGGTAAGGGGAGGCTTCATTCATCAAGTTATAATAAATTCCAATTTCCCATCATCCCTTTCAAATCTCATCTCATACATAAGAACCATTATGCAAGGGTACCACATCCGCCCGGTTATCTACTCCGGTAGGTCTATACCCATTCGAGAAGTACGGTTGTACTGGCTCGTTTCCCGGCTATCTCATGGCTCGGTCCTTAATTGACCAGGGTCGGCACTTGCCTTTTCCGGAATCCACCCAAATCATCCAGCCGCCCCAGTCTAAAACATTTGTTTAGTACTTTCAATTTTCATCAGAACTCATTTCATCATTCTTATGGCAATGTGGCGCTCATGTCTCCACATGCCGTATCTCAACTACCTTCCCTAAGGTAGTTGCCCAAGCATAAAGTTCTTCATAAAGTCATGAGTATGCATGAATCTAAGAATAGCATGGCTAAGCAGTTTACCGAAGATATTCTCCGGTTGTATGTATCACATCAAGGGTTACAAGGAATAATTCTAAAGGTAATCAATAACGCGGCATGACATAACAAGTATAGGTAATTCTTTGTGTATAGCATGCATGTTTAAGATTTAAAACAACATCATTTTGCAATTGGGATCAATATGTTCAAAGAGTGTGATGACTTGCCTTGCTCGCACGCTTGTTGAGCGGGGTCTTCAACGGAGTCGATGCCTGCTTCTTCAGGAGCTATCCGTACGTGCGAAAGATCAATTGAATTCAATTAGAATTCAATAAAATACCGAGAGATCGAAAAGAACCATAAAAACCACGAAAAGGACTCCAAATGTTTGGCCTAGAATTCTACTCGAGTTCGGGCGAGTATTGCTAGGGAAAAATCCGAGTTTTGTAATCAAGTCAATGCCCTAGGGTTTTCGCAAAACGACAATCGTAATTATTTGAGGAAATAGATTTGGAAATATCAACGGAGAGGTTTGTATTCGAGGTTTGGAGGTTCGAGCACACAAGTGAAACATATTTAAATGGCGAGAAAGAATTAAACGAAATCCGGATTTACAAACGATGCGAAACAAAATCTCGGAAAAAGTTTGAATTCGATTTTCAAATTTCGCTCCAAGAAAATATACAAGAAAATAATTTATTTTTGCCCAAAAATTCATTCAAATCCTTCCGAAATATTTTTCCAAATTTTAGATAATTTTTCCTATTTTTTTCTCTATTTTTCTTTTTCTCTTTTCTCTCTCTTCTTTTTATTTTTCTTTTCTTTTTATCCTCTCGCACTGTTCATCGCCCCGCCAGGTGTTCGACCGGGCGCACTCTCTCCGCTCTCTCTGTTATGGCCGGCGGCCGGCGCAAACGTGAGGGTGGAGGGCGGCGGCTCGGGGCTTACCGACGACGGCGACGGCAAGGGGAGGGTGGCGGAGCTCCGGCTCACGGCGACGGCGCGGCAACAACGGCGGCTTGCGGCGGCGGCGGCGCTCGGTTTTGTGGTGACGGCGTTCGGGAGAGAAGAGGGGCTAGAGGCGACGGCGGTGTGGGGAAACGAGAGGGAAAGGGAGGCTTTAAATAGGTGCGGCCGAGCGAACGGGATAGAGGGGGGCGGCGCAGCGATGTCGCGTCGGACACGCGGCGCGCGGGTAGCGGGGCCGACGCGGCGAACGCGGGCGACGCGCGGGGCCGGAGCGCGGGCGTCGACACGCGGCGCGGCTCGGGCGGGGTCGAGGCATGGCGGCGGCGACGTGCGCGCGGGCGAGCGGGGTCCGCGCGGGCGGGCAACGTGCGGCGTGAGCGCGGGTGGGGCGGGCACGGCGGCGAGCGCGTGGCGGCGAGGGCGCGGGCGCGGGCGCGAGGCGCGGCGCATGTGCGGGCGAGTTAGGGCCGCGCGGGCGCGGCGCGGAAGCAAATCCAATCGGCGATAGAAGCCGGGAAACTCAAGTTCGCCGATTCCAATCGGCCGATGAAGGTGGATTTCCACCCCTTCCGCATCAATATGGTTCAAACCGGCCCTAGGCAAACTGATCGGCAGCGCAGAATGACGTACAGCTTAGCCGAAACATTGAAAGGGGTCAATGCAGAAGGAGAGCCGACTGGAAGCCAAGCCACGGCAATCAACATGGTGCGCCCCGTTGCCCGATTGGCTGATCGACGGCCGATCAACACGAGCAGCCGACGCTGCCCCCAACAGTAATCGTGGCGGGAGGAGGCCCGTTTTGAAAGGTTTTATCGACAAGAGCCGGAAACACGAGGCTGCCGGTACAAAAAGAATCACAGTGGTGCCGATCCCCATTGGCATTGTGAATTCTTCAGGCACTGCTGGGAGACCGGGATGAGGCTGCCAACGCTAGAAAACTGCCCGGCTTGCAGTGAGTACCCCAAGGACGAACACAGAAGCCGGCCAATCACCAGTCCAACTCGGTTCGTCCCAAGCCCCGTTTAGCTCAACCGGCATCGGCAGTCCGTCCACGATCAGCTAGGACCGATCCATCAAGACTTCTTCGACGAAAACGAGAACGTCGACTACTACGACGAAGAAGAGGCCGATGATGAAGAATCGGCCAAACCCCAATTGTGCCCCTCTGACCTCTTCACCAAAACACAGAAACGAAGAATTCAAAGGTTAAAGCGTGAAGGAAGGGAAGAAGAAGTTCAGCAAATGATCCAAGAACAACATCGTCGGCTGGGTATGATCAAAAGGTGATGGATCCCCAAAGAGAAAACCGCCAAAGCTGATGAGGAACAAGCCAAAGAGAGTTTAGCTGATCAAGCCAGGAGGGCAGTCAAAGGGAAAGGCAAAGTTTTTGCATCGGTCAACATGGTATTCATATTGCCAGCCGAATTTGGTGCTCCTGAAGCCGATGCAGACACAATCGAAGATGACTTGGTGAAACTAGCACTCTCCCCAGACCAAGCTATTTTCAACAAACCCGAGGGGACCAAAAATCGGCACCTGAAGCCGTTGTACGTTAAAGGATTCATCAACGGCAAGCCGATGTCCAAGATGCTAGTTGATGGGGGAGCCGCATTCAACCTAATGCCCTACGCAACATTCAGAAAATTAGGCAAAGGGGCTGAAGACCTGATCAAGACCAATATGGTGCTCAAGGACTTCGGCGACAACCCGTCAGAAACCAAGGGCGTCCTGAATGTCGAACTGACCATCGGCAATAAGACCGTGCCCACAACATTCTTTGTCATCGACGGGAAGGGGTCTTACAACCTACTGCTCGGAAGGGACTGGATACACGCCAATTGTTGCGCTCCTTCCACGATGCATCAGAGCCTGATCCAATGGGACGACGACAAGATCGAGATCGAACCACCCGACAGGTCAGTTAGCATCGTCAGTGCCGATTTGCCGCTTTGGGAAATCGAAGGCATTGATTGCTTGTCTGGGAAAATCTGGCAAGCCGATTTTCTAAATGTGTCCTATTCCACAATATAGCCAATTGGAGATGACGAGCCGCAGCTGCTGCTTTGAACAAGACATGGTGGAGGGCCCAAGCGTCTTCGGCATGGACACCGCAGACGAAGACGATGGCAAGCTCGGGCAAGGTTTTACGTCGGCCGACGAGTTAGAAGAAATTGACATCGGTTCTGGTCACAAGCCGATGCCGACGTATATTAGCAAAAATCTATCTTCTCATTGTAGATCCCAGCTCATTAATTTGTTAAAAGAATATAAAGATTGTTTTGCTTGGGAGTACTTCGAGATGCCCGGTCTTAGCCGATCTATTGTCGTTCATCAACTGCCAATCAAGGCGGGCTATCGGCCGTTCAAACAACCTCTCAGGAGGTTCAAAGCTGATATGTACGATGCGATTAAAGATGAAATAACTCGGCTATATGATGATGGATTCATTCGGCCTTGCCGATACGCCGAGTGGGTCTCAAACATTGTCCCAGTGTTGAAAAAGAAAGGCAAACTCAGGGTATTCATCGACTTCAGAGACCTGAATAAGGCTACCCCCAAAGATGAATACCCAATGCCATAGCCGATTTGCTCGTAGACACTGCGTCAGGCCACAAAATTATCAGCTTTATGGATGACAATGCAGGCTACAATCTAATCTTCATGGCCAAAGAAGACATTCACAAAACTACCTTTCGACGTCCTGGGGCAATTGGCTTGTATGAGTGCGTTGTTATGACATTCGGGCTAAAAAATGCTGGGGCAACATATCAACGGGTCATGAACTATATTTTTCATGATATGATAGGCTCTCTGGTGGAGATCTACATCGACGACGTCGTTGTTAAGTCTAGGGAGATAGAGGGCCATATAGCCGATCTGAG
Organism: Oryza australiensis; assembly: GCA_019925245.2. Taxonomy (NCBI): domain Eukaryota; kingdom Viridiplantae; phylum Streptophyta; class Magnoliopsida; order Poales; family Poaceae; genus Oryza; species Oryza australiensis. Next base: position 682,431 of record JAIFGZ020000429.1, read on the forward strand.
GCAGGTTTTGGAGCGGACAAGAAAATATGGCCTAAAGATGAATCCGCTGAAGTGCGCGTTCGGCATATCGGCCGGGCAGTTATTGGGATTTCTTGTTCATGAAAGAGGAATTGAGGTTACACCAAGGAGCATAAATGCTATCAAGACAATCCAGCCTCTGAAGGATAAGAAACAACTCCAGTCCTTGATCGGCAAAATCAACTTCATCAGGCGATTCATAGCCAATCTTTCAGAAAAAATGGAGCCGTTCACACCGCTGCTTTGGCTTAAATCCGATCAAGCATTCACATGACAGAGCAGCAGAAGGCCTTGGACAACATCAAGAATTATTTAAGCTCGCCTCCAGTTCAAATTTCTCCACGAAAAGGAATACCGTTCAAGCTTTACTTGTCAGCCGATGACAAGTCAATCGGCTCAGTCCTAATCCATGAAGATGAAGGCAAAGAAAAGGCTATCTTCTATCTCAGCCGACGGCTATTGGACGCAGAGACAAGGTATTTACCATTGGAGAAGCTATGCTTGTGCCTATATTTTTCATGTACAAAGTTAAGGCATTATCTGCTATCCAACGAGTGCACAATAATATGCAAAGCCGATGTCGTTAAGTATATGCTATCGGCTCCAGTTTTAAAAGGGCGGATTGGAAAGTGGATTTTTGCCCTGACCGAATTTCATCTGAGGTATCAATCACCAAGGATAGTTAACGGGCAAGCCATAGCTGATTTTATCGTGGAGCACAAAGATAGCTCAATCGGCTCAATCGAAATTATGCCTTGGACACTGACATTTGATGGCTCGGTGTGCACTAACGGCTGCGGTATCGGCTTGGTCATTGTTTCGCTAGGGGGCAAGCTTTGTATTTGTTTTTTCTATCAACCCCCATGCTACAAACAATCAAGTCGAATACGAAGCAGTGCTTAAGGGGTTGCATCTTCTCAAAGAAGTTGAAGCCGACGCCATAGAAATAATGGGGGATTCACTATTGGTCATCAGCCAGTTGTCAGGGGAGTAAGAATGCAGAAATGATGCGCCGATGGTCTACTATCAACAATGCCGAGAATTGATGGATAGCTTTCGGCTAGTTATGCTGAAACACATGGGGCATCAGGCTACAGAAGCCAATGACTTAGCTCAAGGGGCATCAGGCTACATGCCGATGATAAAAGAAGTTGGGATAGAAGTCGCTTCCATGACAGCCGATGATTAGAGGTTTGAGGCTTACAGCTATTTACATAACCCCTCTCAATCGGCTTCAAGAAAACTGCGATACAAAGCTCTAAGATATGTTTTGCTCGACGAAGATCTCTACTATCGAATGATTGATGGTGTGCTCCTCAAGTGTCTTAGTGTCGATCAAGCCAAAGTGGCTATCAGAGAAGTGTATGAAGGTATATGCGGCACGCATCAATCGTCTCACAAGATGAAGTGGTTGCTTCGGAGAGCAGGATATTTTTGGCCGACAATGCTGGAGGACTGTTTCAAGTATTATAAAGGCTGCCAGGATTGTCAAAAATTCGGCACTGTGCAGAGAGCACCAACATCGGCTATGAACCCAATCATAAAAACTTGGCCATTCAGAGGATGGGGTATCGACATGATCGGCCAGATCAATCCACCCTCAAGCAAAGGGCACAAATTCATTCTGGTGGCAACGGATTATTTTACAAAATGGGTGGAAGCAGTTCCTCTGAAAAAGGTTGATTCTAGGGATGCCATCGAGTTTGCTAAAGAGCATATTATCTACCGATTTTGCGTCCCACAAACAATAACAACAGACCAGGGATCTATCTTCGTATCGGACGAGTTTGTTCAGTTTGCCGACGGCATGGGGATCAAATTAATTAATTCTTCACCGTACTATGCACAGGCCAACGGGCAAGCAGAGGCTTCAAACAAAAGTTTGATCAAATTAATTAAGAGAAAGATTTCTGAGTACCCTAAGCAGTGGCATAGCCGATTAGCCAAATCACTTTGGGCGTATCGGATGGCATGCCACGGATCTATCCAAGTCCCTCCATACAAGTTGGTCTATGGGCACGAGGCAGTGGTGCCATGGGAAAATATCATCAGCTCGAGACGAGTTCAGCTACAAGATCAGCTCACAGCCTATGATTACTATCACCTGATGGTAGATGAATCTGAAGACCTAGTTTTATCAAGGATGAAGGCCTTGGAAAAAGTAACAAGGGATAAAGAACGAGTAGCCCGTCATTACAATAAGAAAGTTGTACCAAAGTCTTTTGAAGAGGTCGAACTCATTTGGAAACTGATTTTGCCGATTGTAACAAGGGACAATAAATTTGGAAACTGATATTGCTGATTGTGGTCACCAAATTGGGAAAGGCCTTTCAAGATCCACAAATGCATCTCTAAAGGAGCCTACATGTTAGAAGGGTTGGATGGAGAAGTATTTGGAAGGGCTCTAAATGGAAAGTATTTGAAAAAATATTACCCAAGTGTATGGATCAATTCATGATTCGGCTTTGTTTGTCCAGCCGATTCGTGTTAGCCGATGCGTTGTGACGCACGCATCACCTTTAGGTGATTTTCAAGCCATGTTTTTCCCTAGTTACCTGTGATCGGCTGGCGGTGGCCGACGGTTGTGACAACAGGACGCAAGTGTATTAAGTTCATAATTTCGTTGACATCAAAGACATCAACAAAATTAGGGGGCATATGCATACACAATACAATACGATATCAAGGAGGAAGAGTGACTTTTTCGAAATTTTTTGACGATTTTGAGCAAGTTTAACATAATCGGCAAGCATGTGTTAAGTGGAACTCAGGTAAAACCAGCCGATTACATAAGATAGTTTAACGTCAAGCAAGATTTTACAGAAGCCGATCACAAGACAGTTTCAGAAGGCCGAAGCCGATTACAAAAGTTAGGATTTCTAAGTTATTACAATCGGCTCATTGCTTCAAAAAGTTAGCTATGGCCGACAACGCCTTGCGCCTGATTTGATCTACTTCCTCGATGGCCTTAGCGTCATCGGCATCGGACCAAGTTATCGACCTCACCGCCATGGTCAAGCCATTCAGGTGGGACACGGCGGCCTTGATGCTTGATCGCTTGTCTTCGACCTCTTTAGGCAGGGCGGCCATGTATTCTTCCTGCACTTGGATTTCTGTTGTAATTTGGACGAAGTTGTCTATTATCTGATCCCTTCGCGGCCGAAGTTGTTCAAGTTTTGTGGCCAGCTCCATCTTCAAGGCGTCGAAGTCAGCTTTTTTGGTCTTGATGTCTTCTTGACTCGACTTGATCGCTGCCATCAAAGACTGGTTTTCTCGACGATCGGCAAGGCATTGTTGGGCTCGCTCATATTTCACTTGGTGCGCTTCTAGGAAGGTGGCCGGGACGATTGCATCAACCACGGCGTATGGTAGCTGGTTTTGGATTTCTTTGAACCGAGCGCGAATTGGGCCGCAGTCGGCTACCAGTACATCCAGAGGGACCTCCAGCCGATTGCCGATGTCGGCTAGAACCGCTTTAAGGTTTGCGTCAAGCGGCACCATGTTGATGAGAAATTTCTCTCACACGCTGGCCTGGGAGATCTGCTTAACTCCAGTGCAGGTCCTTCTCGGCTACTTGTGCTGTGCAGGGCGTGCCAGTTGATTTGATCTGTTAACCATAAGAAAAACAAAGGAATATGCGTTAAGCGTTAGGTTAGATTCCCATTGAATCGGCTGAGGGAATCCATGATCAAATATATATGCTATCCTAAAATATATTTAAGCCAAACGATTGGAATGGATCGGCTATACCGAGACAGCATCAGTCGTCTAACCTAAATACAGTAAAGGATAATAAATATATGAATCGATAACCTGGCCGATACTAGAAAACTAACGATGAATTGGCTAGTACTCCGACGAATCTTATGAAAAGATATCACTCCTGACCCAGATGCGCATAACCTAGAAATCGGCCGTCGGCTGCCTGATGGCGGGTCGATTTCGGCTAGTAACGTCCGACAAGAATACGATCTTAATATATGAGGCAGTCCTAATATAAATCTAATAATAAACATATTAAAAGAAACACATCGGGGCAGATAGGGCCAGCTGAAACCCCGGCGCTGTCTCTAAACAATATAAATCTTAGCCGAACAGATGATTGATAGTTCTAAAAACGACTTAACAGTTCGAACCCGATGCAGCATTAAGTATAAAAAGAAAAACCTGATCTGTTGCGGCCGATTTATATTCCTCGAGACGGTGGATACCGCATATAAACCAGCCAACCTTTAGATCTATCCCTATTGGCTGCAAGTTCTTGATAGAACTAGCCAATGGTAGGATAGATATAAACATTAGTCTAATTTATATGCCCTGTATGATAAGTAGCGCAGTATAAACTCTTGAATCTAATGTATCATTACGATGGAAGCACTAGAAACAACAAATCATACCACTAATGACAAGCATTTACCTAGATCTGGGGATCGAAACGATGCAGCCCGTAGCCAAACAAACTGCTCGTCTGAAGAAAAAGGTTGGCGATGCACGAAGGTTTGATTGATTGTGTTGATTTTTACAAGGGGTCTCGGGTCCTATTTATACACAAGATACAATTATCTATACAAACCATGGACTCTATCTAGACTATTATTTAAAACACAACATTTTCCCTAGAAGGACCTACGCCGTGTTACAGTTAACAGTTTAAACAAACTCCTAAATTACAGATACAATTGCCGTTACTAGACTCTATCCATAGGTGGCAATATCGTTTAACGCACAACTAACAACCGAATCTTCTATTTCTCCTCAAACTGCTACGCCAGAAATGGTTTTATCTCTTCCGGACCTGGAATCGGCTACCGACTACCCTTGTCCGATCCAACCTTAGCCGATTGGCCTCGCAGCCGATCACTCCTCGGCCGATACGGCCTCTGTTTCCACACTAAACCAGCCGATCTGATACCGTTTTGTCTTTGCAGATTTAGGGACTCAATTACCAAATTTCAGTGTTAACACATGCCCCTCAAGTCTGTGATACGAAGTGTTACGGATTTTCTTGCCTGTTTAAACTCCTGCTCTTTACTTGACCTAAACCGCTTCGGCTTCTCCCCAAATACCCTTTAAATATCCACTCTCCTCGGCCAAGACGCTTACGCCTTCAAAGCGCACTCAGTCTCTTTGCATACAAGCCTCTGCCTTCTCTCTCCTCTTCGGCGGTTTCACCGGCGTCCATCAAATCTCAGCGTTCTTCGCAACCCGGACTTCATCTTTGCCGAAATGACCCTGATGGCCTCCACCGTCGCCGCATCAAGTGCCTCCGTTGCGCCTGCCACCGCCGCCGCACCAGCTGTAACCACCGCGCCAACCATCACTGTCGTTCCGGCCACAGCCATTGCCGAGTTCCCAGAGGTACTCCCGTTTGATCCAAAACCCCTTTTCTTTCGAATTTACTTCTTCAACTATGTTGCATCAATCTTCCATTCAACCATCTTTTTGAGTAGCACTTTCCTTCTTTTTGTTTTTCAATTAGTACTTTCTCCTTCTTCGAACTGTAGCACACAGCCATTCTTGATCAATACTTTTCTTTTTCTCTCCCTGGACTGTAGAACCTGTCACGTCAAAGTGCTCATCCCCAACTTAATACAAGCAGAGAGGTTTTTTCTTAGCCCCATCGGCAAAACCGATCCAGCCGATGTGATTATGGCCGAGACCAACAGGATCCCCTTCAACACCACAAAGCCGTCTCTCGCCCATTGGAACGGGACGTTTAAGTCGTGGCCGACGACTGACGCCGCTTGGGTCGAGTGGTACAAGAGAATGCAATCGGCCAAATACACTCAATGGGAGGAGGCCGAGATAGCCTAAGGCTTGGCTCTGTCTATTGCCAACATGGAGAAGGGCGAGCCGCTTCTGTCGGCTGCAACGTATTTCTAGAATGACAGCTTCAACGCCTTCATCTTCCGACAAGGCCCGATGACCATCACACTGGCCGACGTGTACATGACAACCGGCTTGGACATCGAGTCATCGGCCAACCCCAGCAACCTGAGCCGAAAGGGGAAGCACCAGTTCAAAACCAAGGCCATCGGCGGGTGGAGCGGCTTCATTGCCCAGAACATGAAGGATGGACCCGTTGGCCACAGGGAGCACACCGTGTTCCTGATGATGTGGCTTGAAAAATTTCTATTCTGTGGATCGAGCTGCGGGCCTACTGCCAACTGGCAAGTCGTAGCCAAAATCTTGGCCGGCGGGGGCAAGCTCGCGCTGGGGAAGTACCTCCTGGGCTATTTGTACCAAATGCTGCATCAGGCCGCCGGGAAGATATCCGCCAACGCGCCAATCAATACCGGCGGCCCCTGGTGGTTCTTACAAATCTGGCTGGTGCTCGCAACCCAAAAGGTGGCCGGTCGGCTCCCTCTGACAGATGTCGTATTCCCAAGGCTGGAGCCGATCGAAGACGAGGACGGCAACGAGATCACCTCCTCGAGGTGAATGAGCTACGGAGCGGCCGCTGCTCATGTAGACTCAAGGTAATCGGCCGAACTGCCGGCCGAATGGTTCATCGCCCTTTACGACGGGCTGTCTCGCGAGAACCATGCCTGCTACTTCTACCGCGATCGGGGACTGTTTGAATTGCCGGCCGACTTCAACTGGGATGACATCAACTCGGCCGACAACCCAAGGTGCAGGGAGCTGTTCATCGCCGCTCTATCCCCTGCATCTTACCGACCGAAATCCATCAGGGCCGATCAGTGGCCAAGAGCTACGAGTTTTATTACCCAGTATCGGCAGGCAGTGAGGCAGTTCGGTCTTGGGCAGATGCCCGTCGACTTTTATTACGCCGACAAAATTGAAACGAGGGGGGTGGTAACTCAAGATTTGATAATGCATCGGCTGTTGAATATAGCCGGCCCTCCCCTCGGCGAGATCGGCGTGATGACCCTGTCGCTCAGGAAGAGCGCGGCCTACGACCAATGGTGGGCCGAAATCAAACGCCACATCTTTCACCAGCGGTCATCACATTACGTCGATATGCTCCTACCCGAAGAAATCCCTTCGGTAAGCTTCGATATCCACACGATTTTACTCTTCTTATCATCAGCTGATATAGCTGATTAACATTTCCCCTTTGGCTTGCAGGAGACGGAGACAGAGTGGCCGACGGTGAGCGACTCCGAGCGCCCCATTGTAAACCATCTAGGTGTTCTGGATGGGGACGGCCTCGCTCCGTCAGCCATCCGCTGGAGGGCGCCGAAGCTGGCGTCGTTGCTGCAAGGGCAGGTGCACCAGCCGATATCGTTTAACGCACAACTAACAACCGAATCTTCTATTTATCCTCAAACTGCTGCACCAGAAATGGTTTTATCTCTTCCGGACCTGGAATCGGCTACCGACTGCCCTTTTCTGATCCAACCTTAGCCGATTGGCCTCGCAGCCGATCACTCCTCAGCCGATACGGCCTCTGTTTCCACACTAAACTAGCCGATCGGATTCCATTTTGCCTTTGCAGATTTAAGGACCCAATTACCAAATTTCAGTGTTAACACACCAGTGCCTTCTCGCCTCCGTCGTCGGGATCTTCAAACTCCGATAGGTCAAAGCCCAAGAGATCGGCTATATTCTACAAAAGGAAGATAATAGTTTAGAAAAGTGATGGACTTGTCAAATCGGCTAATGAGATTGAGCGGGGCTTACCGTGGGCATTGGAGCCGTAGTGGGTTCCGCACCGGCTTGATCACCACCTGTAGCCGAGATGACTTCTTCATCAGCGTGGCCACTGCCCGCGGCCGATTGGGTGCGCTCACTTGATTCCTGCGGGGCAGGTGTTGGTGCGCATGGTGGCTGTGAAGGGAGTTAGTTGGGGATCAGCTAAGCAATGCGCAAAGTATGAGGATAAGGACTTACTATTCGCAGGGGAGCCGATTTCTTCATGGTGACGCGTTTGGTTCTCTGCAGATTTAGAGATACAGAGGATGCATGAGCGGATGCAAATGAGTAATTTGGAAAGGGGAAAGGAGTGAAGTTATTTACCGTAATCGGCCGAGCTGGACTCCTCGGAGGACTTGGAGTTTTTTGGGTGCTGCTCTCGTCGGTCGATGGGGTTGCAGTGTATTTTTTCCGAGCTAGAATCGGCTGTGGCTTCATCAATAGCTTCTACAACTTCTTCATCATCCACTTCTTGAGCCAAGAAGGCGTCCATGACTGGATGGACGAGGGACAATTCGTCGTCGGCTAGGGCTCGCTTTGCCTTCTTGGCTGCCCTTTTTCTGGCTTCGGCAGCCGGAGTAGCAGCAACCGATGGCTGGGTGCTCTTTATCCGACGGAGCGGCTCATGGGTCTGGCCGTGGAGTAATGTGCCCACCTTCGACGCGTTGAAGCTGATTGGGGATGGCGCCAGCCCGCACCCGTTCGGCAGGATGCCGGGCGCGTAGTTGATCATCACCCCGCTTCAGCTGACTGGGGGAGGGGAATCGTTGATTGTCTACAACAGAAGGAAATTTTGGTTAGCCGATGATATGAGTACTGATCGGTGAATAAACAAAGAACTAGGAAATGTGCTTACCGATGGAACTGTGTCAGGGTCGATGATGATCAGAAACATTGTAGCCAATTGATGGAATAAGTGTTGCTTCCACTCGCCATACCACTGGTTGAAGATTGGTGATCTGCTTATAGCCAGATTGATTCTGTTCATGCTGCCGAGAGGAGGAACTGGGAGTTGAAGCAGCCGAAGCATCATTACGTTGCCTTTGATTCTTCTCCTCGGTTGGATCTTGTCGGCAAACCATAAGCCGATGGGCAGTTGGCCCGTTCCAAATTGCCTCGCCGCCACCATGGGGTGATAAAACTCATAAGATTTTGTGACGTTGCGGCTTTGGTGAATACCGACGGGAAGGATGCAAGGAGTGATAGCAGTGACAAAAATTTCCCTTGGCGCCGTGTATTCTTCTGAATCGAGTTCGTCTAGCCGAAGATTGTCTGGCTGCTCAAGTTCAATAAAGTCTTCATATGCGAACCAGATTTTGGAGGCGTTTGGAAAGCCGCTGTACAGCCGATCAAACCATTCTATGAAGTCTTCGGCTGTCAATTTTGAGCCTGGGTAGGTTGAAGCAGCTTCACCGTAGGACGTCGGCCGCCGAGTGGTTTTTTCTTCATCATCTACAATTCTAGGCTCTATCAGTGGGAACTCGGTTTGAAGTGGGGCAGGCAGTTCGGCTATCTTGTACAAATGTAAGTTGAGCCAGAGCTGTAGCAACCACCACGGGCCCCCAGTGCCAACAGATTGCTTGATGTCCAATCGAGCCGAAGCCGAGCTTAAGACCTAGTATATATTACCCAATAGGTACTTGCCTAAGGGGATATGCTTTTTCTCCACAAGTGCTTTGGCTACGTGCTGCCAGTTACTAGTTGGGCCACAGCTAGATCCACAGAATACAAACTTCTCTAGCCACATAAGGAGGAAGGCGGTGTGCTGCCTGTCCGAAATTGGCCCGTCTTTCATATTGATAGAGATGAAGCCGCTCCAGCCGCCAATGCTTTTGGTCTTGAAGTTGTGTTGGCACTTGCGCTGAAGATCACTTGGGCTGACTGTGGAGGTAATATCCAAGCCGGTTATCATTGCCACATCCATCAGGGTGGGGGTCATCGGCCCTTGTCTAAATAAGAAGGCGTTCAGCGTATCAGACCAAAAGTAGTAAGCAGCCGATAGAAGGGATTCGTTCTTGGGCATGTTGGCTATTGTTAGTTCCAAACACTGAGCTATTCCAAGTTCGGTCCAGTGCGTCCTTTTCCAAGCAAAACCAGGCTGGCCAAGATTTGTCGGTTGATAGCTATGATTTGAAGGCGCTGGTCCAGTATGACAGGTTTGGGGTGGAAACCTAAAAGGGATCTGATCGGTTTCTGCGTTTATTATTTCACTTGGGTCCAAGTTGCCGATTGGCCCAAGGAAGTATTGGTTCTGATGAGCAAGGTTGGGGATTACGATTTGGTGGGTTAAGTGCTACCGAATGAGGAAAGGAACAAGGAATTACAAAGAGGTAGTAGCTAAGTCGCAGAAGAAAAAAAGGAATGAAGTCAATAGGCTTACCTCAGGATAAGCTGGCTGCTATGGCACGACGGAAGGAGTGCTAGAGGAAGCCATTGCCGGCGATTGCCGCCTTTTGGGATTCGCCGGGGAAAGCGAGGGTTCCGAGGTTGCCGGGGTCACTGAGGAGGACGCCGGAGAGCTCGAGAGTTGTTGAGGTGGCTGTTCGTGTGTGGCAATATGACATGTGTGGTGGTCGCGAAGGTGGTATTTGAAGGATATTTTTTGGCTACCAAAATGGTTTCGGTCGGACAAAAGCGGGAATTTGGAGAGACAACAAATCCGCGATGTTATCTTATCACAGACTTGGGGGGCATGTGTTAACAACCAAATTTGGTAACCAAATCCCCAAGTTCAAGGTTGAATTTGAAGCGGAATTGGATTGGCGGAATAATCTGTGGAGAAGCAGAGGCTGCGTCGGCTATGCTCAAATCGGTTGAGTAACGATCGGCTACGAGGTCAATCGGCTGAGGTTGGATCGGACAAGGATAGCCGATAGCCGATGCTGAGTCAGAGGAGAAGATAAAAACCGTTTTCGATGAAAGTGCTTGAAGATAAATAGAAGATTCGGTTGTCAGTTTGCGCATTAAAAGATATTGCCATCTACGGATAGAGTCCTGTAACGGCAATTGTATCTGTAAATTAGGAATTTGTTTAAACTGTTTATTGTAATGCGGCATGGGTCCTTCCCGTGATATTGTCGTATTTTAAATAGTAGTTTAGATAGAGTCCAGGGTCTGTACAGATAATGTTATTCTTGGGTATAAATAGGACCGAGATCCCTGTAATTAATTATTAACACAATTAATACAACCTTCGGTGCATCACCTCCTTTTTCTTCAGACGAACAACTGATCCGGCTTCAGGCTGCATCGTTTCGATCCCCAAGTTCAGGTAAATGTTTGTCATTTGTGGTGTATCTTGTCGAATTTAGTGCTTCCATCACTATGACACTCTAAATTCGATGATTTATGTTGTGCTAGTTATCATATATTGCATATAATCTAGAACAATGTTTAAATCTATCTCGTCATCGGCTCACTTCTGTCAGGAATCGGCAGTCGATAGAGCTAGATCTAAAGGTTGCTAGGATTATATGCTATATCCACCGTCTCGAGGTATTTACATCAGCTACAGTAGATCAGACTATTCTTTTTATACTTAATGCTGCATCAGTGTTGAACTATTATGTCGTTTTTAGAATTTTCAATGATCTGTTCGGCTAGATGTATTTTGCTTAGAGAAAGTGCCGGGGTTTCAGCCGGCCTTATCTGTTTTAGTGTTCTTTTGATATATTTGTCCTCAAGATTACTAAGGTCTCGCTCTGGTTAAATGCCCTAAGCTAGAATCAGTTTATCAGCTATAGCTGATAGCCGACTGATCTAGGTTTAGCACATTTAACTCAGACCGATATCTTTTCATAAGATTAATCGGAGTATTAGCCGATTCACAGTTGGACTTATGACATCGACCAAGTTTGTTAAGGCATATATCTATTATTATGTGGTATATTTGGGTTAAGTGGCTAATACTGTCTCGGCAACAGCCGATCTATTCTAGTCACTTAGTTTAAATACACTTTGGAATAGCATATATATGTAGATTGACTCCTGCAGCCGATCCAATAGGATCTAACTTAATATTTAACGCATATATCTCTGTTTTTCTTGTTGGTTAACAGATCAAACCGACTGGCATGCCTTGAACAACATAGGTAGCCGAGAAGGACTTGCACTGGAGTTAAGCAGATCTCCCAGGGCAACGCGTGAGAGAAATTTCTCATCAACAGCAGGACACCATCAATCATCCGATAGTACAGATCTTCGTCGAGCAAAACATATCTTAAAGTCTTGTATCGCAATTTCCTTGAAGCCGATTGAGAGGGGTTCTATAAATAGCTATAGACCTCAAACCTCTAATCATCGGCTGTCATGGCAGCGACTTCTATCTCGACCTCTTTTATCATCGGCCTGTAGCCTGATGCCCCTTGAGCTAAATCATTGGCTTCTGTATTCTGCTCTCCAGGGATGTGTTTCAGTGTAACTAGCCGAAAGCTATCCATCAATTCTCGGCATTGTTGATAGTAGACCATCAGCGCGTCATTCCTGCATTCATACTCCCCTGACAACTGGCTGATGACCAATAGTGAATCCCCCATTATCTCTATGGCGTCGGCCTCGACTTCTTTGAGAAGATGCAATCCCTTGAGCACTGCTTCGTATTCGGCTTGATTGTTTGTAGCATGGGGGTCGATAGAAAAGGCAAATTCAAAGCTTGCCCCCCTTGGCAAAATAATGACCAATCCGATACCGCAGCCGTTGGTGCACACCGAGCCATCAAATGTCATTTTCCAAGGCATAATTTTGATTGAGCCGGGTGAGTCATCTCTGTGCCCCACGATAAAATCGGCTATAGCTTGTCCTTTAACTGCCCTGGGTGCTTGATACCTCAGATCAAATTATGTCAAGGCAAAATTCCACTTTCCAATCCGCCCTTTTAGAACCGGAGCCGATAGCATGTATTTGATGACATCGGCTTTACATATTATTGTGCACTCATTCGATAGCAGATAGTGCCTTAACTTCGTACATGAAAGATATAGGCACAGACATAGCTTCTCCACTGGTAAATATCTTGTTCCTGCGTCCAACAGCCGTCGGCTGAGATAGAAGATAGCTTTTTCTTTGCCCTCAATCTCTTGGATTAGGACAGAGCCGATTGACTTGTCGTCGGCTGACAGGTACAGCTTGAACGATATTCCTTTTCATGGAGACATTAAAACTGGAGGCGAGCTTAAATAATTCTTGATATTGTCCAAGGCCTTCTACTGCTCTTCCCCCCACGTGAATGCTTGATCGGCTTTAAGCCGAAGCAGTGGTGTGAACGGCTCCATCTTCTCTGAAAGATTGGCTATGAATCGCCTGATGAAGTTGATTTTGTCGATCAATGATTCAAGCTGCTTCTTGTCCTTTGGAGACTGTATCGTCTTGATAGCGTTGATGCTCCTTGGTGTGACCTCAATTCCTCTTTCATGAACGAGAAACCCCAGAAATTGCCCGGCCGATACGCCGAACACACACTTCAACGGATTCATTTTCAGGCCATATTTTCTTGTCCGCTCCAAAACCTGTTTCCGATCGGCTATGTGGTTCTCCACCTCCCTGGATTTGACAACAACATCGTCAATATAGATCTCTACCAGGGAGCCTATCATGTCGTGGAAGATATAATTCATGGCCCATTGATATGTTGCCCCAGCATTTTTTAGCCCAAATGTCATGACAACCCATTCATATAAGCCGATCGCCCAGGACATCGAAAAGCAGTTTTGTGAATATCTTCTTCGGCCATAAAGATTTGATTGTAACCTGCATTGCCGTCCATGAAACTGATGATCTTGTGGCCTGAAGCAGCATCTACAAGCAAACCGGCTATCGGCATCCGGTATTCGTCTTTGGGGGTAGCCTTATTTAGGTCTCTGAAGTCGATGCACACCCTAAGTTTACCATTCTTTTTCAATACTGGGACAATGTTTGAGACCCACTCGGCGTATCGGCAAGGCCAAATGAATCCAGCATCGTATAGTCGAGTTATTTCGGCTTTGATTGCATCATACATATCGGCTTTGAACCTCCTGGGAGGCTATTTGAATGGCCGATAGCCTGCCTTGATTGGCAGTTGATGAACAACGATAGATCGGCTAGGACCAGGCATCTCGAAGTACTCCCAAGCAAAACAATCTTTATATTCTTTAACAAATTAATAAGCTGGCATCAATGAGAAGATAAATTTTTGCTAATATGCGTCGGCCTAGGCCTGTCTCCAGAGCCTATGTCTATTTCGTCTAATTCGTCGGCCGACGTGAAACCTTGCCCAAGTTTGCCATCATCTCCATCTGCGGTGTCTGTGCCGTAGACGCTTGAGCCCTCCACGATATCTTGCTCAAAGCAGCAGCTATGGCTCGTCGTCTCCAATCGGCTGTATGGCATAATCGGACACTTTTAGAAAATCGGCTTGCTAGATTTTCTCGGACAAACAATCAATGCCATCGATTTCCCAGAGTAGCAAATCGGCATTGGCGACGCTTACTGACCTGTCGGCTGGTACAATCTCTATCTTGTCGCCGTCCCATTGAAGTAAACACTGGTGCATAGTGGAAGGGACACAACAATTGACATATATCCAGTTCCTCCCGAGCAGCAGGCGGTAAGACCCCTTCCCGTTGATGACAAAAAAGGTTGTGGGCACGGTCTTGTTGCTGACGGTCAGCTCGACATTCAACACAGCCTTCGTCTCTGATGTGTTGCTGCCGAAGTCCTTCAGCACCATGTTAGTCTGGATCAGGTCTTCGGCTCCGTTTCCCAATTTCTTGAATGTTGCATAGGGCATAAGGTTTACTGCAGCTCCCCCATCCATAAGCATTTTTGACATCGGCTTGCCGTTGACGAAACCTTTTACATACAACGGCTTGAGATGCCGATTTTCGGTCCCGTCTGGCTTGTCGAAAATTGCTTGATCCGAGGACATTGCTAGTTTGACCAAGGCGTCCTCGATATTGTCTGCATCGGCCTCAGGAGCACCGAATTCGGCTGGCAATATGAATACCATATTGACCGATGCAGAGACTTTGCCTTTCCCTCTGGCTGCCTTTCTAGCTCGATCGGCTGAACTCTCTCTGGTTTGTTCCTCGTCGGCCGTGGCGATTTTCTTTTTGGGGATCCATCGCCTTTTGATTTTACCCAGCCGACGGCGTTGTTCTTCGATCATCTGCCGAACTTCTTCTTCCCTTCCTTCACGCTTTAGCCTTTTAATTCTTCATTTCTGCGTTTTGGTGAAGAGGTCAGAGGGGCACCCTTGGGGTTAGCCGATTCTTCATCATCGGCTTCTCCTTCATCGTAGTGGTCGTCGTTCTCGTCTTCGTCCAAGAAATCTTGATGGATCGGCCCTAGCCGATCATGAACGGACTGTCGGTGTCGGTTGAGATGTATGGCCCTCGGGACGAACTAAGTTGGGCTAGTGATTGGTTGGTTTCTGTGTTCATCCTCGCGGTACTCACTGAAGGCCAGGCAATTATGTAGCATCAGCAGCCTCATCCCGTTTTCCCAGCAGTGCCTAAAAAATTCACAATACCAATGAGGGTCAGCACCGCTGTGATTCCCGTCGTATCAGTGGCCTCAAGTGTCTGGCTCTTGCCGACGAAATCTTTCAAGCCGAGCCTCTTCTTCTCGCCAATACTTCTGTCGGAGGCGGCATCAGCTGTTCGTGTTGATCGGCTGTCGATCAACTGATCGGGCAGCGGAGCGCACCATGTTGATTGGCGCGGCTTGGCTTCCAGTCGGCTTGTCCTCCGCCTTGACCCCTTTTAATGTCTCAGCTAAGCTGTATGTCATTCTGTGCTGCCGATTAGCTCGCCTGGGGCCGGCTTGAACCATATTGACCGGGAAGGGGTTGCCGTCTACCTTCATCGGCTGAGTAGAATCGACAAACTTGAGTTTCCCGGCATCTATTGCCGATTGGATCTGCTGTCTAAAGACTTTACAATCGTTAGTGGCATGGGATGTGGAGTTGTGCCACTTGCAGTACTTTTTCCTCTTTAGTTCATCAGCCGATGGGATCACATGGTTCTCGAGAAGCTAGATCTGCTTCTCCTTGAGTAATAAATCGAAGATCCTATCGGCCTTGGTGATGTCAAAATCATATTTCTCCTCTTTGGCCGTCTTTAGAAGCCATTGACAGACGATGGCCTTTTTATTCTTGGCCCATTCGGCTGCCGCCACCTCTGCGTCATCGTCGCTGGGATCGGAGTCTGATTCAACGATAACTTGAGTTATGTTCTTGACGGCCTCCCTGGTGTCTTGAAACCTCTGCTCATGGGCCGTCACCTTCTGCGCAAGATGCGCCAAGCTGTCGAAGTCTTGAGCGGAGAAGCGTTCACGGATCGGCGCGATCAGGCCTTGGAAGGCCAAATCGGCTAGCTGGGCGTCTGACAGCACCAGACTGTAGCACCGGTTCCTCATCTCTCTGAAGCGTTGAATGTAGTCCTGAACCGACTCATTGTGCTTCTACCTGATACTGGTGAGGTCCGACAACTTCATTTCATGGTTGCCGGTGTAGAAGTAGCTATGGAATTGTTTTTCGAGATCGGCCCAGCTCTGAATGTAGTTGTAAGGTAATGAAGAGAACCATGTGAAGGCCGATCCCGAAAGAGACAAGGGGAACAATCGAACTCTTAAGGCATCTGTAGCCGATGCTTCGGTGCACTACGCCAAGAATCGGCTGACATGCTCGTAGGTTGACACGTTGCCTTGCCCCGAGAATTTTGAGAAGTCCAGAACTTTGTATCGGTTGGGCAACGGAATCTGCTCGAAATGCTCCGGATAAGGGTACCGATACATGTTTTCGAAGTCCTTTGGCTTGAGGCCGAATTGATCGCGTATGACGTCCGCAATCAAATCGGCCCATGTCCGGTCGTCCTGTTGTATTGACTCATATTGATCATACGGTGCGGGTGCTTGTCGATACAGTGATGGCGGTGTCTGGGGCCTGTAGTGATGATCTTGGTGGCCTCCTTGATACTGGTATTCGAGCGGATAACCAGCGGGAGGCGGCCGATTTGCCGGTGGTGGCGTTGGTGGGCCCGGGAACAGCTGTCTGCCACCGGCGTTGTACTGTCTATCCAGGCCAATCTAGGCAACCGGCTCTAATTGCTAATTGTCATTGAACATGTTGGCGATCTGGTCCTGGGGAAGTGGTTGTTGTCGGTTCAGCATGGTGACCACCGGTCTCGCAGCCGATCCGGACGGGTTCGGCTAGTTGAGGACCCCTCCTGGCGGCCCTGGTTGTGCTGGCGATGGAATCGGCCGATTCTGGGTGGTCAACGTCGTGTAACCAGGAAACTGACCGTCTGTGAAGTAAGTCGGCCCCGCTGCAGTTGTTCGGCTATCTTGGCATCGACCACAGCGGCAATCATATTATTAAGGGTGTTGACGAGAATGCCACTCTGGTTGACCAGCGCATGGTGCACGGCCGAATCAATTCGGTCTTGCAAAGTATGCAAACCCAAATCAACTTGTTCTTGAGTCGACTCCTCTGCCTTCTGTTTATCCTTTGATCCGCTGGAGGAGGACACCTTGAGTTCGTCCATGCTGAATTTGTACTTTTGGTGCACAGCCCAGACCTTGTCTGGGTGAACGACTGTAGGTAGTTGCCTTGGAGCTCTTCTACCATCCTTTTGTAGTCGGCTTGTTGTTCAGCCAACAATTATTCCATCTTCACAGGCACGATGTTTTCCTAAGAAATGGTCGGGCTCTTGATGTCGACCATCTTGTCAGCTGCGTCGGTGTGTCCTAGCCAAGTTGACAGAGATAGTCCCACGGGTCTGCCAAGAAGCGTGTTGATGAGAAATTTCTCTCATGCGCTGGCCTAGGAGATCTGCTTAGCTCCATGCAGGTCCTTCTCGGCTGCCTGTGCAGTACAGGGCGTGCCAGTTGGTTTGATCTGTTAACCAACAAGAAAATAAAGATATATGCGTTAATGGTTAAGTTAGATCCTACTAGATCGGCTGTGAGAGTCAATTTACATATATATGCTATCCTAAAGTGCATTTAAACTAAGTGACTAGAATAGATCGGCTGCGCCGAGACAGTATTAACCACTTAATCCAAGTATACAATGGGATAATAAATATATGCCTTAACAGTCTAGCCGATACCATAAGGCTAACTGTGAATCGGCAAGTACTTCGACTCATCTTATGAAAAGATATTGATCTAAGCTAAATGCGCTAAACCTAGATCAGTCGGCTGTCGCCTGTGGCTGACAGGCTAATTCCGGCTTAGGGCATTTAACTAGAGCAAGATCTTAATATAAGAGGCAGCTTTAATAAACTTGATAATAAAAATACCAAAAGAATATTAAAACAGATAAGGCCGGCTGAAACCCGGCACTGTCTCTAAACATATACATCTAGCCGAATAGATCATAAAAGCTCTAAAAACGACTTAATAGGTCATATTGATGCAGCATTAAGTATAAAAAGTACAATCAGATTTACTATAGCTGATGTAAAACCCCTCGAGACGATGGACAGCGCATATAATCTAGGCCAACCCTTAGATATAGCTCTATCGGCTACTAATTCCTGATAGAAACAGGCCGATGTCAAGACAGATCTAAACATTGTTCTAGATTATATGTGATATATGATAATTGACGCAGCATAAATCATTGAATTTAGAGTATCATAGCGATGGAAACACTAAATTCGACGAGATACACCACTAATGACAAACATTTACCTTAATCGGGGATCGAAACGATGTAGCCCGAAGCCGGATCAAGTGTTCGTCTGAAGAAAATAGGAGGCGATGCACCAAAAGTTGTATTGATTATGTGTGTTAATTACAGGGGTCTTGGGTCCTATTTATACCCAAGAATAACATTATCCGTACGAACCCTGGTTTCCATCTAATCTACTATGTAAAATACGACAACATCCCGGGACGTGGTCCCATGCTGCATTACAATAGGAACATCTAAACAAATCCCTAATATACAGATACAATTGCCATTACAGGACTTTATCCGTAGATGGCAATATCTTCAACGCACAATATGGAACCGAATCTACTATTTATCTTCAAGCTTTCCATCAGAAACAGCCCCATCTTCCTTTCTGGATCTGAATCGGCAATCGGCTATTCCTAGCCGATTTGGCCTTAGCTAACTGATTTCCTAGCCGATTGAATCGTAGCCGACGCGGTCTCAGTTTCTCCGCTGATCTCTTCCCCGGTCATATCCCGTTCCAATCTTGACTTGGGCTTAAGGACTTGGTTACCAAATTTGGTTGTTAATAGAATGCTCCTACTACATAGCCGCTAGCATCACACATGACTTCAAAGGGTAGCGACTAGTTGGGTGGTTGTATGATTCGAGAAGAAATGACTGCCTTTTTAAGAATATTAAAATCATGCAAAAACTCATCATCAAAGTCAAATGGGGAATCCTTAGCTAAAAGGTTTGTGAGGTGTCTAGTGATTTGAGAAAAATCCTTAATGAACCCTCGATAGAACCCTGCATGACCTAGAAAGCTTCAGACTCCCTTCACATTGAGAGGAGGTGGAAGTTTTTCTATGACATCTATTTTGGCTTTGTCCACCTCTATTCCTGTTTCAGACACAAGATGTCCAAGGACTATTCCTTCTCAGACCATGAAATTGCACTTTTCCAAATTAAGCACCAGGTCCTTTTCTTTGCATCTTTGTAAGATCTTGTCTAAATTCTCAAGACAATGATCGAATGTTTTTCTATAGACGGACAAATCATCCATGAAAACTTTCATGATGTTCAATCATATCCAAGAAGATAGACATCATGCACCTTTGAAATGACGCGGATGCATTACACAACCCGAAGACATCCTACGATAGGCATATGTTCCATAGGGGCATGTAAAGGTGGTCTTACTTTGATCGTCAGGATGGATGGGAAATTGGTGATAGCCAGAATACGCGTCCAGGAAATAGAAGGAGTGATTGGCAAGCCGCTCTAACATCTCATCGATGAAGGGAAGCCGAAATGATCCTTCTTAGTTGCCTTGTTGAGATTTTCGGTACTCGATGCACATTCTCCATCCCGTGACGGTTCTGTTAGTGATATGCCCTAGAGGCAACATAGAGATGTTGGATATCATGGTCAATGTTTATATATAAATGAATAAAGTGTTATTCAGTTACATAAAATAGACATCCTGTATTAATCAATAAGTACGTGACTTATTTATGAGACTCTTTATGCATGAATCTATTTCTAAATGATCCCTGATCACATGTCATATTATTGGAACAAATATTACTCTAAGATCGGCATTTTTATTGATTGATGATCATGTCTCATAGATCATGGGTATGGAGATACCAAATCGATAAATATGGACACATGTGTTAGAGAACACATTGTTGGATAGACCCACCATGAGACACTACATGAATAAATGTGCCATTAGATGGTCTCAAGTAGTGTTGATGCAAAGTCCTTAGACCTGAGATCATCATGGATTCCAACATGTGTAGTAGCCTACTTTGGGACTACCAAACACTATTTTGTAACTGGGTAGTTATAAAAGTAGTTTTCGGGTTTGCTATGAAACATGGAGTGGGATGTGAGTGATCAAGATGGAATTTGCCCCTCGTTTGGAGAGATATCTCTGGGCCCCTCGAGGTAATGGATTATGGAAATGCATGGCTATGCTAAGTTGATTGAGGAGTGAATCAACAGACAGATAATCCAATACGGTTTGAGTGAATGGTTAAGCTATTGAAGGGATGGCGCACATCTTGCCTATAGCTTAATTGGTATCGTGAGGCAAAGGGATTTGTGTACACATTATAGGTTCAGAGCCAATATTATATTCTTGTATACTATGGTGTCAATATGTGCTGCTAGGCGCCGCTATTGACGGTCGGCTGAGTTGGACTCGAGCTGACGGTCGGTTGAGTTGGACTATAGCCGAAACCGAGTATACCTGAACCTACAGGGTTGCACGCTTAAGGGGATAAGAACAGGCATTCGAGTTGGACTCGGATACGGCTCGATCGGATAGGGATTCGATCGGATAGAGTCCTATGGGCTCACAAAGTCGGCCGGCCAACTCTATGAGATTCGGATAGGATCTGATTCAAAATAGAGTCCCGATGGGCCTCTAGGCCAAACCGGAAACTCTATATAAAGGGGTGAGGGGTGGAGAGCTCATGCATGCTTTTTGGAACCGAATCAATCTGATCACGCGTTTCTTCAGAAGTCGCCGAGATCAATCTCCACGGAAACCGTCCCCACTTTTGAGCCAAACCCTAGCCTTGCATCGCGTGCTAGCACACGGGTGTTCGGCGTTCTGTCCCCGGACGTGTGGATACCGGTAGAGGCGCTGCTACGTTGCGGCGCTGTTGATCGGCTATGAATCGGCTGAGGTCAAGCGCATCAGAGCGAGGCGCGAGAACATGGTCGGACGACTCGGATCGACTGCGACATCCACGAATCGGCTGATTGGTGAATCGGTTGTCCTCGGGAATCGGCTGTCATCAGCCAGCACTGTTCCAGATTGGCTAGTCCACTGCACTCTACTCCAATCGGTAACGATCTATCGACCCTTACTTGCAAGTGTTCCTGATTTGCGTGGTAGAAAAGTTTTGTTTTTCGGCTAGCATAGCCTCCGTGTAACCCTTTAGGTTCGTTGCAGTATTAAGTCATTTTTATCATTTGCAACAACCGTCATACTCCCCTTCTTTGGCACTACCTATACGGGGCTAACCCACTCACTATAAGGAATGAGATAAATTATCCTGGCGTGCAAGAGTTTCAGGACCTCTTTCTTTACTACTTCTCTCATCGTATTGTTTAACCTTTTTTGAGGTTCCCTAGATGGTGTAAGAGTTGGATCTATAGGGATGCGATGGGTGCAGAGAGCGGGACTTAGCCCTTTGAGATTTTGGAGTGAATAGCCCATAATAGATCGATGCTTTTTTAAGATGGTGATGAGTTTTGTAGTTTCTTTCTTGGAAAGATTGTCACTAATGATAATAGGAGATTCCGCATCTCCATGTAGAAAAGCGTATCGAAGGCCTGACGGTAAGGGTTTAAGCTCTATCAGAGGTCATAATGGTGGTTCAGACTTGGGTAGCTCGATAGTCTCTCCAGAATCATCAATTTCTTGGGTAGAAAGATGAGATTCTTTTTCAAGTACAGATTTTGGGAGCTCGAAAGGAGAAACCTCCATTACTTCCTCGATAGGTTCATACTCAAGAAAGGGTTCAACTATGGTGTTGATAGCTCTAGAGATAGGAATGGAAAACACCTCTCTTTCGAGTTTAACGTCGAGGTTTCCTAGTGTCGATGTTTCTAAGAAAAGATTTTCAAATGGATGCCTGACTAGAATGTCGAAGTCTAAGGCTTCGAACACATGAAAATCTTGGATGGCCTCGAGGTTTCCATGCCTTACGGTCACGTTTTGTAGAATTTCATAACTTTCTAAAAGATTTTAAGATTGTGTTTTGAAAGTTTTGTTGGTTGGGGTCAAAGATTCGTCACCCAAAAGTTCGAATGCAAAGGAATCGGATATGATATTAGCCCTGACGATGGGATTGTAAAGGACCTCTACTAGAATTCCCCGTATGTTGCAATAAATGGTTGACGAAGGTGAGCTAATCCGAATTGCTTCGGACGAAAGCACACACTCTTTCAACCAGTCATGCCTCATGATGGACGTTACTGTTAATGACCAAATTTAGTAAGCAAATCCCCGAGTTTGAAGCAAGGATTGAAGCAGAATCGAAGGAGCACATGATTCTCGGAAACAGAGTTTGTGTCGGTTAAGTCTGAATCGGCTAAGGAGCTAATCGGCTGAGTCCGAGTCGGACAGGGCAGCCGATACAGCCGATTCCGATTAGGTGAGCAGATGAGACCAGTCCCGGAAGGAAAGCGCAAAGATAATCATTAGATTTGGTTTCCAAGTGCTTCGAAGATATTGCCATCTATGGATAACGTCCTACAACGGCAATTGTATCTTCAAATTTGGATATTTTGTATAGTTTCCTTATAGATAATGTTGGATGTTTTAGGAATATTTATAATTCAATCTATAAAAAGGATAGGAATCGTGTCCGTTACGGACTCATTGTGTATCCGGGTATAAATATGACCTGAGACCATGAAATCAATAATCAATACACAACCAATACAATCTTGGCGCATCGTCATCCTTTACTTTTACTTGCAATCTCGACAAGCCATTGCCTCGTGTTGGGCTGCATCGGGTTTCGATCTCCAAGCAAGGTAATTCCTTGTTAAAAGCGGTTTGTGCTATCGGGGTTAGTGCTTCCATCGTCATGATACTCTAATTTCGTTGTTGCAGTCTGCTTAATTTATCATATACGTCATATAATCTAGATCAATGCTTAGATCTAACCCACGATCGGCTAGCATCTTCTTGGAGGTAACAGCCGGCAGGGTTAGATCTAGGGGTTGATTTGGGTTATATGGCATATCCACCATCTTGAAAGATTTTCATTAGCCTATATAGATCTCATGCTTCTTTTTGTACTTAATGCTGCATCAGTTTGATCTATTAAGTCACTCTTAGAATCATATAGATTTATTTGGTTTAATGACTGCTATTAAAGATAGTATCGGAGTTTCAGCCGATCCTACCTGTTTTAACTATCTTATACGTTTTATTACTATTAGATGTGTTAAAGTCACCTTTTATATCAAGATCTTACTCTAGTTAAATGCGCTAAGCCCGGCATCAATTTTTTAAGTCATATTAATAGCCGATTGATCTTTGTCTAGCGTATTTACCCTGGAATAATATCTTGGTATAAGATTGTATCGGAGTACTAGCCGATTCACATTAGATCTACGACATCGGCTAGGCTATAAATATGTATAATTATTGTTTTAATGTGCTTTTTGACATAAGTGATTTATACTATCTCGGTATACTACCGATCTATCCCAATCACTTAATCTAAATGTGCCTTGGAATAGCAATTATGCATTATGGATATTTATAGCCGATCGAGTAGGATCTAATTATAATTTAATTGTTTATTCTTTGTTTTCTTGTTGGTTACAGGATCAAACCAACTGGCATGACCTACACACCGAAGGCAATCCAATTTGGACCTGTACTAGAGCTAAGCAAATCTCTCACGCCAATGCGTGGGAAAATTTCTCATCAACACGCTTTTTGCCCAGTGAGACCCTTGTAGCACTTGGATCAGGGATGATGGTCAACAACAAAACTTTGGATATTGATCAGGATAACATTATCCTAGTCATGCTGGATAAGTTAACTCCGGAACAGAAGGCCGAAATTGAGGAGATGATGAATAAGTTGCAGAGTCAATATCTGCACTCCTTTGTCCAGACTCGGTTGGGTACTGTCGTCCAAATATACAAGATAAAGTTTCCACGAGAAGACAAGCCCGAGGCAAGCACCAGCAAGGACAAAGGGAAACAAAAGATGGAGGGGATCAATCAGGAAGAAGAGGGCTCAAAACTCCACACACTGCAGGACAGAATCGACTTGGGCATCCACCATGCTCTTATCAACCAGTCTGGGATACTAGTCAAGACTTTGAATAACATGATCAGCACGGTGGTGGACTCCAGAATAGCCGAGAAGCTACCAAGGGGCCCAGTTTTCCTCCCTGATGGCCGATTCCCTAGTTACAGGTCCCTGTCAACACAAGGACTGCCGATTCCTCCTCCAGGACAACCGATTGCCCTAGGATCAGTCCCCATCCAGCCGAATGTCCACTCATCGGCTACAAGGCTGCCACCGAAGGTTTTGATCAGGAAATAACCTCAGTATTCAGGCCACGAAATCCCGACGGTGTCCCAGGAGCAAGTGGAGGCCATGTGCAATGCCAATCGGTAGCCCCTCACCAACAAAGCTTCGATTGGCAACCATACACCGGGTTCCCCTAAAAACCCGGTTGGTGCACAGCCTCCACCTGAACAACAACCTCCAGTAATGCCTCAGCCACCTCCTGCCATGCCTCAGTTCACACACCAATATCCAGGGGGCAACTTCGGCCAATATTATCAGCCTCATTCATCCCAGATGCAATATCGGCCAGCTCCATTTTAGTATGATCAGTACGAGCCGATACAGCACCAACAAGCTCAAGAGGCACAACAGCAAAACAAGCCTTGGGCCGATCTGATACCAACATAATGCGAGATCAGTTCAGCCTCAAACCAAAGGACTCTGGCAACATGTACCGGTACCCCTAACTGAAGTACTTCGAAAGGGTTCCTCTCCCGAACCGGTACAAGGTACCGATTTTCAAAATTCTCTGGGCAAGACAATGTTTGAACATATGAACACGTCGGCCAATTTTTGGCCCAATGTGGAGAGTATCGGCTACGAACGCGCTCAGAGTAAGGTTATTTCCACTCTCGCTATCAGGATCGGCTTTCACGTGGTTCTCTTCTCTCCCCTACAACTCAGTACAAAGCTGGGCCGATCTTAAGAAGCAATTTCATCGCTAATTCTACTCTGGCACCCATGAGATGAAGCTGTCGGATCTCATAGGCATTAGGCAGAACACGATGAATCGGCTCAAGATTATATCCAAAGATTTAGAGATATGAGAAACCGATGCTATAGCCTGGTGCTGTCCGATTCACAACTGGCCGATTTAGCCTTCCAAGGTCTTCTAGCGCCCATCAGGGAGAGGTTTTTAGCCCAGGATTTCTAGAGCTTAGCCCACTTGGCTCAGAAGATAACGGAACATGAACAACGATTCCAGGAGGCCAAGAAGGCTTTCAAGAAAATCAGCCACGTCGCCTACACCTCAGAGTCTGATTCGAGTGACAGCGACACCGAAGTGGCAGCAGCCAAGTGGGCCAAGACAAAGAAGACCATCACCTGTCAATGGGTCAAAAATTCGGCTAAAGAGGAGAAATACGACTTCGACATTACAAAAGTCGACAATATTTTTGACATGCTACTTCGGGAGAAGCAAATCCAACTTCCGGCCAATCATGTCATCCCATCGGCTGAAGAGTTGAAGAAAAGGAAATACTACAAATGGCACAACATCGGCTCCCATAGCACCAAAGATTGCAAAGGGTTTCGCCAGCAGATACAATCAGCTACAGAGGCCGGAAAAATCAAATTTGAGGATCCCAAGAAGTCGATGATGGTTGATGGAAACCCTTTTCCCGTTAACATGGTTTGTGCCAGTCGCCGATCGACCGATCATCGTCCCCGAAAAATGGATAGCCTAGTCAGATTCGTGAAGGGACATGAAGAGAAGGAGACAGGCAAGGCTTACAAAGTACATCCAAGAAGATGCGATCGGCAGGAATAAACTCATCATTGGCAGCGTGATGACTTTGATCCACATTGGAGTTGCAATTTCTTCATGTTTTGCTGGAATCAGGGGATTAGGCTGCCATCCCTCCAAGACTGCCCGACATGTAGTGGATACGAGAATGAACCTGCTGAGAGCTCTAGTCGATTTGTACCCAGCGTGGTTCGGCTCAATCAAAGGAAAATGCCTGTTCATCAAAGGTTGGGTCCCATCCATCAAGATTTCTTTCAGGAGGACTTAGAGGATGACGAAGAGCAAGCTGCCAACCCACAATGGTGTCCTTCCAACATTTTTACGAAAACAGAAAAGCGAAAGGTACAACAGCTAAAAAGTGAAGGTCGGCTGGAAGTGGTCCAAGCCAAAATCGACTATCGGCTAAGAAAGAAAAAGGAACAAAACCGCCCAAGGAAGCAATGGCGCGTGAAGGACAACGCTGTCACAGCCGATGAAGACCCAGCCGACCAATCAGAAATAAAGGCCAAGGGAAAGGCCATGGCCGTTGCGTCGGTTAATATGGTTTTGTGCTACCAGCCGAATTTGAAGCGGCCCAAGCCGACGCAGATGTCGTAGAAGAGTCGTTAGCTACACTTGCGTTGTCCCCGTAGCAAGCAATATTCGAAAAACCTGAGGGGACTGAGCATCGGCACCTTAAGCCATTATACGTTAAAGGATTTACCAATGGAAGGCCGATGTCTAAAATGCTGGTCGATGGAGGAGCCGTTGTCAATTTAATGCCCTATGCTACCTTCAGGAAGCTGGGCAAAGGAGCCGATGACCTGATAAAGACAAATATGGTGCTCAAGGATTTTCGCGGGAACCCTTCAGATGCAAAGGGCGTCCTTAACGTCCAGCTGACCGTCAACAGCAAAACCGTGCCCACTACTTTCTTTGTCATCGATGGGAAGGGGTCATACAGCCTGCTGCTCGGAACGGACTGGATCCACACCAACTGCTACATCCCTTCGACAATGCATCAGAGTTTAATCCAGTGGCAAGGTGACAAAATTGAAATCGTGCCAGCCGACAGGTCAGTAAATGTAGCCAATGCCGATTTGACCTTATGGTAAATCGACGACATTGATTGCCTGTCTAGCAAAGTTTGGGAGGCCGATTTTCTAAAGGTGTCTGATTCTGATATACAGCCAATCGGAGACAAAGAGCCTCGACTATTACTTTGAGGGCGTCGTGGAGGGCTCGAGCGTCTACACCAAGGACACGGTGGACGATTTGGATGGCAAAGTCAGGCAAGGTTTTATGTCGGCCGATGAGCTTGAAGAGGTTGATATAGGTCCAGGAGGATAGGCCTAGGCCGACATATATTAGTAAAAATTTGTCTTCTCATGTTAGAACCAAGCCTAGGCCGAGATAGGCTTAGCCTGTCAAGAAGTTGTTGATGGCCGATATTGCCTGCTGCCGGATTTGGTCAATTTCTTCGATCGCTTTGAGATCGGTTGCGTCATTCCCGGGGATCACTTTCACGGCTCTAGTGAGGTACGACAAGTTTTTCTTTGAAGCCTTTAACTTGGATTTATGTTCAGATATGATCCTCGGGAGATCGGCAAGCCTTTGTTCTTCAGATACAATGTCAGCATCGCACTTGGTGAGTTCGGCTAGCAGCTCTTCTTTCCACTTGTGCAGCCGATCGAGTTTGGAAGTTGGCGCAGTTGTCATCTCATCAAGTTTGGCCTTATTGTCTAGTATGGATCGTCGATTAGCCTCTATTGTGGCTTCGAGAGCTGTCCTTTCACGCCGATCGGCTATCCTTTGCTTAGCTCTTTCAAACTTGTGCCGATGTTGTTCAAGATACACAGCTTGAGAGATGGCGTCGGCTATATGGTCTAGAAGCTGATTTTGAATATCTTCAAATCTTGCTTTGATTGATCCACAGTCAGTAACTAGGAAGTCCAAAGAACATTCTAGCCAACGAGCCAAATCTTACAGTGTGTTTTTCAGGTCATTGGCTGCAGAGACCATGGTCTTGTTGACGGTGTCCTCCTCATCATCCATGAACTCTTTTATATCAAAAGGAAACATATCGGCTAGAGCCTACGAGTATAATATTGGAGTTAATGAGTATTGGAACTATTAATCATTAAGGCTTTTGGAGCGGTCGATATGAAGAGAATAGACTTACAGGGATGGCAGGAGCCGATGTTGTTTCTGCCTCAACGTCATGGCTGCCCCTAGCCGATGGAGTCCTCTCGCTTGATGCTTGGGAGGCAGGTGTTGGAAAGCGAGGAGGCTATTTACAAAGCAAATGAGCTTGACTGAACATCGGTTAAAAAAAGGGATAAAGGGAAATTGGAGTTAAGATTACCGATGGAGCAGGATCTAATTTCTTCCTTGAGGCCAACCTTTTCTTCTGCAAGACGAAAAATTAAGTAAGAGGCTGCGTATGAATTTAAAGGAGAAGACTTTTTGGCAAATACATACTGGTTGAGGCCGAGGTTGAGGCTGACGTGTTGGAGGAATGGGCGTTCTTTGGGCTTGGTCATCGACTAGTGGTGTTTGTGTTGTTGCTTGGATCGGCTATTCGGTGGCGGCTTCATCAATGGCTTCTTCCATTTCTTCTTGATCCAGGAAGGCCTCCAGGTCTGGATCTATGTCGGGTAGATCGTCGGCTGTGGTTTTCTTTTGTTTCTTCGAAGGTTTTTTTTGCATAGCCGACGGATCGACAGTCGATGGTTTGGCCCTCTTCTTCCTTTGAAGTGCTTCACAGGGTTTTCCATGCAGCAAGGAGGTCACCTTCAGCACGTTATAGCCGATTGCCTAAGGGGCAAGGCCACCACTTGGGATAAGTCCTGAAGCATATTGAATGGCCATCTCGGTATTGCTAATATGAGGGGGAGATAAATCGGTAGTCTGCAAACAAAAATAGGGTTGGTCAGATGATAATGTTAACGACCAAATTTGGTAAGCTAATCCCCAAGTTTGAAGAAAGGGTTGAAGTGGAATCAAGGGAGCATTTGAACCTCGGAAACAGAAGCTGCGTCGGCTGAGTCCGAATTGGCTAAGGAGCTAGTCGGCTGAGTTTGAGTCGGACAGGATAGCCGATAGCTGATTCCGATTGGGAAAAGTGGATGAGACCAATCCCAGAAGGAAAGCGTGAAGATAATCATTGGTTCCGGTTTCCAAGTGCTTTGAAGATGTTGTCATCTATGGATAACGTCCTACAATGGCAATTGTATCTCTAAATTAGGATATTTTGTATAGTTTCCTTATAGATAATGTCGATTTGTTTCGAATATTTATCATCCAATCTATAATAGGAATCGTGTCCGTTACGAACTCATTATATATCCAGGTATAAATATGACCCGAGACCATGTAATAAACAACACACAACTCAATACAATCTCGACGCATCGCCACCTTTTGTTTTTACATTCAATCTCGACAAGTTCTTGCCTCGTCTTTGGGCTGCATCGGGTTCCGATCTCCAAGCAAGGTAATTCTTTGTTACAAGCGATTTGTGTTATTGGGGTTAGTGCTTCCATCATCATTACACTATGATCTCGATGCTACGAATTGCTTAATTTATCATATACGACATATTATTTAGATCAATGTCTAGATCTATTTCATGATCGGCTAGCGTTTCCCTAAAGACGACAGCCGGTAGAACTAGATATATAGGTTGATTTAGGTTATATGGTGTATCTACCACCTCGAAAGGTCTTCATTGGCTTATATAGATCTCATGCTTCTTTTTGTACTTGATGCTGCATCAGTTTGATCTATTAAGTCACTCTTAGAATCATATAGATCTATTCGGCTCAATGACTGCTATTGGAGATAGTATCGGGGTTTCAGCCGATCTTACCTATTATAGCCATCTTATATGTTTTATTACTGCTAGATGTGTTAAAGCTGCCTTTTATATTATGATCTTATTCTAGTTAAATCTGCTAAGTCTGGTATCAATCTGTTAAGTCATAATTAACAACCGATTGGTCTTTGTTTAGTATATTTAGTTTAGAATAATATCTTGGTATAAAACTATATTGGAGAACTAGCCGATTCACATTAGATCTACGACATCAGTTAAGTAATACATATATATATAATTATTGTTCTAATGTGTTTTTAGATATTAGTGATTTATACTGTCTCGATATACTACCGATCTATCCCAATCACTAGGTCTAAATGTGCTTTGGAATGATAATTATGTATTATGGATATCTACAGCCGATCGAGTAGGATCTAATCATAGTTTAATTGCCTATTCTTTGTTTTCTTATTTGTTACAGGATCAAACCAACTGGCACGCCTACACACCGAAGGCAATCCAATTTGGACTTACATTAGAGATAAGCAAATCTCTCAGGCCAGTGCTTGGGAAAATTTCTCATCAACACGGTTTTGGCACGCCCGGTGGGACCTCTGCAATTTCCTAATCCGACATGATGGTTGAAGTCAAGTCTACTATGTGGACCAGGAAAACATCATCCCCGTCACGATGGACAAGTTTACTGCTGAACAACAAGTTGAGTATAGGCAGATGATAGAATGATTGCAGTCTCACTATTTGCAGTCTTTACCCAGACTAGGTTTGGGACAATCGTTCAGAAGTACAAGTTCATGAGCCCCGAAGATTTCGACTCTGGAGCCACCTCCAGCAAGAGCAAGGGGAAAGAAAAGATTGAGGAGGTCAAACGGGAGGAAGATGGCTTAGAACTCCACACGCTACAGGATAGAATCGACTCTGCTGTCCACCACGCTCTCGTCAACCACTCTGGGATACTGGTCAACACCTTAAACAATATGATCAGCACCGTGGTAGATTCCAAGATAGCCGAGCAGCTGCCAAGGGGTCCTGTCTTTCTCCCTGACGGCCGATTCCCCAACTACAGGACTCTATCAATGCACGAGCTGTCGATCCCTCCACTCAGACAGCCGACTCCCTCGGGGGAGTCCCTATTCAGCCGAATGTGCAGTCATCGGCTGTAAAACCGTCGCCCAAGCTTTTGACTAGGCAACCACCTCAGCATCAGGGCCATGGGGTTCCAATACTGTCCCAGGAACAGGTGGAGAACATGTTCAGCGCCGATCGGCAACCTCTCATACACAAAGTGTCGATTGGCAACTATACACCGGATCCGCCTCAAAACTCCGGTAGTGCTCGGCCTACCCCTGAGCAACAACCTCCTTTGATACCTTAGCCGTCTCTTGCCATGAATCAATTCCCAGGGGGAAACTTTGATCAATATTACTAGCCTCATTCACCGCAAATGCAGTATCGGCAAGCCCCCATGCAGTATGACCAATACGAGCCGATACGGCAAGTTCAAGCTCAAGAGGCACAGCAGAACAAGCCTTGGGCCGATCTGATTGCAGATGTCATGCATGATCAGTTTGGCCTCAAACCCAAGGACTCCGGAACATGTATCGGTACCCTTATCCGGAATACTTCGAGAGGGTTCCCCTCCCAAACCGGTACAAAGTTTCAGATTTTTCAAAGTTCTCTGGGCAGGACAACGTTTCAACATACGAACACGTCAGCCAATTTTTGGCCCAATGTGGAGAGGCATCGGCTACGGACATGCTCAGAGTGAGATTATTTCCGCTCTCTCTATCGGGATCATCCTTTACCTGGTTTTCTTTACTGCCTTACAACTTAGTGCAAAGCTGGGCCAATCTTGAGAAGCAATTCCATAGCAACTTCTACTCCAGCACACATGAAATAAAGCTGTCGGACCTCACGAGCCTCAGGCAGAAACATGACGAGATGGGTCAGGACTACATTCACCGTTTCAGGGACATGAGGAACCGGTGTTATAGCCTGGTGCTATCTGATTCGCAATTGGCCGATTTAGCCTTCCAGGGTCTTTTGTCGCCCATTCGGGAGCGGTTTTCAGCCCAGGATTTCGAGAGCTTAGCCCACTTGGTCCAAAAGATGATGGTGCATGAGCAATGTTTCCAGGAGTCCAAAAGGGCCTTCAAGAAAGTCAGCCACGTCGCCTATGCATCGGACTCGTTCTCAAGCGACAGCGACGCCGAAGTGGTAGCAGCCGAATGAGTTAATAATTCGGCTAAAGAGGAGAAGTACGACTTCCACATTACAAAGGCCAACAAAATTTTCAACCTACTGCTTCGGGAAAAGCAAATCTAGCTTCCGACCAATCATGTCATCCCATCGGCCAAGGAGTTGAAGAAAAAGAAGTATTACAGTGGCACCACACCGGCTCCCACAGTACGAATGACTGCAAGGTGTTCCGCCAACAAATACAATTGGCCATTGAGGCGGGAAAGATAAAATTTGAAGATCCCAAGAAGCCGATGAAGGTTGATGGGGATCCTTTTCCCGTTAACATGGTCTATGGGGATCGTCAGCCCAGGCGAACGGCCGGCCAGTTTAGATTCATGAAGGAATTCGACGGGGAGGACTCAGCTGATCGCCGGCCCAGGAATATGGACAGCCGACTCTGATTCTAGATGAGGGCCTAGAAGGAAGAGGAGGCCCAACACGACAAGCCTTATCAGAGGGCACCCGATCGGCTGGGAGTGTGTTAACACTGAAATTTGGTAATTGAGTTCCTAAGTTTGTAAAGGCAAAGCGAAATCGGATTGGCTGAAGACAGGAATCGTATCGGCTAAAAAGGGATCGGCTGTAGGGTTAGTCGGCTGAGGATGGATCGAATGGGAGCAGACGACAGCCGATTCTGAGTCCGGAAGAGATGAAGCTGTGTTTAGTCCAGAACATTGGGGATAAATGAAAGATTCGGCTGCTAGTTGCATGTTAAAAGATATTGTCACTTATGGATAGTGTCCTATAACGGCAATTGTATCTGTAGTCTAGAGATTTGTTAGATTGTTAGTTGTAACACGGCATAGATCCCGCTAGGGATAATATGGTGTTTTAAACAATAGTTTAGATAGAGTCCAGGGTTGTTACAAGTATTTGTATTTCGGGTATAAATAGGACCCGAGGCCCTCTGTAAAAGAACGATTCAATTAGTCTAATCTTCGGCGCATCACCAACCTTTTCTTTAGACGAACACTCTATTTGGCTTTGGGATGCATCGTCTCGACCCTCAAATCCAGGTAAATGTTTGTCATTAGTGGTATGATTATCTGTTTCTAATGCTTCCATCGCAATGATACATTAGAATTAGTGATTTTACTGCGTCATATATCATATAACGCATATGAATTAGGTTAATGTTTAGATCTATCTCATTGTTGGCTCGTTTCGTCAAGAACACGCGGTCAATAGGGCTAGATTTAAAGGTTGGCTAGTTCATATGTGGTATCTACCATCTCGAGGAGTGTAAATCGGCTGTAAAAGATTGGATGTTTCTTTTTATACTCAATGCTGCATCGAATTCGAACTATTGAGTCATCTTTAGAACTGTCAGTGATCTGTTCTTCTGGGATTTATATTATCTAGAGATAGCGTCGGGGTTTTAGCCGGCCTTATCTGCCCTAATATGTTTCTTTTAACATGATTGTTACTAGATTTATATTAGGATTGCCTCTTATGTTAAGATCGTGTTCCTGTCGGACGTTGCTTAGTGAAATCGGTTCTTCCCGGGCAGCCGATGGTCGATTTCTGAATTATACGTTTGATTCAGGAATATTATCTTCACATAAGATTCATCGGAGTACTAGCCGATTCTCTATTAGTTTTCCAGTATCGGCTAGGTTATTGATCTGTATATTTATTGTTCTTCACTATATTTGGATCAAGCGGCTGATGTTGTCTCAGTGTAGCCGATCCATTCCAGTCACTTGGCCCAAATATGGCCTAGAATAGCATATATACATCCATGGATTTCCTTAGCCGATCCCGTGGGGATCTAACCTAACGCTTAACGTACACTATCTTGTTTTTCTTGTTAATTAGCAGATCAAATCAACTGGCATGCCCTACACGTTGTAGGCAGCCAAGAAGGACCTGCACTGGAGTCAAGCAGATCTCCCAGGTCAGCGCGTGAGAGAAATTTCTCGTCGACACGCTTCTTGGCACGCCCGGTGGGACTGTCTTTGTCGGCTCGACTCGGACGAATAGACTCTACCGGCAAGATGGTCGATTCCAAGATCCCTGGCATCACGCAGGACAATGTCGTACCTATAAAGATGGAACAACTATCGGCTGAACAGCAAGCCGAATATAAGAAGATGGTGGAAGAACTCCAAAATAATTACCTCCAATCCTTCACCCAAACAAGGTCTGGAACTGTGCACCAAAAGTACAAGTTCAGCCTGAACGATACCAAGGCATCCTCATCAAGCGATGCAAAAGGCAAACAAAAGGTGGAAGAGCAGGCCCAAGTGCAAGATGATTCGGCCGTATACTCTTTACAAGATCGGATCGACTCGGCTGTTCATCACGCACTAGTCAACCAAAGTAGCATCTTGGTCAATACCCTCAATAATATGATCTCTCACGTGGTTGACGCCAAGGTAGCCGAGCAGCTGCAACGGGGCCCCACGTACTTCGCAGATGGCCAATTTCCTTGTTACAGGACACTAGTCACCCAGGATCGGCCGCTTCCACTGATAGCACAACCAAACCCGCCAGGAGGAATCGGCCACCTAAGTCCAGGCGAAACGGCTATAAGACCAGCGGTCACTATTCTAAATCGACAACAGCTGTTGCCTCAAGGTCAACTCGACAACATATTCAATAACAATCGGCGGCGAGCCGATTGATCATGCGGCGCGCGGAATGCCGGTGGCCACATTGTTCCTAGACCCACCAACGCCACAACAGAGCCTCGGCGCCGTCCGCCGATCATCGCTACCAGTACCAAGGGGGCCGTCAGGACCACCACTACAGACCTCAGACGCCACCACAGTTGTATCGGCAAGCACCCATGCCATATGACCCATACGAGCCGATACAGCAAGATAACTAAGCCTGGGCCAATCTAATTGCAGACGTCATGCGTGATCAGTTTGGCCTCAAACCAAAAGATTCAGGGAATATGTATCGGTACCCCTATCCAGAACATTTCGAAAGGGTCCGCTGCCCAACCGATACAAGATCCCAGACTTCTCAAAGTTCTCACGGCAAGACAACGTTTCTACTTATGAGCACGTCAGCCGATTCTTGGCGCAGTGCGGTGAAGCACCGGCTACGGACCCCTTGAGAGTTCGGTTATTCCCCCTTTCTCTTTTAGGATCGGCTTTCACTTGGTTCTCCTCGTTGCCTTACAACTCAATCTAGAGTTGGGCCGATCTTGAGAAACAGTTCCATAGCTATTTTTATTCCGACAACCATGAAATGAAGTTGTCGGACCTCACCAGCGTCAGGCAGAAACACAATGAATCGGTCCAAGACTACATTCAACGCTTCAGAGAGATGAGAAACTGATGTTACAGCCTGGTGCTATCAGACGCTCAGTTGGCTGATTTAGCCTTCCATGGTTTGATCGCGCCGATCAGGGAACGATTCTCTGCGCAGGACTTCGATAGCCTAGCCCACTTGGCACAGAAAGTGATGGCCCACGAACAGCGTTTCCAACACACCAGGAAGGCTGTCAAGAGCATAACCCAGGTCATCATCGATTCAGATTACGGGTCCGACGACGACGAAATAGAAGTGGCGGCAGCCAAATGGGCCAAGAACAAAAAGGCCATCGTCTGCCAATGGCTGCTGAAGGCGGCTAAGGAAGAAAAGTATGATTTTGACATCACTAAAGCCGACAAGATCTTTGATTTACTGCTCAAGGAAAAACAGATTCAATTACCCAAAAATCATGTGATCCCGTCGGCCGAAGAGTTGAAAAATAAGAAGTACTTCAAGTGGCACAACTCCACATCTCACGCCACAAATGATTGCAAAGTCTTCAGACAGCAAATCCAATCGGCCATCGAGGCCGGGAAGTTAAAGTTCGCCGACTCAAATCGGTCCATGAAAGTAGACGGCAATCCCTTCTCGGTCAACACAGTCCATGCCGGCCCCGGGCAAGCTGATCGACAGAACAGAATGGCGCACGGCTTAGCCAATACATCGATCGAGGCCAAAGCAGAAGATGACCAGACTGGATGCCACGCCGTGCAAATTAATATGGTGCGCCCAATCATCAGATCGGCTGGCCGACAGCCGATCCATGAATGAAGCCGACACCGTCATCAATACCGGTCTCCAACATTGAAAGATTGCCCAGCATGACGCTACCAACATTGAAAGATTGCCCAGCATGTAACGATCACCGCGACAATGATGAACGCGGAAGCTTGTCGTCGGCAAATCCAGTTCGGCTCATTCCCAGAGCCGTCCAGCTAAACCAAAGACGGCGACCTGTCCATGGTCGGCTCGGTCCGATCCATCAGGACTTCTTCATCGACGAAAGCCGGGATGGAGACAACCACGATGATGAAGAGGCCGACGATGAGGAATCGGCCAACCCCCAATGGTTCCCGTCCGATCTCTTTACAAAGACCCAGAAGAGGAGAGTTCAACGGCTCAAGCGTGAAGGAAGAGAAGACGAGGTGCAACAAATGATCTATGAGCAGCGCCGTCGGCTGGGTAAAATCAAGAGGCAGTGGGTACCCAAGCGGAAGGCCGCTGTGACCGACGAAGAACAAGCCGAAGAGAGTCCAGCCAATCAAGCTAAAAGGGTAGCCAAAGGGAAGGGTAAAGTTTCCGCATCGGTTAACATGGTCTTCGTGTTGCCGGCCGAGTTCGGCGCCCTCGAAGGCGACGCGGATACTATCGAAGATGACCCGACAAAGCTGGCAATCTCGCCGGACCAGGCCATCTTCGACAAGCCTGAAGGAACCAAAAATCGGCACTTGAAACCGTTATACGTTAAAGGATTCGTTAACGGCAAGCCGATCTCCAAAATGCTAGTCGATGAGGGAGCTGCAGTCAACCTCATGCCCCACGCAATTTTCAGAAAACTCGGAAAAGGGGCCGAAGACCTAATAAAAACCAACATGGTACTCAAGGACTTCGGCGGCAACCCATCAGAGACCAAAGGCTTTGTCAACGTTGAACTGACTATCGGCAACAAAACTGTGCCCACAAAGTTCTTTGTCATCGACGGGAAGGGGTCTTACAGCCTGCTGCTCGGAAGGGACTGGATCCACGCTAACTGCTACATCCCTTCTACAATGCACCAGAGCCTGATCCAATGGGACAGCGACAAGATCGAGATCATGCTAGCCGACAGGTCAGTTAGTGTCATCAGCGCCGATTTGCCACTTTGGGAAATCGAAGGCATCGATT
Organism: Oryza australiensis; assembly: GCA_019925245.2. Lineage (NCBI taxonomy): Eukaryota > Viridiplantae > Streptophyta > Magnoliopsida > Poales > Poaceae > Oryza > Oryza australiensis. The sequence continues at coordinate 719,542 of JAIFGZ020000429.1, forward strand.
GTTTATCTAGGAAAATCTGGCAAGCCGATTTTCTAAATGTGTCCAATTCAACAATATAGCCCATCGGAAACGACGAGCCGCAGCTGCTGCTTTGAACAAGACATGGTGGAGGGCTCAAGCATTCTCGACGTAGCCACCGCGGACGAAGACGATGGCAAGTTAGGACAAAAGGCTTCACGTCGGCCGACGAGTTAGAAGAAATCGACATCAGCTCTGGTGATAAGCCGAGGCCGACATACATTAGCAAAAATTTATCTCCTCATTGTAGATCCCAACTCATTGAATTACTAAAAGAGTATAAAGATTGTTTTGCTTGGGAATACTTCGAGTTGCCCGGTCTTAGCCGATCGATAGTAGTCCATCAGCTGCCGATCAAGGCAGGATAGTAGTCCATCAAACAGCCTCCCAGGAGGTTTAAGGCCAATATGTACGACACAATTAAAGCCGAAATCACTCGGCTATACGATGCAGGATTCATTCGGCCTTGCCGATACGCCGAATGGGTCTCGAATATCGTCCCGGTATTGAAGAAAATGGCAAACTTCGGGTGTGCATCGATTTCAGAGATCTAAACAAGGCGACCCCAAAGGACGAATATCCAATGCCAATAGCCGATCTACTTGTCGACGCTGCCTCGGGCCATAAAATCACCGGTTTCATGGACGGCAACGCAGGATATAACCGAGATATTCATGGCCGAAGAGGACATCCACAAGACAGCTTTTCGATGCCCTGGTGCAATCGGCCTCTATGAGTGGGTGGTAATGACGTTCGGCTTAAAGAACGCTGGGGCAACATATCAAAGGGCAATGAATTACATCTTTCACGATATGATCGGCTCGGTAGTAGAGATATACATTGACGACGTCGTTGTCAAGTCAAGAGAGATAGAAGGCCACATTGCCGATCTAAGACAAGTGCTGGAACGGACGAGGAAGTATGGTTTGAAGATGAATCCGCTTAAATGTGCGTTCGACGTGTCGGCCGGGCAATTCTTGGGGTTCCTCGTCCATGATAGAGAGATTGAAGTCACACCAAGGAGCACTAATGCTATTAAGACAATTCAACCCCCAAAGGATAAAAAGCAGCTTCAGTCATTGATCGGAAAGATAAACTTCATCAGACGGTTCATAGCTAATCTCTCAGAAAAAATGGAGCCGTTCATACCATTGCTTCGGCTTAAAGCCGATCAGACCTTCACGTGGGGGGTAGAGCAACAGAAAGCGTTAGACAACATAAAAGATTATCTAAGCTCTCCTCCAGTTCTGATGCCTCCACAAAAGGGTATACCGTTCAAGCTGTACCTGTCAGCCAACGACAAGTCAATCGGCTCTGTCCTAATCCAAGAGGTCGACGACAAAGAGAAAGCCATTTTCTATCTCAGCCGACGGCTGCTAGACGCAGAGACAAGGTATTCACCTATCGAGAAGTTATGCCTATGCCTCTATTTCTCATGTACAAAGTTAAGGCACTATCTGCTGTCCAATGAGTGCACGATAACTTGCAAAGCTGATGTAGTCAAGTATATGCTGTCGGCTCCAGTGCTCAAAGGAAGGATCGGAAAGTGGATCTTCACGCTAACAGAGTTCGATCTAAGGTATCAGGCACCAAGGGCAGTAAAGGGACAAGCCATAGCCGATTTCATTGTGGAACATAGAAATGATTTGATCGGCTCAGTGGAAATTATGCCTTGGACTTTGACTTTCGATGGCTCGGTATGCACCAACGGCTGCGACATCGGCTTAGTCCTTATCTCGCCCAGAGGGGCAAGCTTCAAGTTCGCTTTCGCCATTGACCCCCACGCTACGAATAACCAAGCCGAGTATGAAGCCGTTCTCAAAGGGTTAACTCTGCTCAAGGAGGTGGAAGCTGACGTAGTCGAGATAATGGGAGATTCGTTGCTCGTCATCAGCCAATTATCAGGAGAATATGAGTGCAAAAATGATGCGCTGATGGTTTATTACCGACTATGCCGGGAGTTAATGGATGGTTTCCGGCTAGTCACTTTGAAGCATATCCCCACGGAGCCGAATACGGAGGCCAATGATTTGGCTCAAGGGGCATCAGGCTACCGGCCGATGCTGAGAGACGTAGACGTAGGTGTGGCCACCATCACAGCCGATGATTGGAGGTTTGACGTCTACAATTATCTCAAACACCCCTCTCAATTGGCCACAAGGAAACTACGATACAAGGCGCTACGGTACGTGTTACTCGATGAAGACCTATACTATCGGACGATTGACGGTGTACTCCTCAAGTGTTTGGGGGCCGATCAAGCTACAGTGGCCATCGGGGAAGTACACGGAGGAATCTGTGGCACACATCTTTCGGCCCACAAAATGAAATGGCTACTTCGCCGAGCCGGGTACTTCTGGCCGACAATGCTGGAGGATTGTTTCAAATACTACAAAGGGTGCCAGGACTGCCAAAAGTTCGGGACAATACAACGAGCACCGACATCGGCCATGAACCCAATCATCACGCCGTGGCCCTTCAGGGGATGGGGCATTGATATGATCAGCCAGATCAATCCACCTTCAAGCAAAGGGCACAAATTTATCCTAGTGGCCACAGACTATTTCACAAAATGGGTGGAGGCGATCCCTCTCAGAAAAGTGGATTCTAAGGACGCAATCGAGTTCGTCAAAGAACACATCATCTATCGATTTGGTGTTCCGCAAACAATAACGACCAACCAGGGGTCTATCTTTGTGTCAGACGAGTTTGTCCAGTTTGCCGACGGCATGGGGATCAAGCTACTTAACTCCTCGCCGTATTACACGCAAGCCAACGGGCAGGCCGAAGCATCAAACAAAAGCTTGATCAAGTTGACTAAAAGAAAGATCTCTGAGTATCCTAAGCAATGGCACACCCGATTGGCCGAATCATTGTGGGCGTATCAGATGGCATGCCACGGGTCAATCCAAGTCCCCCCGTACAAACTGGTCTATGGACACGAAGCAGTGCTGCCATGGGAAAGTGTCATCGGCTCAAGGCGCATTCAGCTACAGGACCAACTCACAGCCGACGATTATTATCATCTCATGGTAGACGAGTCGGAGGATCTCGTTTTGTCCAGGATGAAAGCTTTAGAAAAAGTAACAAAAGATAAAGAACGAGTAGCCAGACATTACAATAAAAAGGTCATACATAAATCTTTTGAGGAAGGCGAACTTGTTTGGAAACTTATACTGTCGATCGGGTCTAGAGACAACAAATTCGGCAAATGGTCACCAAATTGGGAGGGGCCTTTCAAGATCCACAAATGCATCTCTAAAGAAGCTTACATGCTAAAAGGATTGGACGGAGAGATATTCGAAAGGGCCCTTAATGGAAAATATCTGAAGAAATATTACCTGAGCGTATGGATCAATTTGTGAGTCGGCTATTGTCACAGCGGCCGACCCACGACAGCCGATGTCTTACAAGGCATCGCCTTTAGGCATTCGCATACACCACCTCAAGCGCTCCATGATCGGCTCATGATTGCCCGACAGGGAAGACCAGAATGTATGAATGACTCGAACTCACAAATTTTGTCGACATCAAAGCTATCAACAAAACTTGGGGGCATACACATGCGCAAGTCAACCGCAGGCCGATTGCAATACAAAAATCAGGCTAGAAGTTGAAAAACCAGGCTGATTCGACACAAAAATCGGCAAAATCGGGAACATTAAAATGAGCTTTATTCGAATCGGCGCGAAGCCGTCTTTGATTACATGTTCGCTAGGTAGTCCCTAATGGCCGCCAAGGCTCGTTCAATGGGCTCCGCAGTCTCCATCTCTAGAGCATCCATGATCAGGTACTCCAGCCGAGTGACCCTTATGTCGGTGGTCGTGGTCAGTAGCTTGTTGGCAAGTTGGGCTTGCCTACCTTCCAGCCGGTCAAGGCGCGCGAGCGTCGAAGACGCCATGGGGGCAGCAGCCGGGATGCCACCAAGGTGAACGGGAGGCCTGGCCGCCGGGTGACGAGCCTCCAACTCCCTGAAGCGTTTCAGGTTGGCCCTCACTCGTCGGTCTTGGCTGACCCACAGTTCGTACGGTGTCTCCATGATCTCCAGGATCACCCGAAGTGGATGAGGCGGCTACGAGGAAATCCGTTCCTGAGTACTCGAAGGGAGAAAATGGCAAGAATAGATGAGTTGGGGAATCACCTGGTTCACTAACGAGCTCGAAGAAGCCATGGGAAGCCTTGCCGAAGACTTGGAAGACTGGGCGTTGTACTCCTGGAGGTTGTCTTCTTCGGCCGTGAGTTATTCAGGAAGGGTCGGAGGAGCCCATTTATAGAAAGAAAAGATACGGTTTTTAGATGTGAAAGGTCACTACCGACCCGAGAGTCGAAGCAAGAGTCAAAGAGATCATCATTAAAGGCGTCGGGAATCGTTGAATGGCTGGCGACTGCGCAAGACTGGGAACCTATCGTCCAGGACTCACGGGTTCTTGAGGTACAGGTTCGGGTGAGTCGGACTACGAGGCCAGATCGGCAGCACACTTGGGTATCACTGGCCGATAGTCAGCAACGCGGGTGGACGGAGGATAACACTAAAGGTCGCGGCGTCGCCTCAGGGTCAGGGCCGATTTCGAATCAAACAAGTCGAGGCTCCGCACACAGCCGAGGGACAGACTTGCCTATGAGTACAGTCGATTATATCTACGAGCTCGACGGCATAAGGTCGATGAATCGTAACACGCAAGTCGAAGCCGGGTATTAAGCATGAGAGATACGGGTTATCCAATTGTATGAATGATCGTTGTTGGCTTGTTTCGTCAAGAACACGCGGTCAATAGGGCAAGATTTAACGGTTGGCTAGTTCATATGTGGTATCTACCATCTCGAGGAGTGTAAGTCGGCTATAAAAGATTGGATGTTTCTTTTTATACTCAATGCTGCATCGAATTCGAACTATTGAGTCATCTTTAGAACTGTCAGTGATCTATTCTTCTGGGATTTATATTATCTAGAGATAGCGTCGGGGTTTCAGCCGGCCTTATCTGCCCTAATATGTTTCTTTTAACATGATTGTTACTAGATTTATATTAGGATTGCCTCTTATGTTAAGATCGTGTTCCTGTCGGACGTTGCTTAGTGAAATCGGTTCTTCCCGGGCAGCCGATGGTCGATTTCTGAATTATACGTTTGATTCAGGAATATTATCTTCACATAAGATTCACCGGAGTACTAGCCGATTCTCTGTTAGCTTCCAGTATCGGCTAGGTTATTGATCTGTATATTTATTATTCTTCACTATATTTGGATCAAGCGGCTGATGTTGTCTCGGCGTAGCCGATCCATTCCAGTCACTTGGCCCAAATATGGCCTAGAATAGCATATATACATCCATGGATTTCCTTAGCCGATCCCGTGGGGATCTAACCTAACGCTTAACGTACACTATCTTGTTTTTCTTGTTGATTAGCAGATCAAATCAACTTGCACACCCTACACGTTGTAGGCAGCCAAGAAGGACCTGCATTGGAGTCAAGCAGATCTCCCAAGCCAGCGCGTGAGAGAGATTTCTCATCAACAGAGCGGCCTACTTTCGTCGCCATGACAGTTGTGATCCCCACTGGCGATGTGAATTTTTCAGGTTCTAGTGGAAGCAAGGCATGAGGCGGCCCACATTGGAAAATTGCCTAGCCTGCAGCGAGTTCAGGGATGAGCCGATAGAGAGTTCCAGCCGATTTGTCCCCAGGGCTGTTCGTCTCAACCAAAGGAAACTCCCTGTCCACGAACGACTTGGCCCAATCCACCAGGACTTATTCCAGGACGAAGACGAGGAACGTGATGAGGAAGAACAGCTTGCCAACCCCCAATGGTGCCCCTCTGGAGTGTTCACGAAGACCCATAAGAGAAGCCTTCAGAGGATGAAAAGCAACAGGCAGGAGGAAGAAGTTCAAGAAAAGATCAATCATCGGCTGCAACAAGGCAGAAAAAAGTGGTGTGTAAAAAGAGACACTACCCCAACCGATGAGAGTCCAGCCAACAAGGCCAAGAGGGCGGAAAAAGGAAAAGGAGTAGCTGCTGCATCGGTCAACATGGTGTTCATATTGCCAGCCGAGTCTAAGGTTGTTGAAGCTGATGCAGATACAGTAGAGGAGACCTTGGCAAAATTAGTATTGTCTCCAGAACAAGCAGTATTTGAAAAACCTGAGGGGACTGAACATCGGCACCTAAAGCCCCTGTACGTCAAAGGAATTGTAAATGGGAGGCCGATGTCGAAGATGCTAGTCGATGGAGGAGCTGTCGTCAATCTGATGCCCTATGCTACTTTAAGGAAGCTGGGCAAAGGAGCCGATGACTTGATCAAGATAAATATGGTGCTCAAGGATTTCGGTGGGAACCCATCAGAGGCCAAGGGAGTTCTCAACGTCGAGCTGACCGTCGGTAGCAAAACCGTGCCCACAACGTTCTTTGTCATCGATAGGAAGGGGTCATACAGCCTGCTGCTCGGAAGGGATTGGATCCACGCCAACTGCTGCATCCCTTCCACAATGCATCAAAGCTTAATCCAGTGGCAAGGCGACAAGGTCGAAATCATGCTAGCCGACAGGACAGTCAACGTAGTGTTGATGAGAAATTCGATTCCCATGCATTGGCCTGAGAGGTTTGCTTTACTCTAGTGCAGGTCCAAGTTGGTCGCTTTTGGTGAAGCTTGGGCGTGCCAGTTGGTTTGATCCTGTAACGAACAAGAAAACATAGAATAGGCGTTAAGTTAATATTATATCCTATTGGATCGGCTAAGGGAATCAATAAACATACAATTGCTATCCCAAAGTACGTTTAGACTAAGTGATTGGGATATATCAGTAGTATACCGAGACAGTATAAATCACTTAAGCCTAAAATCACATTAGGATAATAATTATATGCATTTATAACCTAGCCAATACCGCAGGTCTAATATACATCGGCTAGTACTGCGATATATTTTATAAAAAGACATCAATCTTGAGATAAATGCACTAAACCTAGATCAATCGGCTCTTGATGTGACTCGACAGGTTTATACCGGCTTAAGGCATTTAAATAGAGTGAGATCTTAATATAAAAGGCAGTTTTAATACATCTAACAGTATTAATACTAAAAAGATGATTAAAACAGGTAAGGCTGGCTGAAACCCCAACACTGTCTCTAATGATAAACATTAAGCCGAACAGAACTTGATGGTTCTAAGAGAGACTTAATAGGTCGATTTGATGCAGCATTAAGTACAAAAAAACATTAGATCTGCATAGGCTAATGAGAATCCCTCGAGACGGTAGACCCACCGCATAATCTAAATAAACACCTAGATCTAGCTCTATCGGCTACTGTCTTCAGAGAGAAATTAGCCGATTGCAAGATAGATCTAGATATTGTTCTAGATTATACGTCGCATATGATAAATTAAGCAGCTTATAACATCGAAACTAGAGTATCACGATGATGGAAGCTCTAACCGCGATGATACAAACCACTTGTAACAAGGAATTACCTTGTTCGAAGATCAAGATCAATGTAGCCCGAGCAAGAGCAAGAACTTGTCGAGAAAGAGTAAAACGAAAAGGTTGGCGATGCGTCGAAGGTGTATTGATTATGTGTTGTTTTTTTACAAAGAGCCCTCGGGTCTTATTTATACCCGGATACACCAACATCCGTGTAGGACACGGTTTCTACCTTATCTACTATTTACAATACGACAATATCTCGGGACGCATTCCCATGCCACGTTAAAAAAGGAATATCTATACAACTTCCTAATTTACCGATACAATTGCCGTTACAGGACCTTATCCATAGATGGCAATATCTTTAACATACATTTTGGAGACCGAATCCGACGCTTTATCTTCAAGTTTCCTCTTTGGAACCGGCTCCACTTCTATCTTCTCGCTGAATCGGCTATCGGCTATCCTGGTCTGATTCGGACTCAGCCGACTGGCTCCACAGCCGATTCGGACTTAGCCGATGAAGCCTCTGTTTCCTCGCGAATCGCTTCTCCTCCAATTCCGCTTCAATCTTGGCTCTGAACCCGGGTGTTTGGTTACCAAATTTGGTTGTTAACACGTAGCCAATGCCGACTTAACTTTATGGGATGTCGACGGCATTCATTGCCTGTCTGGCAAAGTTTGGTAGGCCGATTTTCTAAAGGTGTCCGATTCTGATATACAGCCAATTGGAGATGGAGAGCCTCAATTATTACTTTGAGGGCGTCGTGGAGGGCTCGAACGTCTACACCAAGGACACCGTGGATGATCTGGATGGCAAACTGAGGCAAGGTTTTATGTCGGTCGACAAGCTTGAAGAGGTTGACATAGGTCCAGGAGATAGGCCTAGGCCGACATATATTAGTAAAAATCTTTCTTCTCATTTTAGAACCAAGCTTATTGATTTGTTAAAGGAATATAAAGATTGCTTTGCTTGGGAGTATTTTGAGATGCCTGGTCTCAGTCGATTGATTGTTGAACATTGGCTCCCTATTTAGCCTGGATATCGGCAATACAAACAGCCTCCCCAGAGGTTTAAAGCCAATATGTATGATGCGATTAAAGCCGAAATCACTCGGCTATATGATGCTGGTTTCATTCGGCCCTGCGATATGCAGAATGGGTCTCCAATATAGTTCCAGTAATCAAGAAAAATGGCAAACTTAGGGTGTGCATCAATTTCAGAGATTTAAACAAGGCTACCCCTAAGAACGAATACCCTATGCCAATAGCCGATTTGCTTGTTGATGCAGCCTCGGGACACAAAATCATAAGTTTTATATATGGCAATGCTGGACATAATCAGATCTTTATGGCCAAAAAAAATATTCATAAGACTTCTTTTAGGTGTCCAGGTGCAATAGGTTTATATGAATGGGTCGTTATGACTTTCGGTTTGAAAAATGTTGGGGCTATGTATCAGAGGGCCATGAATTATATTTTTCATTACTTAATCGGCTTCTTGGTTGAAATCTAGATTGATGATGTTGTTGTCAAATCCAAGGAGGTCGAAGACCACATAGCCGATTTGAGAAAAGTCTTGGAGAGGACCAGAAAGTATGGCCTAAAAATGAACCCCACGAAGTGTGCTTTCACGTATCGGCTGGCAAATTATTGGGTTCTCTTGTTCACGAGAGGCGGATTGAGGTGATGCAAAGAAGCATCGATCCTATCAAAAGTATTCAGCCTCCGCAGGACAAGAAGCAGTTGCAGTATTTGATCGGCAAAGTTAACTTTATCAGGCATTTCAAATGCCAACCTATCTGAGAAGATGGAGTCGTTCACGCCTTTGCTACGGCTGAAAGCCGATGAAGCGTTCACTTGGGGGGCAGAGCAACAAAAGGCTTTAGACAATATCAAGGATTATTTAAGCTCCCCTCCAGTATTGATCCCTCCACAAAAAAGAGTGTCTTTCAAGCTATATCTATCAGCTGACGAGAAATCTATCGTTGTAGTTTTAATCCAGGAGCTCGAGGGGAAGGAGAAAGAAATTTCCAGCCACATCAGGAGGAAAGCTGCATGTTCTCTCTCGGAGATCGGGTTGTTTTTCATGTTCATTGATATAAAGCCGCTCCAGCCTCCTATGCACTTGGTCTTGAAATTATGAGTGAAATCTATGCACTGTGGAGGTTATATCCATTCCCGTGATCATTACTACATCCAAGACAGTTGGCGTCATCGACCCTTGTCTGAACAAGAAGCATTCAGCATATCCAACCAGAAGTAGGTTGCAGCCGATAGGAGGGGCTCATCCTTGGGCATGTCGGCTATGGTCAAAGCTAGGCACTGGCTTATACCTAGCTCGGTCCAATGAGTTTGCTGCCTAGCCGACATCCTTAGGTACTAGGCCAGCCAGGATTTGTCCGTTGAAGGCCAAGACTTGAAGGCACCAGACCAGTAGGCCAGATCAGTGGAGGAAAACCTAAAGGGGATCCAGTTTGTTTCGGCATTAATGAATTCACTCACTACGTAGTTTTCACCCTATGGCAACCAAAGTTTTGCCAACGTCATACAATTAGTTGCAATAGGTTGTTCTATTGCAACAAGTTCATGAAATTGTTGCAATATGGGGGGCTTTTACAACAATTTTGGTGGTGTTGTCAATGTTTTTTTTGTGTTGCAATAGACATGTATAATCGCAACACTTAATCGTATGATTGCGATAGAGATATTATGGCAACACGTTTATGTTGTTGCAATAGAGAAGTTGTGACAACACGTTCGAATGGTTCCAATAGAGATATTATTGCTACATGATTTTGTTGTTGCAATAGAGAGGTTATGGCAACACGTCCAAATGGTTGCCATAGAGATATTATGGCAACACGTTTAGGTTGTTGCAATTGGTAGGTTGTGGCAAACGTTCAAACGGTTGTAATAGAGATATTATGGCAACATGTTTAGTTTGTTGCATAGATAGGTTGTGGCAACACGTTCAAACGGTTGTAATAGAGATATTATGGCAACACGTTTAGTTTGTTGCAATAGATAGATTGTGACAACATGTTCAAATGATTGCGATAGAGATATTATGGCAACTCTTTTATATTGTTGCGATAAGTTATAACACCACAACAAAATAAGTAAAAAAATATGCCGCAGCATGGAATCGAACCCACGATGCCTAAACTAGGACTCATCACCACTACCGCTGTACTAGGCTAGGTGAAGTGTTACGTTTCATCAGTTTTTGTATGTATCTCATCTTCCCGCGTAGTAGGATGAGCATCTTCCTCTCGCAACACGTTAATTTAGTTGCAATAAGTTATAACATGACAACACAATTTACTTTGTTGCAATAAGTGATAATATGACAACACATTTATGTTGTTGCAATAAGATATGTCATGGCAACAATTTTATTTGGTAGCAAAACTCTAAAAAAGGCAAAAAAATTGTCGTAGCGGGATATTTTATTTGGTTGTAAAAGTAGCACAAAATAACTCTACAAAAAATAGCACAAAATAAAAATACAACATTTTATTTGGTTGTAAAGTTATGATTTTATAAATATAAACATATATAAAAAATCTTAGGAAGGAAGATTGTTTGTTCAGATTATATATTACTTGTTAAAATCATTGAGTCTGTCGTGAACCAACAAAACAGAAAATGCTTCTTTTACTTAGCTCATGCTACAATAAAGTTGCTGTAAAAATATCAACAGCCAAGCATACATGCCGAATGATATTGATGTCGTCGAGATTCAAAACCTTACTTTTTTTCCACAACGACTTACCAAATTTCATTACCAAGTTCAGAATGTTTGCAGTGAAACCAAAAGCACAACTGCTAGTCATGTCCTAGAGTGCAGAGGGCTCCAGCCGACATGCAGCACCAAATTCTAAAGAAGAAACAATAAAAACCAAATTCTTGAGCCCCACATAGCTAAAGATAGACAACACAAAGAAACCGTGCCTGGGGACATCACCCGCTCAAAGCCAACAGACTGACATTAGGACAGACACTAGACGTTTCTAGCATACGTGATCATCTGTAAGTCCCTTCATCGGAGCACCATCTTCCTGTGATAGTAGAGTGCGTTGCTCTTGATCACTTCTGCCCCCTTCTTTAGCTGCCCTTGCACTCCACCATTTGAGAGACCTGCCAGAACATAAACAAATACCTTGGCTTAATGCCTTGGGCAAAAAACAGTAGCATACAAAGAAACTGACCAGAACAGAAATTGGGGAAAAAACAGTAGCATACAAAGATAGAACAGGTACTGCCCACTTGAATTAAAATTCAAAAAACAGGAACCATTTCACTATGGAAAATTCAGTTTAGCTAAAAAACAGATATCTGAAAATAGGAACCATTTAACTACTGTATAACATTATTACTTGTGTTTTCAACTAAAAAAACAGCAACCATTTCATCATGGAAACTTTAGTTCAGCTAAAAAAACAGGTACCTAAAAACTAGAACCATTTCACTACTGTTTAAAAAGATGCTTAAATGTTTACCACCTAGTTAGTGCTCCTGGACTGCTATTGTATAGGTGAATTGGGCTTGATGGAAAAATTAAACAAAAAATTCATCATCCGGATCTTGCCCCACAAAATTAAGCGGTGCAACATAGTCATCACCAACATATGTGTCGTGAGAGTCCTCTTCATCCTCGGGCAACTGAGATTCAGTTGGTTCATCTCAAGAGGCCGCAATCAACCTGTCAATCACAGATGCATCTACATTAACCCCTTCCATGTCGTTCCTCCTCCAGCCTGCTAACTCTTCATGTTCCTGCGGTACATTCATATATTCCACTCCCACGACCAGTGAATCCAGATCAATTTCACACTCATCTCCAATATTTTTTACTTCAGGCATGGAAAATAGATTCCTAGGTTTCATTCTGAGAACACTGCACCAATTAGGTTTCTTGACACCTTTAACATAAATGACTTGCTCAACTTGTGTACCTAGAATATAAGGATCACCGCTGTATCGAAATCGTGTTGTATCAATATCAATAATCCCATATTGATCTTGACTGTAACGTCTCCCTTTATTTTTGCCTCCTGCAGGAACGTCATACCAGTCACACTGAAATTGTACAACTTCCTTTTCACCAGAGAATTCAAGTGACAATATTTCCTAAATGACGCCATACCAGTTCATATTTCCGGTACTATCATCTCCTTTCACAACAACCCCGCTATTCTGTGTACTAAGATTCTTGTGAGTAGATGTTGTTTGAAACAAGAATCCATTTATGGAGCATCTATTAAAAAAACAAGCCCAGTTGTCAGGACCACGCGAAAGTGCATATAACATTTCGCTTGCATTCCCTTGTTCGTACAATTTCCTTATCTGCATGAAGTTAAAAAAATATGTTAGCAATTACAAAGCAGCATTAGTTTGCCACCATTACAACAGAAAATATTAACTCACTTCACGCTCAAACCAGCCTACAAAATGGGCCTTGTGCCACACTTCAACATTTCGTTTACCCAATTTGGTTAGCTCGTCCAAATGCTTTCTGCAGTTAAAACAAAATGTTTTAGTTTGCTTAATAAAGTACATAGCACAAAAGGGTAGAAACAAAATCAAATTTAAATGTCAATCTTACTTAATCCATGGCGCTGCCTCATCACAATTTGTAAGTATATAGTGCCTCAGCTGATGCATCTTACCAGGAGGTATTAACTCAATAGTACCTTCCTTCTTACTGTAGTTAATACTCCCAAAAATGCTTAGTCCAGATGGTGGTTCATCCACTGCAGCACCTTGATTACGCTATGGACAATTAAGCTTTGTGTCGACGTCTTCCAAGAAGCGAGAGCAAAATGTCATGCACTCCTCAGATATATACCCCTCTGCTATTGAACCTTCAGGGTATGCTTTATTCCTCACATATCCTTTAAGTGTACGTAGATATCTCTCAATTGGATACATCCATCTATAACACACAGGACCACCTTGTTTAGCCTCATCTGCTAGGTGAACTGGCAAGTGTACCATTATATCAAAAAACGTAGGTGGGAATATCATCTCTAGCCGACAAAGTGTCTCCTTAATAGATATGCTCAGGCGGTCAAATTCTACAGTGTCTAGTTCCTTGGAACATATAGCATTGAAAAACATACTAAGCTCAATCAAGGGGACTATAACATCTTTAGGCAATATGCCTCGTACCACCAAGGGTAAAAGTTTCTGAAAAATAACATGGTAGTCATGGGTTTTCAGTGCAGAAAGCTTACACCCATCGACGTTGACAGATTTCTTAATATTGGAGGCATATCCATCAGACATCTTCACGCCTTCTAGAAACTTTAAAAAATATTCTTTTTCTTGTTTACAAAAACTGTACAATGCTGGAGGCAAGGTGTACCTATTATTCTTGACCACAGGGTGTTGATCCTGCCTTATCCCTAAATGTTGCAGGTCAAGGCGAGCCTTCTCGTTGTCCTTAGTTTTCCCTTCTATGTCCAGCAGTGTCCCCAAAATACTCTCACATATGTTCTTCTCAATGTGTATGACATCCAAATTATGCCTTAAAGTAATGATACCTAGTAAGGAAGTTCAAAAAAATTCTCTTCTTCCTCCAATTGTGCCATCTATTATCTTCATCCCGCTGCTTCCTCTTCCTTGCTGTCTTCCCAAATTCTAGTTGCTCGAAACTCTGAAATTGTTGCAACACCTGCTCTCCCATCAACGGCACCAGAGATTCCCTGGTTTCAACCATGTTGTGGCTGATTTTGTTCTTTCTCCACTTGTGGTTCTTGGGCAAAAAACGGCGATGTCCCATGTAGCAATGCTTGAACCCATATTTCATCCATAAATAATCTGTATCTTTGTGGCAGTACATACATGCAAACTTGCCTTTTGTGCTCCAACCAGAAAGCATGGCATATGCAGGGAAATCATTGATGGTCCAGAGTAAAACAGCCCGCATGGTGAAGTTCTTCTTCTCTTTTGCATCCCAAGTCTCGACACCCCTTTCCCAAAGTTCTTTTAGCTCATCAATCAATGGCTGCAGATATACATCAATGCTCATTCCTGGAGATTTTGGTCCCGATACCAACATTGACATCATCCAATACGGTTGCTTCAGACACAACCATGGAGGCAAGTTATATGGGATAATGATCACCGACCATGTTGTGTAGGTCACATTAAACATCCCAAATGGATTGAAGCCATCAGGTGCAAGGCCAAGCCTAATGTTTCAAGGATCAGATGCAAAATCCTTGTACTTGTCATCCACGTGCTTCCAAGTTGGGGAGTCGGCTGGATGACGCATTTTCCCATCGCGTACTAATCCTTCTTTATGCCACTGCATGTATGATGATGTTGTCTCTCTCAATTATAGTCTTTGCAGATGGGGAATAAGTGGGAAATAACGCAGTACTTTGCGTGGATACCGCTTCTTTCCTTTACCACTAGCAACAGCTGCAGTGTCAACATCCAATATCTTCCACCTCTGTTCTCCACATGTTGGACAGATATCCATGTCAGCATAATCTCCTCTAAATAAAACACAGTCATTAACACATGCGTCAATCTTCTGGTAGTCAAGGCCAAGATCTCGAACAACCTTTTGCACTGTGTTAGGAATACAATGCCCTTCAGGGAGCACAAGCGAGAATAGCTGAAGTATGGCTGCCAATGCATTGTTACTAATACCAAACATACATTTAATCTGAAAGAGCCTGACAATGAATGATACTTTAGTTGCCTCCTTGCAGCCTGGATATAGTTCCTTTTGGGCCTCTTTTAGTAGATTAAAAAAAAGTCCTTGCATCCACATTTTGCTCCTCATCACCAATGATGTCTCCATGTATAGCACTCTTGATTAGTGACGAAACCAAATCCTTCATAGAAGCCCCATCACCTGTTCTCTCTTCTAACTAGTCTCCTTCATCAGTGTTTTCAATTACATCTGAATCATCGCCTTTGCTGAAACTCTGATCAAAACCAAAAAGAAGCAAGTGCCTTTCAACCTGATATTTTGTTATGTATGCTTGGCAGCGACACTTTGCACAAGGACAGGGTGCAGTTTGGCCAGAAACGGTGCCTCTGAATAATTATTCAAGGTAATCAAGTAATCCTATTTGCCACTCTGGCGATGACTTGTCTAACCGCATCCAACTCCTGTCAGATTGTGACATGCTTGCAAATCGATAGTTTCAATCAGAGCACGCACGAGCCCAAATTAAAAACTGCCTCTGCATATATGACCAACAGTAAAGCAAAGTTTTAGAAACAGCAACAGTAAAGCAAATAAGCATAATAACATATAACACTAGTATGCACTTAAAAACAACCAGACGACAGATTATTCATCCGTGTCGATGCCAACATCAACATTATCTTCAATAGGGCTTTGATCTTCTGAATATGCATAGTTTATTTCCACACAACAACTATTGCCTACTCATTTGGATTTCTAATAGTGCTTGTATTGCTCTTAAAAAATTAAGAATAGATCCCAGAGGCGGAGCCAGGATTTTTGCATGGGGTATGTCGAACCAAAAATTCCAGATAAGTGACAAGATGTTACTCTTAAGTTCTACTACTATTCCTATAATGTTAGCACAATACATACAACATGTTCAGAGAAGTGCATGTGTTCAGTGAGCTAGATGCTGAAAAAAAAAGAGATTCAGTAACTGCATGATGCACAATAGAGCAGAATCTTGACAATAGTAATATGTACTTGATGTTGTACAGTGCAAAAGTAACATAATTACCGAAGAAGCACTTTATATAGGGGGCCAATACCTGCTTTAGGTAGCCGGCACCAAATGCCCTTGTAACACTGAGCTTCCCCTTCACCCTCACACGGGAGATGAAGCTAAAGCGTGTTTCATTGCATCATGCTTCCGAAACATATAAGCAATGTCTCCATTCCTCTTCATAGTTCAAAAATCCTATAATCAAATTGCATAATGCATAAGTAATGGACCAATACATTCCTACTGCACACATCTGTAAGCTACCAAAAATCCAACCAAAAATCAAACAACAAAAGTTAGGGTTTACTGTTTAGGGTTTTGGCGGAGAAAATTAAAATAAAATACACCTTGGCCGGGGAAGGGGCGCCGGGGAGGAACAGGGTGGGGAGAGGCTCGCCACGCGGGAGGAGCCACTGCCCGCCACGCCGAGACCGGAGGAGACGAGCCGCCGCCGTGATGGTCCGGGAGGGCAAGCCACGCCAGGAGAATTCGACGCGGCATGGCACCAGGAGAGGATAGTCGCGGCTAGGAGGGGAGCTGTCGCGCCGGGCCTAGGATTAGCCTAAACCCTAAACCCTATGAACTTGACACCGCCAACAGGGGAGGAGTTGCGCGCAGTTGGGCACAACCAAGTCGCGTGCAGTTGGGCACAGCCAAGTCGGGCACAGGGGAGGAGCAGGAATTTTGGATTTTTTGCTTTTTTGCTTGTTTGCTTTTTTCCTTTTTTGCTTGTTTGGCTGGCCAGTTGCAGTTCGCGACACGTTCTGAGCAAACCACATGCGATGGAAACAGAGATGGTGCAGCGGTTGATATGGACCGTTGGATCGGTATGGGGCGCAGGACCGGCGGCGGCTCGAGTCCGGATCGGGTTTGGAGCGTGCGGCTAGGGGATGGCAAAGGGTTGTACGAGACGACAGGGCCACCCTATTTTTGGGCCGCCGCCAATCGTCGATCACAGGGTCGCTAGGGTTCGCCGCCACAGTAACGTTTGGGCGGACTGGGGTGGACGGGGGGAGTTAGGGCGATATAAAAAAAACCATCCAAAGTTATCCAAATTTGATATTTGCAGTTTCAAAGTTATCCAAATTCGATATAAAAATTATGAGCCATCCAAATTCGATATAAGCTTCATTTTAATCAAACCCATCCAAACAACACTTTTCCATACACCAACCCGGATTATAATTAAAAAACAAAATGTAATATGGATCCACTATTAGTTTGAAGGGAACAATTAGACCCTTTTTTTAGACTAAGGGAACAATTAATTGATTTACAAACTTTTAAACAAGCTCTCATACCTATGGTTTACTTTGACAACTCATGTGAAAAAAAGAAAATGTCAAACTTGTTGGATCGGTAGAGAAGACGGGATATATACCCCTGGATCTTGTAGGGTCAAATTAAATTCATTAAATATAAATAATCCATTAAATAGGTCAAATTAAATTCATTAAATATATGTTTAAAACAATAATATTAAAATTTAATCAAACATAGATAATCCTAGACATTAATATGCTCCTCTAGATACTATTCTTCTTTTGCCCCTCTCTTTTCTTTCTTTTCATCTGTTGTTGAGCAAGACAGGAAAAATTCAACTTTTTTGTTTTATTTTTTATATATTTTATGGACTTAGGAGAACATGAGAGGTAACCACAGAAAATTTGAGCGTAAACAAGCAAAAGACGTGGCCTGTGGAAAATTTGGAAGACACGCTAAAAATCAGAAAAAAGCTTCTGGGCTCGAAAAGGCAACCTTCTGAGGCTTTTTTGGGCAAAATAAAATCGCCGAATGCGGCTAAGCGGCGAACGAACGCATCCGAAATTTTTTTCCATCGATTTTCATATATGAAACGTCTCGATCGGAGTCCGTATGCGAAAGTTATGGTCGTTTTAAAAACCGACTCCGAGTTAGAGGATGAAACGGGAACAATGCGCACAATACACGGTCTTTTTAGGTTACTTTTAGATGTTTAAATTCAAAGTACCTCCAACTTTTCAAGCTGTTGGCGTTAGAGTTTTTAAGTATAAAAATTAAACCCACACTCGACACATGGGCACGGAGGAAAAGTCTCGCTGGACCTAGTTTCATTGCGGCATCCGGATAGGTACGCAACAATTGGCTTGCCGTTTTGTTTCCTCAATCAAGCGCATACGATCCGCCCTTTCCTTTCAGTTTCCTGCGCATAGCCCAAGTCCCACGTCTCCTCCATCACAGTGCAGGGTGGCGATCGGCACCACACCGCCGCCCTCGAAACTGCGCGATCAGTCGCCGATCCTACCCAACCCCGCTGCCCTCAAAGCTGCGCGATCAGTAGCACGGTGAGTCACCTGCGACGTCTCTGCACCCAACGCCGCCCCCCATACCAGTGCTGCCCTGCGAACTTGAGGTCCAAGCAATCCAGATCGATGATGGCTGCGGCGGCGATCAGCAGCACGCAGAAGCGACACTGGCCCTTCACCACTTGTGCACGTCATTAATTTCTTTGAACCTAGAAGTTCTCAGTTACTTTTGAATATTTGTTTTTGCTCAGATCCTAAAGATGTCAAAATCAGACAAGCTAGACAACACCGGCGGTGGTACAAGCACCACCAAGGCCCTGCGAAAGGGTGTAATTCGTGCAATCGCGCTTCCAGATGGTGTCGTCGCTGATGAAGCAGAGAACAATTGGTATGAGGTTTTAATACAGTAGAGTTCAATACTACTTTGTGCCATAATATTTAGGTATTTAGGGTTTTAATAATGATCGAGGAATGTATTTGGGGTTTTAATAATGATTTGTATTACATTTCAAAATCTGAGGATTGTATTATTATTAGTTCCTGCAGCAAATTTCCATTTCAATGAACAAAATTATCTAGCTCACAGAATACATAGCAGCCCTAGCTTTTTCTATAACTGAACATATACTTTGCCATCTTCGAATCCCTTTAGGTTACCGTTCCCATGTTATAGGCCCAAGTAGCTCGTTATTCCAGTTCATAAGACAGCAGGAATAAATGACATATAGAGAATAATATTTCATTAGTTTTTTTCTAAGGACATATCAATGACGAGTCAAATTTGTCTCTTCTTCAAAACAACAAATAGTATACATGCAAGCAAATTATGAATTTATGAACCCATTTGACTAAGGCTAACAACTTTATTTCTCCTTATGTTGTGCGGATTGTCAAACTCAATGAATATTTATAATATCCTAACTATTGTATTTACCTTTCCATAACATAGTAAAATGTAGTTTTACAACAACTTTTCTAGTTAGAAGCATGTTTTGTTTGCTAATTTTTTTTTCTCTTGGCATTGACAAAGCTAACAGATGGCTGCTAAAAGTCCACTGCAAGGGGGAAGATCGAGAACAAGAATTCTACCACATCTCAATTGAACGAGATGACATCACTTTTGTTTCATTGCTACAACTAAAAGAAAGAGTGGGTTACACTGTGAGAGAGTACATGTACTACAAGAACGATGTAGCAGTGCACTAGCAAGTCTTAAACCGATTGATTTTAGTCGTGATGTCCAGTCAATGATAGAAGATAATGAGGAAGAGAAGACAATTGGAATAGTATTGTCAACGAATGAAGAGTCTAACCAACCAGTAAGCATAACACCCATCAAACGACCTCCGGTTGACGTTCGTAGTGCTGAACAGATGGCGGATGATTTACTTGATGCATACAAGGAGTGGCTTGCAGACCTCCAAAACCATGACAATGATATGGGTAAGTACTGCTCCATTTACACATCACATTCCATGCATACAGGATTCAAAATTTCCATGTGCATATATTCATGACCATGCAGATTTGAAGGACGACTTTAGGGAGGAAACAATCAGAACTTACATAGAATGGTTAATGGAAACCGGCCGTCTTCCTGATATTTGTAATATTTTTTTTGGAAGAGCCCATTATCATTTAACCGATCAAATACACAGCATGCTAATGTTAAATATAATATGATTGCAGTGTCATATTTAGATGATCAAACAAGAGATGAGTGTGTATCAAAAGCAAAACGACTGTGTTATGCTCGGAAGCAGAGGCACCAAGGAAAAGGTATTGGTACCTACCTCATATGTTTGATAGATGTGCCCTTTCCGATAGATGTTTGATAAACTCCCTTTGACATGCTTTGGAAGGACCATCGGAACCGATTAAAAAAATAGGACGTGGATGCCTCAAAGGTTTTAGTATAGCCAAGCAGCGAATGAAGGCTAACAAATAAAAACTACCAATACAATTTTCTGCAAAAATTGGAGGTCCCATCGGACCAAACGAATGCCATTTTGTGGAAGAGGTGGTACTGTTTATGCGGAAAAGAGCGCCAATTATTGGAGTGAAGGTGTGGAAATATATTGAGGAACATGTCAAAGATGATATTGCTAACGACATTCTGGTATGGTGATTTTTTTTCCAATGCATGTTCATAATATAAGACGTTAACCTTATCATTGTTTTATGTGCGAACGAACAGAGTAGGTGGGACTTTCAGGACATTGAGAATCCCATGGAAAAGATAAAAGTTGTACCAAACGAACGGTACAAAGGATTGCGCGCAACATTTAGTGCTACCTACAGGGCCTACGATACCTATGAGGAGAGAATGAAATATAAGCTTGAAGATCTAGACATTGTTGAGTGGCACTACTTGTTGCTATATTTTGGAACTGCATCTTTCAAGGTACCGTATGCACAGGTTTCTTATAGAATGAAACATCCTTCCTGTAATATGACATTCATGCCCTTCTACAATGTTTTTCAGAGACGCAGCACCAAAAATTCTGAAAATCGCAAGAAACAGAAGACCAAGCATTTGATGGGATCAAAACCATTCTCACAGTGTAGCTATGAGCTGGTAATTGATAACTAAACTTATCCAATAGCCATTTGTTCTTGAAATTTAAATTGTTAAGATTGTCTGTTGTGACAGAGAGACCCAGAAAATGGTGAAGAGCCAACTGATTTGAAACTATGGAGGCATACTCACATGAAGAGTGAAGAATGGTCAGAACCTGCATCTAGGGAAGTTTATGTGAGTGAAATGAAAGATTATCTTGGTTTGTAAGGCGCCACAGTATCGTTACCTTCTACTCTTTTTTTCCATCAGGAGCATGCATGTTTCAAAATCGCTGAGGCAGAAACACTTTCAGATGAACATGTCTTCCCTAGAGAAGATGAAGACCAAGTGTTCCAAAAATGTTACAATGATACCATCAAAAATGTGTCATACAGAGTCCATGGCCATGGTTACTTAGCAAAATATCCATCCCGCACCCAACTGCTGAGCGAGAGACTAGAAGAACAAGCCAATTCCTCCTCTGCAGCCAAACAAAGAAATATTGAGCTGCAAGGTGAGGCTGAGAAGTTAAAGACACAACTTGAAGAACAAGCTGCTGAGCGGGAAAGGGACAAGGAAGAAACTAGGAGACAAATGCAAGAAGACGAAATGCAATGGAGGAGCGAAGAGAGAGTTTCTATCTTTGGTTGCACAACGAGAGAAGGAAGAATGGAACAGGTAATATATTTTAATAAATATGTAACCATGATTATTTTGTATATCGGTATGCACCGATGTTGTATGTGACTACCGATTCACAGACTACCCCAGCAGCCACAAAAAACATAGAAATTGCCCAAGCTGAAACTCAACCAACTGTGAATGAGACTATTGATGTGAATACCACTATTAATGATTCATGTTTTGATTTATTGTGAGTACCCCTGACCTGATCTGTTATATGTGAGTACCCCTATTCTGTTCTCCCATCATGTTTTGTTGTAGTGTAATTATAACCAATAACGTGAAAGCTGAGCACCCCTATTCTGTTGTATAATTTTCAAGCTGTATCACAAAATATGTGGCCATGATTATTTTGTATATCAATCTGCACTGATGTTATCTGTGCCTGCCGATTCACAGACTACCACCCCGGCAGCCACAAAAAACATAGGATTTGCCCAAGCTGAAACTCAACCAACTGTGAATGAGGCTATTGATGTGAGTACCACTATTAATGATTCCTGTTCTGATTAAAGTTGCTACCTTGAACTATTGAAGTTACTCCTGTATGAAGTTGGTACTAGTATGAAGTTGCTATTAGTATCACTACTGTATGAAGATGCTCCTATTTTCTCCAAGTGCTACTAGTATTAAATCTTTTTATGATATAACTAGTGATAGCCTGTTCTGATGCAATAAATGTGGTGAATGCTTTAAGAAGCCCATGTATTCACAGGTCCTCTGTACCCCTACTAATTTTGGAAACCAGATCTGTAGCTTCTTATCATTTTGTTGTTTGCTCTATTGAGCACTGCCCAAGGGCTTGTAACTCTGTAGTTCACAATCTTGCAGCTATGAGGCCAAATTATTGGACTGGCGAGCTGCCTGAACATATTTTTGTAATGGTGTCCACGGAGTTACCTTGACCTAGTGTTTCATGCAATTTTATTTCCAGCTCAAAAAAACATTTCAGAGATGGTTTTCCTAATCTTTTCCATGCCCTGTTCTGTTGTGTGTGAGTACCCCTGAGCTTAATTTAATTGCTTATGTCTATATACACAGAACATGTCTTCTGCCACTGAAGTTGTTACAGGGCCAACACCTGTTCAATCTGTGCATGACAAGACACTATCAAAGGAGGTAACAAATGTTCATTCTGTGCACGACAAACATATTACTTGTATAGTGATACAAATCAAGTTTATTCTTTGTTGTGTTGTTTATAGGATGGTCCACAAAGTGTCTTGACTACTCAAAAAGTAGATCTGTCAGTTGTGAACAAGAATCGAGCTGTGACTGTTAGCAAAATTTTGTTTCAAAAGAATGTTGCTAATTCTGCACCAAGTTTTATTTCTACACATCAGCTCATGCAAAATGCTGTCAAAACTCGTTCACGAAAAAAGAAAGACATGGTAAGCTATACTATTTGCAAATTAAACATGTGGCAGTCATAAATATTGTCATATTTCAATTGATTTAGTTACGGTAACCAGCGGGTAATTAATGATTTTCATGCAATTTTTTAAGCAGACTGACAAGATTTGAGCTGAGCGCTGAGATTTGGCCAACTTGCACCCCCTCACTGCTACCAACGTACCCAGCGAAGACAAACCCAATTGCAGAGTTATTTTTGGAGTGTTCCATACTATTTGAGTTCCATATTTTAGTACCTTGTCTTGGATTCTATATATTAGTACCTTGTAATAAACTTTTGGATCATCATTTGTATCACAATGCAATAACCATTTGAGTTATGGTGAAATCTATTGTGTGTTGAATGTTTTAAAATTTGCATTTCCATCGGTATTAAATTTGTAATAAAAAAATGTTTTTTAGGCCAATCATAAAGCCGTTGCAAATCTTATGGTTATTTGCATGGCAAAAAGCTAGTATTGCAACATTGATCATACCGTGGCAATAAATAGAGGGAGACTACTGCAACGGGACATGTTGCGTTGCAACACCTTATCTGCCCACATCATATCTATGTTGCAGTTTTTAACTATGGCAACAGGAGCATAACGTGGCAATAGGGCACCCGAGCCTAATGCATCACAAAAGTTTACGTTGCAATAGATAGAGAATACTATTGCAACGGGACACTTTGTGTGGCGGTACCGCATCTCGCCACATCGTACTTGTGTTGCAGTATGCAATATTGCAATGATGTTTTTTGTGGCGATTGATCCATTTGCAACATCCACATCGTGGCAATAGAACCTTTTGCAATGCTAAAATCTGATGCGCTTACCATGTGTCACAACGCGAAACGATGTTGCAAAATCCATACTTATTGCAACTAAATTAAAAGAGTTGTCAGAACTTATTACAACGGACTTTATAACCACACCATGCAACGCTAGTCACTTCATTGCGATATATTGTTATCGCAACTAAATTAGGCTTATTGCAACACTTTTGACCGTTGGCACAAGGTGAAAACTACGTAGTGACTGGGGTCTAAGTTGCCGATCGACCCTAATAAGAACTGATTTGGACTAAGAAGATCTGGGATGGCGATTTGGTGAGCGAGGTGCTACAAATTAAAGGGTAGAAGAATAAGGTTACAGAAGGTAAAAAGCCAAACCGCAAGGAATAAGGGGCTAAAGTCGATGGAACTTACCTCGGGGTACTCGCCTAAGCCGCGTCGGAGCGAGTTTGTAACACCCTAAAAATCGGAGATTTAAAAATCAAAACCTAAAATTTGGAACTTACAAAAACTTTTGAATTTGTTGCGTCTTGCCGTGCTATTTGGCTCTTATTTGCAAGTTTCACTGTGTGTTATAAATAAGGAAATATTTAAAAGAAGGAAATATCAAAAAGATTATGGGAACCCTAACGAAAAGGAAATTCCAAAATAAATATTAGGAATAAAAAAAATTGGGAAAAGCTAAGGTTGCTAAACATTTAATTTGAATCAAAACTATATTTTGGAAAATACAAAAACAAAACAAAATAAAATGGAATAAAGGAGAGGATAGAAATAGAAGGATTATATATATATGTACATAATAATATATATAATATAGTTGGGCAAAAGATTGAAAATTTGGAGTTAAACTAAATTTATAAAATGGCCAAATTATGTTTCATATTAGGAGAAATATAAAAGGAATGAATAGAAATAAAAATTCAAAAAGAAAAGGGAAAAGGAAAAGAAAATGCTGGGAAAATCGAAAACGCACTTGTTCATAGCCCGCCGGTTGTTCGACGCCGGTCTCGACGTACCGCGCCCACGCCCGCCGCACTGTGGCCACGCCACGCGTGCCCATGCCGTCGCGTCACCCACAGCGCCGCGCCCCACGCGCCCACGCTGCGCGCGTCAGCCACAGCGTCGCGCCCATGCCTCGTCGTACTTCGCCGTCGCGTCGCCGTACCGTCCGCGCGCCCGCGTCAATGCCATCGCCTGTAGCCGCATCAGCCTACGCCGCGTCGTACCACCGTGCCCATTCCGCCTGCACTGTAGCCATGCCTACCGTGCGTCGGCCTCCCCTTCCCCTACTCATGCGCGCATCACCCTAGCGCCGCCCTGGCCGCTGAGCTCGAGCCCGCGCGATCGGCTATAAATAGTGCTCCTCGGTCGAAACTCACAACACGAAACTTGTGCCATATCGTTTCATCTAGCTCCTCTCCATTTTCCCCAAAATCCATTCACCACAGCACTAGAATTTCGCAAAAGATCTGAACCTAGTCGGAAGAACCCTAGCTCGGCCCCCCGGAGCAAAACTCAAAATTCGTCGTCCTCGGTCGATTTCTTCTCGAATTGAAGGTACATCCATGATCTACGTGCTCTAAGCTTTATTTCCCCTAAGTTTCCCAAGCTGAATAGCCGTCGGAAATCGCCGGCGACGAGCGCCGCCGAACTCCCCTGCCTTGGCCGTCGCCATGCGCACGTCGCCAGGCCACCCCCATGCTTTTCCACGCAAACCAACCCCCTAGGGATGATCCTTGTAGTCTTTAGATGCTTTAAAGCAAGGAAATCGGGTTCAATTGGGGCCGGAACCCGCCAGCGATGAATGCCACCGTCACCACGGCCACCTCGTTGTCGTCGGACCACTCCGTCGCCTCCCCGGTCCAACCATGCCTTGGAACGAGACCCTCGTGTCATGTAGATGGTGTAGGGCTAGCTAGATGCCGAGCTCCGGTCCCCCTCGCCTTCGTTCGGCTGTGCCGCATCGTCGGCCTTGCCGGGGAAGAAGAAGGAAGAAAAAGGAAGAAAGGAGGGTGAGAGACGAGATTGGCTCGGTAGCTCAGTGGCTTGAGTCGAGCCGAGTGAGGGTGAGGTCGCTCGTTCGATTCCGAGCTGAAGCAAATTTTTGAAATTTTTTTATTTTATTTCTTTTAAGGAATTAAAATTAGGAGAAGCCTAGTAAAAATTATAAAAAAATTATATTTACCCCATTGAATCCCTAAACTTTATTTACAAGGAATTTTACATCTTTGCAGGGGATTATTATTTATTCTTTTCCAAAATTTCTTTTACAAATAACTATGGATTTTATAATCAACCTCCTTAACCTATCCCATCTCCAAAATTCCTGTCTTTCCGGAAACCCATTTATTCATCCAACATTATGTTTACAAATAGGAACCTTTATAAGAATTTCAAAACTATCTTTATAATTCCTAATCAACCCTTCCCTATATGTATATATATATATGTATACATATATGTTTTATATCTAATTTCACTCCATAAATCCTTCCCAACCCATTTATCGGTACACCACGACACCAAGCCCACAAAAGAAATTTAATCCAACCCAAAAAGTCCGATGTAAACACTCTAGTTAACCCTAACCCAAATAGATGCCCTTAGACCCTTAGTGATACTGCTTGTCTCAAAACTTACATTAACTGGGGATAAGGCCACCCCATATAAATTAAATCTAGAAAACCTAAAAGTTCAAACCAATGCAACTCACTCGTTTCGACCTGAATTTTAGCAAAACTTGAGCTTAAACCCATTTAAAACCGTAGATTCATCGTAGGGACCGCTTTTGCGATTTATTTGGTTTTGATGATTTTTATTTGAATTCTGATCGAATTCAATTGGATATTTCGCACGTATGTATAGAATCCACGGGAGCTGTTGAGTACGCTGAAGACACAAGTCAAAAAGGTCGCGAGCAAGGCAAGTCATCACACCTCCTTGAACATATTGATCCCAATTACGAAATGATGTTGTTTTAAACTTCAAATATGCATGCTATATACACAAATTAATCCATATGCTTAATATTCCATGCCTTGACATTGTTTACCTTTAGATATAATCTTTGTAACCTCGATGTGATACAACCGGAGGATATCTTCGGTAAAATGCTTAGCTATGCTTATCTTAGATTCATGCATACTCATGACTTTACAAATAAGCTTTATGCTTGGGCAGCTACCTTAGGGAAGGTAGTTGGAATACGGCATGTGGAGACATGAGCGCCACATTGCCTTGAACATGATGAAATAAGTTTTGTTGGAGAGATGAAAACATAAGACCAACATTTTAGACTAGGGCGGATGGATGGATTTGGGTGGATTCCGGCAAAGGCAAGTACCATCCCTGGTCGATTAAGGACCGAGCCATGAGACTTACAACATAGAACGAGCCAGTACAACCGTACTTCTTGAATAGGTATAGACTTAGCGGAGTAGATAGCCGAGCGAAGGCAGTATCCCTGCATAGTGGTTCAGGTGTAGGCGTTGAGGTAAGGGCCTACCGGTGGGAGCTCACCACTGGTGGGTACCTGGATGGAAGTTAAGGGCCTACCAGTGGGGGTTTACCACTGGTCGGTACCTGGGCAGAGATCGGGCATGCGATCAACATGAAGAAGTGAAGACATGAAGAAAGGAACATGAAGGTTGAAAGATCAAAGATGGAGCAAGTCTTTCTCTTACCCCGAGAATGCCAGAACTCCTCTCACTGCTAGGAAATGACAGCTAGAGTGCATGAGGGTTTAAGTTCATGGAGCGGGTAATGCCCAAGTGAGGTTATCGAAAGGCTTTGCCGTGACCGTCCCTTATAGAGGGATGTAGGCTCATTCAATGGGCAGTTGCGGAGTATGGGTAAAGTGTACATCCACTGCAGTGTGAGTAAACCAATCTATTCGAATAGCCGTGCTCGCGGATAATGAGCAACGTGTCAGGTTTCTCCCGTGCTAGACTCATAAAAACTTAAACTGATGGGTTGGGCATGCATGATGATTTTATGTGCTGAGGGATCCTCTGCTCGAACTGCGAGAAGGGGGTAGACTCCCCAGAAAACCATGATGACCCGGAGGCGGGAAACCATCCTTGGTATCACGTTGGATGGCAGACAGAACGGTCGCCGATATAATACACTCTAGAACTAAAACTTGACTTGGCTAGATGATAGGTTTGTGAAATGGTTTATGAAAATTGGCTTTATGCAAATAAACCATAGCCATCCTTTGAATGACCCTATCATGTGCATCATTCCGTGTTGGCTTGCTGAGTACGTTGGGTACTCACCCTTGCTATACGCACAAACATACAAATGTAGGCGTGGAAGATCTGGAGGACTCGTATGCCTACTTCCAGGAGGGAAATAAAGACGATGGAGCGTAATAGGTCTTAGTCCCCAGTCGTTGCCTGTGGCAATCGACATACCGCTGCATTCCGTCTGCTATCTCACCTAGACTCTGTTTTTGGTTGTATCTGGACCAGTAGGTCCTATGTGTTGGATATTGCCTTCGGGCTTATTTTGGAATATATTATATGTAAGACTATTCGTGCACTTTGCACCTGATAATTCAGTACTGTATTCGTGGGTACCAAACTACTCGATCCAGGGAAATGGTACTATGAACACGAATGATTCCCGTCCTCAAAAACGGGGGTCTACAGAATGCTTGAAGATGCCATCAATCGAAGGGATCGCCGCTGCGGAGGGGTTTCGCCGGTGAGGTCGCTCTTCGATTCCGACGGGGTCGCCGAGGAGACGGAAAGGTTTTTTCTGGCTAGGGCTTGAAGATGCAAATGTGACAGCGTGGCTTGGTTCGGCGCAAGGCAGGCATTATTTAAAGAAACCTTGTGGCAGCCGAAATGAACTGGGGCAAAACTTTCACGGGAATTCGAAACAGCGTCAAATCCGTGATGCTATCACATCACGGACTTGGGGGCATGTGTTAATGATCAAATTTGGTAATCAAATCCCCGAGTTCAGAGTCAAGATTGAAGCGAAATCAGATCAAGAGCACCGTCTGTGGGGAAACAGAGGCCGCATCGGCTAAGACCGAATCGGCTGCGAGACCAGTCGGCTGAAGCCGAATCTGATAAGGATGGCCGATAGCCGACCGATTAGGAGATGGAGATTGAACCGATCCTGAAAAAGGAGCATAAAGATAAATATTGGATTCAGTTCCCAAATATTCGTTAAAGATATTGCGATCTATGGATAGAGTCCTGTAACGGCAATTGTGTCTATAAATTAGGAAGTTGTATAGATATTCCTTTTGTAATGCGGCATGGGACTGCGTTCCAAGATATTGTCATACTGTAAATAGTAGATAAGGTAGAAACCATGTCCTACACGGATATCGTTAGACCATGGGTATAAATATGTAAGCCCGGGGTTCATGTAAAAGAACGAATAATACACAATCAATCAACTTCGACGCATCGCCACCCTTTTTATTTTTCGACGAGTTCTTGCTCTTGCTCGGGCTGCATCGGTTTTGATCTCCGAACAAGGTAATTATTTATCATTAGTGGTTTGTATCGTAGGGACTAGTGCTTCCATCGTCATGACACTCTAGTTTTGATGTTATAAACTACGCATTTTATCATATGCGGCCTATAATCTAGAGCAATGCCTAGATCTATTCCACAATCGGCTGATTTCTCTTTGATGATAGCAACCGACGAGGCTAGATCTAGGGGTTGAATTAGATTATATGTCGTGTCTACCGTCTTGAGGAGTTTACATTGACTCATACAGATCTCATATTTCTTTTTGTACTTAATGTTACATATGATCGACCTATTAAGTCGCTCTTAGAACTGTTAAGATCTGTTTAGTTTGATGTTTATCATTAGAGACAGCGCTGGAGTTTCAGCTAGCCTTATCTATTTTAGTTATCTCTTAGTTTAAATTGCTATTAGATATATTAAAACTACCTTTTATATTAAGATCTCAATCTGTTTAAATGTCCTAAACCGGTATCAATCTGTCAAGTTACATTGACAGCTGATTGATCTAGGTTTAGCGCATTTAGATTGGATTAATATCTTTTTATAAAATGTATCGGAGTATTAGCCGATTCACATTAGATCTGTAGTATCGGCTAGGTTATCAATGCAGATAATTGTTATCCTAATGTGCCTTTAGCCTAAGTGATTTATATTGTCTCGGTATGCTACCGATCTATCCCAATCACTTAGTATAAATGTGTTTTGGAATAACAACTATATGTTTATTGATGTCTTCAGCCGATCCGGTAAGATCTAGTTTCAACTTAATGCTTATTTCTTGTTTCTTGTTGGTTACAGGATCAAACCAACTAGCACACCCTCAATTCACCAGAGGCGACCAATTTGACCTGCGCTAGAGCTAAACAGATCTCCTAGGCCAGTGCGTGGAATTCGAATTTCTCATCAACAGCTGCATCGGGTTCAGATCTCCAAGCAAGGTAATTCTTTATTACAAGCGGTTTGTGCTATCGGGGTTAGTACTTCCATCATCATGACACTCTGATCTCGATGCTACGAATTGTTTAATTTATCATATACAACATACAATTTAGATCAATGTTTAGATCTATCTCATTATCGGCTAGCATTTCCCTACAGACGATAGCCGACAGAGCTAGATCTAGAGGTTGATTTAGGTTATATGGCGTATCTACCATCTCAAAAAGTCTTCATTAACTTATATAGATCTCATGCTCCTTTTTGTACTTAATGTTGCATCAGTTTGATCTATTAAGTCGCTCTTAGAATCATATAGATCTATTCAGCTCAATGACTGCTATTAGAGATAGTATCAGGGTTTCAATCGATCTTACATGTTTTAGCCATCTTATATGCTTTATTACTGCTAGATGCATTAAAGTCACCTTTTATATTAAGATATTATTCTAGTTAAATCTGTTAAGGATGGTATCAACCTGTTAAGTCATAATTAACAGCCAATTGATCCTTGTTTAGTATATTTAGCTTAGAATAATATCTTGGTATAAAATGTATCGGAGTACTAGCCGATTCACATTAGATCTACGACATCGGTTAAGTTATAAATATATATAATTATTGTTCTAATGTGTTTTTAGATATAAGTGATTTATACTGTCTCGGTATACTACCAATCTATACCAATCACTTAGTCTAAATGTGCTTTGGAATGATAATTATGTATTATGGATATCTACATCTGATCGAGTAGGATCTAATCATAGTTTAATTGTATATTCTTTGTTTTCTTGTTGGTTACAGGATCAAACCAACTGGCACGCCCTACACACCGAAGGCAATCCAATTTGGACCTGCACTAGAGCTGAGCAAATCTCTCAGGCCAGTGCGTGGGAAAATTTCTCATCAACATATAATAAAAGACAGCCGATGATAAATGACAAGTAACAAGGAAGAAGTGTTTACCTTTGGGATCAGCTCCGGATATATGGTGGTATGGTACATGGAAGCCGATTGGTGAAATAGATGTTTTTTCCATTCACCCCATCATCGGCTAACGGCTGCAGTCCTTGTGATCAACAACTCAATATTGTCTATGCTTCCAAGAGGAGGGCCTTCCATGTTTAGTAGCCGATCCATCATGAGGCCTAAGCTGATTTCACCTCTGGTTTCAATCTTGTTGGTAAAATACAACCCAATCGGCACTGGTCCCATACCCAGTTGCCTAGCGGCGCTCATAGGATGGTAAAATTCATAAGATACTTGAACATTCCTGCCTTGGTGGGTGCCGACTGGGAGAATGCAAGGCGAGATAGCCGATGTGAAGATTACCCTGGTCTTCACAAATTTTTCAGAGTTTATATCTTCAAATCAAAAGTCACTAGGGAGTTCAAAATCTTCGGAATTTTCATAGGCAAACCAAATTCTTGAAGTTCTTGGGAACCCATCATAGAAGTTTCCGAACCAATTTTTGAAGAGATCGGTTGAGAGTTTGGATCCTGAGTATGATGATGCTGCTTCTCTGAATGACATGCATCGGCGTGTTGTGACTTCGTCACCCTCTTCATTTGTGGTCAGTTGTTCTACTGGGAAGCTGGCGTCTTGCAATTCTGGCCTTTGAGCAACTTTGTATGTGTGTAGATTTAGCCATATTTGCAGTAGCCACCAGGGGCCTCCAGTGCCGATAGCCGAGTTCATAGCAATTTTAGCCGATACATTGTTCATCATTTGATACAGATACCCTAGCAGATATTTTCCTAAGGGAATCTGCCTTTTTTTCTACTAGGTGTTGCCAGTTGGTCGTGGGACCGCAGCTTGGTTCGCAGAACAGGAATTTCTCCAATCACATGAGAAGAAAAGTTGCGTGCTCCCTGGAATCCACTAGATCAGTTCCCATGTTCAAACTTGTGATCCCGTTCCAACCTCCAATGGCCCTGGTCTTGAAAGAATATTGGCATTTGGTGTTCAAGCTGATGGGGTTAGCCGATGATGTGATATCAAGACCCGTGATCATGACAATATCCAATAGAGTGGGGGTCATTGGTCCTTGATTAAACAAGAAAGAGTTTAACGTGTTGGACCAGAAGTAGCTTGTAGCCGATAGAAGGGGCTCATCTTTAGGCATGTCGGCTATTGTTAGGGCTAAGCATTGTGCTATCCCTAGTTCTTCCCAGTGGCTCTGCTTACTAGCCGACACCCTTTTATACCATGTTGGCCAAGTCTTATCGGTTGATGGCCATGATTTATAAGTTCCATTCCAATGAGCCAGATCAGGGTTCGATAACCTAAAAGGGACCCGGTTGGTTTCAGTATTGATGAACTCTGAGGGGTCTAGGTTGCTGATTGGACCTAAAAAATACTAGTTGGGATGACTGAGATTGGGAATTGCGATCTGGTGAGCAAGATGCTGCCATGGATGAAGAAGAGAAAGAGCGAACCATAAATGGCAAATGCTAGGTTGCGGTGAAGAAAAAAGAGAAGTTGAAGCCGATGGAACTTACCTCTGGAAATTCGGCTGATGGCATTGTGGATGGGGCGGTTGAAGTCGACATCGTCGAGGATGAGTTCGTCGCCGTGCTGAGGACACCTATGAGTTCGCCGAGGACGCCGGGGAAGTCGCCGGTGCATATTACAATTGTTTGGGGCTATTGCGGCGAAGGCAAAAGTGACGGCATGAAAAACTTTAAGATGGTGGTTGTTATTTAAAGAAGCGTGCTGACGAACGAAACGGAAAAGCCCTGAAATCTCTTCAAGATAAGATTCGGTAAATCCGCAACATTATCAATATCGCGGACTTGGGGGCATGTGTTAACGACCAAATTTGGTAAGCAAATCCCCGAGTTTGAAGCAAGGATTGAAGCGGAATCCAAGGAGTGCATGATTCTCAGAAACAGAGTCTGTGTTGGCTGCATCCGAATCGGCTAAGGAGCGAGTCGGCTGAGTCCGAGTCGGACAGGGCAGCCGATACAACCGATTCTGATTGGGTGAGCAGATGAGACCAATCCCGGAAGGAAAGCGTAAAGATAATCATTGGATTCGGTTTCCAAGTTCTTCGAAGATATTGCCATCTACGGGTATCGTCCTACAACGGCAATGGTATCTTCAAATTAGGATATTTTGTATAGTTTCCTTATAGATAATGTCGGTTTGTTTTAGGAATATTTATAATTCAATCTATAATAAGGATAGGAATCATGTCCGTTACAGACTCATTGTGTATCCGGGTATAAATATGACCCGAGACCATGAAATCAATAATCAATAGACAACCAATACAATCTCGGCGCATCGCCACCCTTTACTTTTACTTGCAATCTCGACAAGTTCTTGCCTCGTGTTTGGCTGCATCGGGTTCTGATCTCCAAGCAGGGTAATTCCTTGTTAAAAGTGGTTTGTGCTATCAGGGTGTTAATGCCAGAATTTGGTCAGCCCCGGTGTCCCATTGGCTAAGTATTCATATTGGCTCAAAGCTAGAATCGGCTTAGAGTTCTGCATCAGCCGATGAGAGATTTCTGTTGTCAACATCCTCAGAAGTCGGATTCTTGTTAGATTCCATTTGAGAAAATCTTATCCAGAAGAGACCGAGTTCAGGAAGAATGCGACTTGTATCTATTAATTAGGAAGAGTTTGTTAACTTTCTATTTTGTCTTTAGGAAAGTGTGTTATTGTCCAATGAGGACTCGGTTTGTTTCCTTTTATCTTTAGAAAAGTTTGGATTTGTAATCTGTTAGGATCTCTGTTAGCCTACTGGTATAAATATGTAAGCCCGAGGTTCATGTAAGATCAATCTCTCGATCAATACAATTCGGCGCATCAGCACCTTTTGACTTTTTGGCTTTATTTATCATCCGACGGAACTTGGCACTCGACGGGGGGCTGCATCGTCTTCGATATCCGGCGAAGGGGTAAGTCCAAGGTCCCGTCGGCCCTGGTACATCATCTCTATCTTTATTTCAATTACTGTTTATAGATACATCGGCTTAATTAGGACTTTCTTGGTTAGGTCCAATATTCTGACCAAGTTGATGTTTCTTTAAACAAAATGTCTCTTTAGATAGATTTGTTATGTCCATCATATTAGATAGATCTATCGACTCATTGAATATTAGATTATCATATACAATCTCATGCTGCATCGGTTAGGTCCGACCTACTAGATTGTTGTTGATAATCTAAGTTTCGTTAAGCTAACAGGTTCATGCTAATGTTTCATCGGAGGGTTATCCGGTCTTATCTGATGTGTTAAATTTTTCTTTGATCGTTTTGTTGTCTTGGCAAAATTTAACACATGACCACTTTCATCGGTGTCATATCGGCTGATCTAAATCTATCTGGCAGTCATCAACCTTATGCTGCATCGGTTAGGTCTGACCTATGAGGTTGTGTTTGTAAATTAGATTTATTTTAGTCAGTAGGCATCAATCATCATTTCATCGGAGTTTCAGCCGATGAGTTATCTGGACGTTGCATCGGCTTACAAGGTTCGTATATAAGTTGGATTTAGCCGATTGCAGCAAAGGTTTCATTAACTACATAATGATTTGGATTTGATGACATCGGATCTCTAGCCGATTGTCCGAATCTACATCGGACACATAGCCGATTATTCAAAACCCTAACTGCATCGGCTGACATCGACATCGGCTGGAATCATATCATCTGCTTATCAGCAGATCGACTGTTTCAGTTATCGGCTTATCAGCTGATATGCTTTATGTTTTGCTACTTTATACATCTTGTCAGTGCAGGATCAAACTGACTGGCACGCCCGCACTTCAATGATTTTAGGACCTGCACTGGAGCTAAGAAGATCTCCCAGGCCAGCGTGTGTTTCGACGTCAGCACATCTTTTGGCACCGCAGCGGCGGTATGAATTTGGCGTCAACACGGGGTTAGTGCTTTCATCGTCATGATACTCTAATTTTGTCGTTGCAATCTGCTTAATTTATCATATACGTCATATAATCTAGATCAATGCTTAGATCTAACCCATGATCGGCTAGCATCTTCTCGAAGGTAACAATCGGCAGGGTTAGATCTTGGGGTTGATTTGAGTTATATGGCGTATTAACCATCTTGAAAGGTTTTCATTAGTCTATATAGATCTCATGCTTCTTTTTGTACTTAATGTTGCATCAGTTTGATCTATTAAGTCGCTCTTAGAATCATATTGATCTTTTTGGTTTAATGACTGCTATTAGAGATAGTATCGGAGTTTCAGCCGATCCTAACTATTTTAACTATCTTATACGTTTTACTACTGTTAGATTTGTTAAAGCCGCCTTTTATATCAAGATCTTACTCAAGTTAAATGCGCTAAGCCCGACATCAATTTGTTAAGTCATATTAACAGCCGATTGATCATTGTCTAGAGTATTTACCCTGGAATAATATCTTGGTATAAAATTATATCGGAGTACTAGCCGATTCACATTAGATCTACGACATCGGCTAGGCTATAAATTTGTATAATTATTATTTCAATGTGCTTTTAGACATAAGTGATTTATACTATCTTGGTATACTACCGATCTATCCCAATCACTTAATCTAAATGCGCCTTGGAATAGCAATTATGAATTATGGATATCTATAGCCGATCGAGTAGTTTCTAATTGTAATTTAATTGCCTATTCTTTCTTTTCTTGTTGGTTACAGTATCAAACCAACTGGCATGCCCTACACACCAAAGGCAATCCAATTTGGACCTTCACTAGAGCTAAGCAAATCTCTCAGGCCAGTGCGTAGGAAAATTTCTCATCAATAGTTGCCCCCTAACGGTCTCTCTAAGGAATTCATCCTCAAGAGGCGCTGGAGGAGTAACTAGAACTGGTGGTCTCTTTTAGCAAAAGTAATTTGAGGTATTTCCATAATCTTCAAATAGATCTTCCTCAAATATGAAAGGAAACTCCGAAGGTTGAATTTGTTCTTCCTTTGGTTTTCGTGGTTCGTGTGAGGATTTAACGGCCGGATCTTGAGATGTAAAGGGTAAAGGATCAGATTTGGCTTGTGATGGGTCCTCGTCGCTCACCTTGACTTCTTCGGATGGAGGTTCATGGTATTCATCGACAAAGGAAGTGTTTTCTAAGATGTGGTTTAGGATCTCCCTTCCTTCTGTCGGAGTTTTAGTGAGAAAGAACCGTCGGCTGAGATGTCAAGGTATAGGGTAGATTTCTTTCTAAGACCTGACAAAAACTGTTGTAACAACACATGATCGGGTAAGACAAGTCAGGACCGGATTGGATTAGCGTTAAGAACCTATCCCAGGCTGCACCTATGGTTTCCTTCTCATTATGCTGAAAGCTGAGAAATTCTATTCGCAGAGACATGATGCAGGATAGTGGAAAGAAAGTGAGATAGAATTTATCTCTAAGCTTCTCCCACTCACCGTTCACATTCCCCACGGTGAGAGTGTACCATGTCTTTGCCCTCTTGGTGAGAGAAAAGGAAAACAATTTCCACTTTAAAGTTTCTTGCATCATACCTGGAATCATCAAGCATGAACACAGCTGCTCGAACTCTCGTAGATCATGGTATGGGTTTTCATTGTCGTGTCCAAAGAAGGATTGCTCCCGAACAATGGCCATAAAGCCAGGGTGGAGTTCATAGCCAGATAAAATAATTGGCTCAGAAGATGATGGTGGCTCATAGAACTTGCCCTTCAGAGCAAATAGGTATGGATAGATTGCTCCATAATCTAAAGAGAAAACAAAATTAAAAGATACGAGGATGACCTAGGCTCTAAGATAAAACAGCAACCTTTCCCTAGCTACGGCACCAAAAATGATTGTTGGTATTTTTTATGGTCACAGATTAATCTGCAAGCGCACGAAATACCATTGTAGCACTTCACCTCAGAGTATTCCAAGGTATCGAATTCACAGAAAATGTGTGTGAATTATCTAAGGGTCAGGTTCATCCAAGGACAACAAGAATATATAGGCTAGGGTATAGAGAGGATTTCTATGTTTACGGCTCTGGATAGATGGTAACTCCTTACTCTATTTACTTACTTGGGGCGTCGATTTACACTCGGTCTGTCGAGTGACTCCGGCCTACACCTCTACGACATACCCGAATATGGAGGATTACAAAAGACAGATAGGGTTGTCGCCACCTACCGCCTACCTCTACAACCCCGTGGAGTACGTGGCAAACAAAGGTAAACTCCAGCCTATACACAATGTCTACGCTATTGATTACTACTCTAGTCTTGGCCAAGAACTTCCATCTTCATTAGAAGTCTTAGACTATGACACCCACGAATGGACGATGATCCCATAAGTAAATGAAATAAAATAATTATTCAATGGAAAGGATTTCAACCATTGAAAATCACGAACACTTACTCAATTGAACGTTGATCCGTTGAGGTACAAGGTCGGAGGTCAGTGCCGAGATACCTGGCACTCCTCTGGACTACCCCTCACTCTCTTCCCTACTTTCTAAGCTCTAGAGAGCTAGGGCTTCGCCTTTGGAACGGAGCTTTGATCTTCTTGTGTGTTGTTGAAGTGTGTTGAGCTCCTCGTTTTATAGCCTTCTTATGATGGTCCTAATGTTGGTTTCTTCATGCAATCACTCATAACCACCATAGGGACGTAATCTAGAGTGTCCACGTGGGAGTGAGATTAGGGCGCCAGGATTGGTTCAGCTGAACCAGGGGATCGGCCGATCCCTGGGCCCCACCCTTCTCCACCACCTTTCACCAGAGGCTTCCAGGTGGGCCCCCCTAAGGCGGTTGAGGGTGGTTTGGTCCCACTTTAAGTTGTTTTAAGGTTACTTGTGGGCCCCTCAATCCGTGGGATGCTGACATGGCGAGTGTCGGTTGGTTGGAATTGTCTTTCTTCGCAACGTAGTTGTGCTTTTGCTCCATTTGAGTGTATTAATCACCTGCATTCAAATATTCACGAACACTTGTGGAACGAATTAGTAAATAATCCTACCACTATGTTGATGTTCATCTTTTATCCGCTTTATGCAGGGATTGACGATTGGATTTTAGTACTTTAAGGACCGACAATAGTACCCAGGCAATGGTGGGCGTGATGGAGTTTGGATGGGCCAGGCAAGGCCTATGCGGCTTCCGGAATCACCTAGGCACAAGTGGATCTGCCTACTCTGGAATTAGGGGCAGGGGTGAAACTTGAAGTGTGATATCGCTTGGTCAGGGAGGGTTATGCGAAGGGTCTGTAACGCCCTGAAAATCGGAAAATTTAAAAACCGGGAATTAAAAATCGGAACTCACAAAAACTTTCTGCTCGCTGCTTCTTGATTGAGTTTTTCGCTTCTTATTTGCCAGCTTGGTTGCATAAATTTATATGTGAGCGATTCATCTCGATGTTTGAGAAAAACCTAACGATTTGAATTTTCGCTCGGGAGAAGAATCTCGGAGTTTAGAGTTGGAAATTTTAATGTA
The DNA here is from genome assembly GCA_019925245.2 of Oryza australiensis. Lineage (NCBI taxonomy): Eukaryota > Viridiplantae > Streptophyta > Magnoliopsida > Poales > Poaceae > Oryza > Oryza australiensis. Next base: position 758,266 of record JAIFGZ020000429.1, read on the forward strand.
AAATTGGAAAAGGGTGTGGATTCATAAAAACTATATATTTGGGGAACAAAACATTATTTTGGTGATTGTGTAATATTAATTAGAAAATAAAATGGGCAATAAAATGTTTTAAAGGATTTATATGAAGTCTAGAAATGAATTGGGATTAAAATTGTGATTTTCGAAATTTGGGGGAAAAGGATTAAATTAAATTTGTGAAATATATTTTTAAAAATAATTGAAGTGGGTGAAAAGTTTTAAAATATCTTTTTTAAACTAATTTTGGGAATATTGGATTTTTATTTTGAATTTTTAGAGTGAAAGAAAATAGAAAATGGAAATTAGAAATTAAATCGGGAAAATAGAAAAATGCACTGTTCACGCGTCACAAGGTGTTCGACCCGGTCCTAGGCCCGTGCACGCGCGTGACACGCGCCGCGCGCATCACCGCGCCGTCACGGCACCCACCCTCCATGCGCGCCGCGCGCCACGCACCGGCCTCGCTCCCGCCGTGCGTCGCCCGCCACGCCCGGACCTCGGCCTCGCTCCCGCCGCGCGTCGCCCGCCGCGCCGGACCCCGCCCGCCGTGCGTCGCCCGCCGTACCAGACCCCGCCCTTGCCGCGTCGCGCGTCACCCGCCCGTACGGCCGCACGCCCGCGCGCGCCACGCGCCGACGCCGCACCCGGCCCCGCCTACCCACGCCGCCGCACGCCGCCCGCCGTCGCCGCGCGCGCTGGTCCCCCTCTCTCATCGTTTCTCTCTGGTCGTGGCTACAAATAGGGGCAAAGCCCTCCCCGTTTTCCCTCACCTCGCCGCCTCAAATCCCCCCCTCGCCGGTTCTTTCCCCCTCCCGAGCGCCGAGCGTCGCCGTCGCTGAAGCGCCAAGCGCCGTCGCTGCCGTGTGCTGGTGCTCCGCCGCCTCCCCTCGCCATCACCGTCGCCGGTTAGCCCCCGAGCCGTCGCCCCTCGCGGTTGCGCCGGCCGCCGGCGAAACAGAGGAGGGGGCGCAATCGAACAGGAAGGGAAGAAGGGAATAGGAGAAAAGAAAAAAAGAAAAGAAAGAAAAGAAAAAGAGAAGAAAAAGGAAAAGAAAAAACGGAAAACATGGAAAAATTCTCGAAAATTAGGAAAAATATTTAGAAAATATTTGGGAAAGTATTTGGGTAAAAATATATTGTTTTCTCGTGTATTTTCTCGATGCAATTCGGAAATCAAAATCGGATTTTTTGGAAATTTTGTTTCCGCGTTGTTTCTAATCCGGAGTTTGTCTATTTCTTTTCCATCATTAAAAATATATTTCTTTTGGTGCTCGGACCCCAAAACCTCGAGCATTAATTCTTTGATCATGCGCTTTTCAAAAAATATATCCCCTTAATTAAATTCGATCGACGCTTTGCGAAAACCCTAAAATCCCGAACTCGTTTTTAACTCGGATTTTATCCCAAAAACTCTCGTCCGAACTCGAGTAGAATTGTAGGCTAGACATTTCGAGTCATTTTTATGGTTCTTTTCGATCTCTCGGTATTTTATTGAATTCGATCGAATTCAATTGATTATTCGCACGTACGAATAGCAACCGAGGGAGCAGACACTGACTACGTTGAAGACCCCGGCCAACAAATGTGCGTGCAAGGCAAGTCAACACTTCCCTTTGAACATATTGACCCTACTTTGCGAAATGATGTTGATTTTAATTACAAATTGCATGCTATACACAAATGAGTACCTATGCTTGATATACCCTGCCTTGATGTTGATTACCGTTAAAGTTATTCTCTATAACCTTCGATGTGATATGAACGGAGGCTAACTTCGGTAAAATGCTTAGCCCTGCTTATACTAGATTCTTGCATCCTCATGATTTTACAAAGAAGCTTCGTGCTTGGGCAACTATCTTTGGGAAGGTAGTTGGAATACGACGTGTGAAGACATGAGCGTCACATTGCCTTGATCATGATGAAATCAGTTTTGATGAAAAATAAAAAAGTACAAAACCAATGTTTTGGATTGGGGCGGACTGATGGATTTGGGTGGATTCCGAGAAAGGCAAATACCGCCCCTGGTCAATTAAGGACCGAGCCATGAGACTTATAACCTGGAACGAGCCAGTACAGCCGTACTTCTCGAATAGGTATAGACCTAGCGGAGTAGATAGCCGAGGGGAGGCAGTATCACTGCTTAGTGGTTCTTGAGTGAAGAGGTGGTTTTGGTTATTGAGATAAGGGTGCGGCCTAAGTGTTGAGTAATGAATAAGAATGTTGTGTAAGTTTTTCCCTTACCCCGGGAGCGCCAGAACTCCTCTCACTGCTAGGAAAGGATGGCCAGAGTGCAAGAGGATTTAAGTTCACGGAGCGGGTACTGCCAAAGCAAAGTTATCGAAAGGCTTTGCCGTGACCATTCCATATGAAGGGATGAAAGCTCATTCAATGAGTAGTCACGGAGTACGGGTAAAGTGTACATCCACTGCAGTGTGAGTCAATCAATCTATTTGAATAGTCATGCTCGCGGTTAATGAGCAACGTGACAAGTTTCTCCCGTGGCTAGACTCATAAATTTTAAAATGATGGGATGGGATTGCATAATGATTTTGTGAGCTGGTGGACTCAACTTCTCAAAATGCGAGAAGGGGTGGATTCCCCAGAAAACCATGACGAACAGGAGGCAAGAAGCCATCCTTTGAAATCACGATGGATGGTAGACAGAACCGTCGCCGTTTTAATATACTCTGAAACTAAAACTTGACTTGGCTAGATATTAGGTTTGTGAAATGATTTGTGAAAATTGGCTTTGTGCAAATGAACCATGGCAATCCTTTGAATGACCCTATCATATGCATCATTCCGTGTCGGTTTGCTGAGCATGTTGGTACTCATCCTTGCTATACGCACAAACCTTCAGATGGAGGAAACGAAGAACTGGAGGACCCCTATGCTTACCGCCAGGTGGGCGATGGAGGAGAAGGCGTCTACTAGGTCTTAGTCCTCGGTCATTGCCTGTGGCAATCAACATGCCGGTTCTTTCCGACTGCTAATCTTATCTAAACTCTGCTTTTGGTTGTATCCGGACCAGTAGGTCCTATATGTACTGGATATTGCCTTCGGGCCTATTATTGTAATAAATTCGATGTAAGACTATTCGTGCACTCTGCACTAGGTAATTCAGAACTGTATTCGTGGGTACCAAACTACTCGATCCGAGGATATGGTACTATGAACACAAATGATTCCCGTCCTCAAAAACGGGGGTTGACAGAGCTGGTATCAGAGCAGTGCGACTGTAGGATAAGACCAACTGGCGCCCTACCCCTGAATAGCTGGTTAAAGGGAAATATCCCTACATAGGATTATTTTTGCAAATACAAATGATTTTCACAAAACAAATGTGTTTTTCCTCATACTCTTATCCCCTATCTCATTTGCTCAAATTATTTGATATTACCCCTCTCTGACCCTAAGCTACCTTCAAAAAGTAGATGGTAGGCCATGATCGGAAATGGAATAAGGGATGGGTATACCCGGATCCTGACCCAAGAAAGGAGGCAGGGCATAACAAGAGAAAGTCGCTAGACTGGAATGTAAGTTGTGGTCACAAAATGATCATCACAGGCATGGTGTTTACACCCGAGGATGCTGCAAGAATTCCCCGACACCTAAGGAGCAACACCTTCCATGGAGCATGTCAGTTAACCCGACATCTCTAGCTTTATGGACCGCCCAAACCAGAAGACGACACACCAAAAGAAACGTCCTCTGAGGATGATGGAGAAGAGGACATGGAAAGTGATAGTGAAGGAGAGCTGAAACCCATAGCGTGTACTCAATGTGGAGAAGTTGGGCACTATGCAAGAATGTGCAACTACCTTTGTAGCTGCAGTGAAGACACCCACATGCCAGAAGAATGCCCCATGAGAGACGTTACGTGCTTCATGTGTGAAGGGACAGATCATGTACCTAAGGACTATCAACTAATGATAATTTTTGACCAGCTGAAGAAGGATCGAAAGGTATTCCCACAATCCGCAAATCAATTATTGGATAGTACCACTAATAAAGGAAATGTTTCGGATCCTAAGACAGCCGCAACTCCGGTGAAGGCCAATAGTGGTAACAAAGGTGTGTTGCATACCCAGAAGGGTGCACCTCGTGACAGATCGGGTATGATCTGTTTCAACTACCGTAAGCTGGGACACTTTTTCAATAAATGCCCTCTCCTAAGACCGGCAAAAGAAGACCGACGTTGCTTCAACTGTGGCAAAACAGGACATGAGGCCAGAAATTGCCCACTACCCAAGCCCTCAGTCTCAAGACGACTGCATGACCTGCAACATCGGTAGTCTAGAAGGATCACCCTCTGCCAGCACCTAGATCATGTGGATGGCTGGATGACTAGTTGGATACCAGCAGCAGCCCTGGTCTTGCTTTGGATGGAGTTAAGACAGCAATGACCATGCCCCTAACCCTTTTATGTATGAGACCCTAGAACGATGTTAGTGTTGTTGTATTGTGTTGTACGGACTACACATGTCCAATGTATCCCCCTGATGTAACATCTATGAACTAACAATGAAGTTCCATGTTGTGTCATAAATGAGTTTATTCCACCAAGCTTGCTTTGAAAGATCACTCCAAACAACACAAAGAAAATTCCTTAGTATCGTGGCGTTAGCAAACCAAGTCTCTTACCTCATCCCCGTTGTTCAGATGGCGCATCGTCGCAGAGCCCCAGCAGCTCCTGAGAACTCGCCAGAGCCTAACCCCTCTACCCTAGCAGAAGTCATGGCTTTGCAGACCCAACTGCTGCAAGCTATCGCCAACAACGAAGGATAACGCGGAGGATCAAACCTCGGTGAATTTATGAGGGCAAAGCCACCGACATTCTCCTCGGCAGATGAACCCATGGATGCTGAAGATTGGCTGAGGGTAATAGAGAAGAAGCTGACTCTCGTCCGAGTACGGGAAACTGATAGAGTCGTCTTCTCCACCAATCAGCTAGAAGGACCCGCAAGTGACTGGGGGACACCTACAAGGAAACCCGGGCTGAAGATGCCGGCGAACCCACTTGGGAAGAATTCACAGCTGCCTTCCGTGAAAACTTTGTCCCTGCTGCAGTTATGAGGATGAAGAAAAACGAGTTCCGTAGGCTGCGCCAAGGCAACACCACAGTACAAGAGTACCTTAACAAGTTCACACAGCTTGCACGTTACGCCACAAGCGACCTGGCAGACGAAGAAGAGAAGATGGACAAGTTTATCAAGGACTAAAAACCGAGTTGAGAGGACCGATGATCGGTCAGGACCACGCCAGCTTCCAGAGCTTCATCAACAAGGTCGTAAGGCTTGAACACGACCAGAGGACGGTTGAAAACAACCGAAAGAGAAGGCTTGCAATGGCCCATCCGATTCAAGGAACACCCCAGCGACCTAAAGGAGCAACCCCGTCAGGTTGGAAGCCAGCCATAGTGGCAACCAATTGCCCTGCCGCACCCGGCAACATCAGCAGGCCACCTGCAACACCGTCTCGCACTCCGGCACCTACTTTGGCAGCCCCAGAAGCCAGGAATGTCAACTGCTTCAACTGTGGAGAGTTCGGGCATTACGCCAACAGCTGCCCTAAGCCGTGCAACACCCCCAACCGCACTGGAGCCAATGCCATCGCAGTACGAGGAACCCCTGCTCCGACACCTGGACGCAGTTTGTTCAGAACGCCCCAACCCAAGGAAGCTACAACCGGATTCTGCCGTGGTCAGGTTAACCATATGCGTGCTGAGGAAGCTCAGGAGGACCAAAGCGTGCTAATGGGTATGTTTTCTATCCATTCCGCACCAGTTAAAGTTTTGTTTGATTCTAGAGCTTCGCATTCATTTATATCGTCAAGAATAAGCAGAGAGCACAACTTGCACCGAGTAGACCTTAAGAGACCAATGGTAGTACATTCACCCGGGGGAGATGTAACCATACCCCATGCGTGCATTAATGTGCCCATTCGGATCAAGGATGTGGTATTCCTGTCCAACCTTATGGTTTTGCCACACCAAACCTTGCACGTCATACTAGGAATGGATTGGTTAACCAAGAACCAAGGGGTACTAGACTGTGGACGAAGAGAAGTTACCCTATCTACCCCATGGGGATCACCGATGACAGTAGCCATGGATCAAGACCCTATGCTCTGTGACCGAGCTACAGGAATATTCACCATGTTACCCATAGTTGGAATGCCAGTAATACAGGATTACCCGGATGTATTTCCTGAAGAACTACCGGGAATGCCCCCAGACCAAGACATAGAGTTCATTATTGACCTCATGCCTGGCACCGCCCCCATAGCTAAGAGACCCTACCGGATGCCGGTGAACGAATTGGAGGAACTTAAGAAGCAGATAAGGGAACTGCATGAGAAAGGCTTCGTACGCCCTAGTTCTTCACTGTGGGGAGCCCTAGTATTGTTTGTTAAGAAAAAGGACGGAAGCATGAGAATGTGCATAGACTATCGGTCATTGAATGAGGTTACCATTAAAAACAAGTACCCATTACCTCGAATCGACGACCTGTTCGATCAACTCAAGGGAGCCCAAGTGTTCTCAAAGATTGATCTTCGATCTGGATACCATCAGCTGAAGATTAGGACTGAGGATATACCCAAGACTGTGTTCTCTACACGCTACGGCTTGTACAAGTTCACAGTAATGTCTTTCGGACTGACCAATGCCCCGGCCTACTTCATGAACCTCATGAACGAAGTATTTATGGAATATCTGGACAAGTTTGTGGTAGTGTTCATTGATGATATCCTCATCTACTCCAAGGATGATGAAGAACATGCAGAACATCTGCGCCTCGTACTAGAGAAGCTGCGAGAGCACCAGCTATATGCCAAATTCAGCAAGTGTGAATTCTGGCTTAAGGAAGTAGCTTTTCTTGGACATGTAATCTCAGCAGGAGGCGTAGCAGTACACCTGCCAAGGTCGAAGCTGTTACCAAGTGTAAAGCACCCCAGTCAGTAACAGAGATTAGAAGTTTCTTGGGATTGGCTGGATATTACCGGAGGTTTATAGAAGGATTTTCTAAGATAGCCCGACCCCTGACCCAACTATTGAAGAAGGAAAACAAGTATGAATGGACTGAGCAGTGTCAACAGGCATTTGACCAGCTCAATGAAAAGTTAACCACTGCCCCGATCTTAGTCCTAACGGACAGCCGGAAAGACTTCGTTATATACTATGATGCATCTCGACAAGGATTAGGAGGCATGTTAATGCAAGATGGAAAGGTTGTGGCTTATGCCTGAAGACAACTGCGACCTCATGATGAGAATTATCCCACCCATGACTTAGAATTGGCCGCAGTGGTGAATGCCTTGAAGATTTGGAGGCACTACCTGATCGGAAACCACTGTGATATATACACGGACCACAAGAGCTTGAAATATTTCTTTACCTGCATGATCTTAACTGCGCTAGAGAAGATGGTGGAACTAATTAAGGACTATGACCTAGGAATCCATTACCACCCCTGGTAAGGCCAATGTTGTAGCTGACGCTTTGAGCCGCAAAGCCCAGTGCAACCAACTGAGGATGGAATATATGGCCAACGAGCTTCAAGAAGAGATGGCTCAGCTTAACCTGCAGTTGATTCCTCATGGACAGCTTAGTTCGCTGGAGATACAACCTCTCCTACGAAGTCAGATTAAGGAAGCCCAAAAGGATTGTGAGGAAATCCAGCTAATCAAGGAGTGCATGGCTGAAGGACTAGCCAAAGAATTCTCAGCCGACAACGATGGAGCCCTATGGTATCGTAAAAGGATTTACGTACCGGAGAAAGGCGAATTGAGAAAGCTAATCTTAGAAGAAGCCCATGAGTCAGCATACTCGCTACACCCAGGAAGCACCAAAATGTACCAGGATTTGAAAACGGAATACTGGTGGCCCAACATGAAAGGAAACGTAGCGGAATATGTGGTTGTATGTGATGTATGCCAACGAGTTAAGGCTAAGCATCAGCGACCGGCAGGATTGCTGCAACCACTCAGGATCCCTGAATGGAAGTGGGATGAAATAGACATGGACTTTATAGTGGGACTACCCAAAACTGCTACCAGCTACGATTCCATTTGGGTGATCGTGGATAGACTGACCAAGACTGCCCGATTTATCCCAGTCAAGACTTGGTATAGCAGCACCAAATTGGCAGAACTGTACATGTCCAGAATTATGTGCTTACATGGAGTACCCACAAGGATTGTGTCAGACCGCGGTACTCAATTCACATCCCATTTCAGGGATAAGTTTCATGAGGCGTTGGGAACTCACCTCGCCTTCAGTACTGCTTATCACCCTCAGACTGATGGACAGACCGAGAGGACGAACTAGGTCCTGGAGGACATGCTAAGAGCCTTTGCGTTGGATTTTACTAAGGACTGGGAGAAATGCCTGCCCTACGCAGAGTTCTCTTATAACAACAGCTACCAAGCTAGTCTGAACATGTCACTGAACGAGGCCTTGTTTCGACGAAGATGCCGAACTCCGTTGATGTGGTCGGAGACCGGTGAGCGAGCCGTGTTTGGACCAGACATTACTAGGGAAGCCGAAGAGAAACTTCGTTTGATAAGAGATCGGCTTAAGGTAGCCCAGTCTCGGCAGAAGAACTATGTGGACACTCGCCGAAGAGAGTTGGAATTCAAAATAGGCGACTTTGTGTACCTGAAAGTTTCGCCACTAAGAGGAACCAAGAGGTTCAAGGTCAAAGGAAAACTGCCGCCGAGATATGTTGGACCTTTCCCGATAAGCGCCATAAGAGGCGAAGTGGCCTATCAACTGGACCTGCCAGAAAATCTTTCGGATGGACACCCTGTTTTTCACGTGTCACAACTGAAGAAATGTTTGCGAGTACCGGAAGAACAAATCCCCTCGAAAGACGTCCTTATCAGCGAAGACCTCACAAACCCCGAACATCCCGTGAAGATTTTGGACGAAGCTGAGAAAAATACTAGGACCAAAACGTGGCGAATGTATAAGGTGCAATGGAGCAACCACACTGAAGATGAAGCCACATGGGAAAAAGAAGACTTTTTGAAGACCGAGTACCCGAACCTATTCCGCGAACGGTAAGAAATCTCGGGGACGAGTGGATCTGCCTACTCTGGAATTACGGGTAGGGGTGAAACTTGAAGTGTGGTATCGCTTGGTCAGGGAGGGTTATGCGAAGGGTCAGTAATGCCCTGAAAATCAAAGAATTTAAAAACCGGGAATTAAAAATCGGAACTCACAAAAACTTTTTGCTCGTTGCTTCTTGATCGATTTTTTCGCTTCTTATTTGCCAGCTTGGTTGCATAAATTTATATGTGAGCGATTCATCTCGATGTTTGAGAAAAACCTAACGATTTGAATTTCCGCTCGGGAGAAAAATCTCGGAGTTTAGAGTTGGAAATTTTAATGTAAAATAGGAAAAGGGTGTGGATTCATAAAAACTATATATTCGGGGGACAAAACATTATTTTGGTGATTGTGTAATATTAATTAGAAAATAAAATGGGCAATAAAATGTTTTAAAGGATTTATATGAAGTCTAGAAATTAATTAGAATTAAAATTTTGATTTCCAGAATTTGGGGAAAAAGGATTAAATTAAATGTGTGAAATATATTTTTAAAAATAATTGAAGTGGGTGAAAAGTTTGAAAATATATTTTTAAACTAATTTTGGGAATATTAGATTTTTATTTTGAATTTTCGAGTGAAAGAAAATAGAAATTGGAAATTAGAAATTAAATCGGGAAAATAGAAAAATGCACTGTTCACATGTCATAAGGTGTTCGACCCGGTCCTCGGCCCCGCGCACGTGCGCGACACGCGGCGCGCGCCGTCGCCCACGCCGTGCACCGGCCCCCACGCCCTCCGCGCGCGCGCACACTACGCGCCTCGCTCCGGCGCGCGTCGCCCGCCGCGCCGGACCCCGGCCTCGCTCCCGCCGCGCGTCGCCCGCCGTACCGACCCAGCCCTCGCCGCGCCGCGCGTCACCCGCCCGCCGGCCACGCGTCGACGCCGTGCCCAACCCCGCCTACCCGCGCCGCGCGTCGCCCGCCGTACTACCGCCGCGCCGATCCCCTCCTCTCTCCCGTTTCTCTCTCGGTCGCGGCTATAAATAGGGCAAAGCCCTCCCTATCTTCCCCACCTCGCCGCCTCAAATCCCCCGAGCGCCGAGCGCGCCGTCGCCGAGCGCAGCAAGCCACCGAGCGCCGCCGCAAGCCGCCAAACGTCGTCGCCGCCGTGTACCGGTGCTACGTCGCCTCCCCTCGCCGTCGCCGTCGCCGGTAAGCCCCCGAGCCGTCGCCCTCGCTCTTGCACCGGCCGCCGAAATAGACGGGGGGGGCGCGGTCGAACAAGAAGGGAAGAAGGGAATAGGAGAAAAGAAAAAAAAAAGAAAGAAAAGAAAAAAAGAGAAGAAAAGAAAAGAAAAGGAAAAGAAAAAGGGAAAAACATGGAAAAATTCTGGAAAATTAGGAAAAATATTTAGAAAATATTTGGGAAAGTATTTGGGTAAAAATATATTGTTTTCTCGTGTATTTTTCTTGATGCAATTCGGAAATCAAAATCGGATTTTCGGAAATTCCGTTTTCACGTTGTTTCTAATCCGGAGTTTGTCTATTTCTTTTCCGCCGTTAAAAATATGTTTCTTTTGGTCCTCGGACCCCAAAACCTCGAGCATTAATTCTTTGATCTTGCGCTATTCAAAAAATATATCCCCTTAATTAAATTCGATCGACGCTTTGCGAAAACCCTAAAATCTCGTACTCGTTTTTAACTCGGATTTTATCCCAAAAACTCTCGTCCGAACTCGAGTAGAATTTTAGGCTAGACACTTGGAGTCATTTTTATGGTTCTTTTCTCTCGGTATTTTTATTGAATTCTGATCGAATTCAATTGATTTTTCACACGTACGGATAGCAACCGAGGGAGCAGGCACTGACTACGTTGAAGACCCCGGCCAACAAGTGTGCGAGCAAGGCAAGTCAACACTTCCCTTTGAACATATTGACCCTACTTTGCGAAATGATGTTGATTTTAATTACAAATTACATGCTATACACAAATGAGTACCTATGCTTGATATACCCTGCCTTGATGTTGATTACCATTAAAGTTATTCTTTGTAACCTTCGATGTGATATGAACGGAGGCTAACTTCGGTAAAATGCTTAGCCCTGCTTATACTAGATTCTTGCATACTCATGATTTTACAAAGAAGCTTCGTGCTTGGGCAACTATCTTTGGGAAGGTAGTTGGAATACGGCGTGTGGAGACATGAGCGCCACATTGCCTTGTCATGATGAAATCTGTTTTGATGAAAAATAAAAAAGTACAAAACCAATGTTTTGGATGGGGCGACGGATGGATTTGGGTGGATTCCGAGAAAGGCTAGTACCGCCCCGGTCAATTAAGGACCGAGCCATGAGACTTATAACCTGGAACGAGCCAGTTGTCACGCTCCGCTTTTCTCTCTAAGTTAAAAATTACCGGTGAAAAATCGTAAAGAAGAAATTGCCGAAAAATCTAAAGAAAATCAAAATCCTAAATTAAAAAAAAATTCATTTAATAATTGGAAAAGGCTTGGTGGAATTTTTCTTAAATTCCTCGTGTCAAAATACGCTAAAAGGATTTTTATCGGAATTTTCGAGTATCGGAAGCAATTTTAAAAATTAAATTAGTCTAACTGGAATTAATTTTCTTAAGAAAAAGGGGTTTTCTTTTTCCTCCCTTTTTCCTATTTTTTTCTTTTTCTCCCCGTGGCCTCCAGCCACTTCTCTTCTCTCTTTTTCCTCCTTCCCGCCGCCCGGTCAGTGGCCAATCGCCGATCGGCCCAAGTCCCCTTCTCCCTCTTTTCTTTTTCTTTTTTTTCAATTGGGCGGCCCAACACTATTCCTTTCGCATGTGCTAAGTCCAATTGACCCCTTCAGTGCGGGACGATGACAAGCGGGGCCCGCTTGTCATCCCCAAGCTTGAGCTTCCCAAGCCGCTGCGCATGCCGTGCAAGCCCGCGCATCCCGCCACGTTCCCGTGCATCTCGGCCACGTTCCAACTCAATTAACCGCGTCATCATGTGTTCCTGATTTTTCTCCACCGTTTCCCCCACTTTCCCCACTCCGCCATTCATCATGTGCGTCGGAACGGCCGAGTTAAACTCCATCACTCGTAGCCGCCATTAATGCGAGCTCCGACGGTTTTCGTCCGTTCCCGCTTCTCCCGGCCATGCCCGAGCTCCCTTGCCGGCCTATAAGTTTCCTCGCACTCCGGAACACGTCTCACATTCGCACTCATTCGCGTTCACTCACTCCCGTGTCGTTGTCGTGTTCACGGTTTCCGCCGTTCCCATCGAACCGCTACTCTTTTCGCCGAACCACCACCACCTCCACCTTCGCAATCACCGGAACACACTCTCGTTGTTGTTTCCCTAATTTTGAATCGTCGAACCGCATCATTTGCCGCCTTCCTCCCGAGTTCGGCCCACGGTGAGAAAACCACCCTTTCCTCTCTTTTCTCTCCCTTGCCGAGCCGGCCTCGCCTCCACCGCCGTGCCGCCGCGGCGCAAGCCACCGCCGCCGCCGGCGCAAGCCGCCACCGGTGCGGCGCAAGCCGCCGCCGCCCGCCAAGCCGGCCAGCGGGTGTCCCCGTGTGGCCGGCCCGACCCGCCACTCGGTGCCACCACGTGGCGCGCCCAAGCCGGTGGACTCGGTCCACCGTGCACCCGTGGCTTCTCTCTCCTGCGTCACGTTCTGTGGGTCCCGCAGTGATGTCAGCCCTAGAGGCGCTTGCGTCATAAATCGTTTTTTCTTTTTCTTAACTAGTAAAAAGGCTGAAACTTGTAAAATTCGCAGAAAATTCATCCGAACTCCGTTTGGGTCTGTTCAAGTTGCAGTGGATTCGTAAAAATGTCAAGAATATATTAAAAATAGTTTAATTGTCTGTTTTAGCTGTCTAATAGCCTGTTTTTGCTGTGCTTTGTTTGTCGGTAGAATCGGTTCCGAGGACGCTCGGTTTATTTTGAGGTTGTCGCGAGGTTCCGTTGGATCAAGATCAAGGCAAGTCATTTCCTTTGAACATATTGTACCTAATTTGCAAATTCCTATTGTTTTATCTGTTGCATTAATTTATTTTATAATGCAATCGGGATGGGACCTATAGTTTTAAGCCTAGGTTGTTTAACCTGTTTATTTGATCACCTGGGAATTAATTTGACTAGAAACAGGGCTAGGACATGCTTATTATGCTTAGTACAACTAGATCATAAAAGGGAAAACTAATTTATTAGAATTATTTCACATGAAATGTTGGTCTCCGACCGGATGGACCGTTGGTACCGTTAATCGATAAATTAAAACTTGACTTTTATGGTGGGCTATGGGTGCCCGGTTTTGCAAGTCGCACCCATGGCAGTTAAGGACCAGTTCGCGGGAAACCCTGGAGGAATTTTTAGTGCGCACACAAGCCAGCATGGGCAACGGCTGGGCTTGTAATATAGCTTTTCCTGGCCGACGCATCCGGGCGAGGTGAGCGTGATGGAGTGCGGATGGACCGGGAAAGGTCTATGCGGCTACCGGATTCACCTAGGCACGAGAGGGGGCCCCACCCGGATTCCGGGTAGGGGCGAAACCCGAGGTGTGATGTCGCTTGGTCGGGAAGGGTTATGCGAATGGTCCCGTCACGGACTCCTTTTCGATATGCCATGGTCGTATGTCGACGCACGAACACGTGTTGTGGGGCGTGTCTTGTGGGTACAGACGTACACCTCTGGCCAGAGAGAGAGAAAAACTATTCGAATAGCCGTGCCCACGGTTATGGGCGATCATCCAGATTCACCGTGATTAGTCTCATTAAAGTAATAAATTGATTAGGTGGAAATGAGGTAGAATAGTTGGAAGGATTGGGCCCGACTCAACGTGGTGTAGCGTTGAGCAGTGTATTAAAATATTATTTAATTACTTATATTACTATTTTTACTTGCTTTCAACTTAATGTCGTGAAATGCCTGTTTATGCAAAAGTCAAACCTAGCCTATCCTTGAAATTTAACCCGCACACATACCTTCTTTCGGTATGACTTGCCGAGTACGTGGTTGTACTCGATCTTGCTTCCCTTTTTCCCACCTCGAGTTAGAGGATGAAGCGTCGATGAGTATCGCCGAGAGGCTCGTCACTGCCGTCAAGGGTTGCTTGTGGAATGGAGTTTGTCCCGCCGAATCGAAGCCTAGCTCATAAGTTTTTTTGTCTTTCCGCTGCATATGTAAGACTTTTTAATGTTTTTAAGACGTGGTTACGTAAATACAATTTGTCGTTTGTGTATCCCTGGGTGGTCCGGAGGGTATTTTTAAATACACATTCAGCTTCGGAAATTCGGTGGGAATTTCGGTGTGACAAGTTGGTATCGAGCCGACCTTGACCGTAGGATAAGCCCACCGGTTAACCCTAAGAGCCTTCGAAACTATTTCATCCGCATATCTCTCTTGCGTTTGGAACGGTTTCGAGAAAATTTGGGAATTCCCATTTTAAAAAAAAATGAATGACCTTCTGAATTGGATTTTCCGAGTATGGTTAGACTAGGGTTTTAGAAATTTTTACATCGAGTGGGAATCGAGTTGACTTTTAATTGACTGTCGTTTGGGAATAGTCGGGATTATGCATTAAGTCGCGTCTAGAATTTGCGGGTTACAATATTTCATGCGTCTTACTATTAATATGTAATTATCTTACTCATTAATTCATTGGAGTCTGTAGTATTTTATTTGCTCTCATGTAAAACTATTTTATGCATAAAAATATGCTTTTTATTTGATTATTCCTTTGAGTCATTTTTGGATTTTATTTCATCTAGGTCTGAGCATACATTGATTTCCCCTCCTTTGTCTTCTATAGATGGCAGACCTTCCCCCGACGCACTACGGCGAAACGGGTGACTTTGTGGCGTAACCGAGTAAGATGGCGTTTTTGGTTGGATACCCCAGTCTTCCGAAGTACACGAAGATTCGCCACCTCAACGGCGAGTTCCCGCACCGAGTTTGCTTGGAGGTGCATGGCATTCCTACCGTGTTGCCCAACATGTTGGTGGAGTCTTCTGGAGGCACCTTTGAACATGCTTGTCAAGAAGCGCCTACGATGCTTACCGGACTTCGGGAGCGTCACGACGTCAATTTCCGTCGCACCGCCTACCGTTACCACCCACCCGTGGTGACTACGACGACACCGCTCCTTTCGCTCGGCGGTGTCGAAGATGACACAACCTTCGGGCGAATGACCGCGATCATGGGGTGGACACCTTGCATGCTAATCCGCACGGGCGGCCAAGGCCCGAACGACCGAAGTTGGTGGAGATCAACGGGTTGAAGAGTGAGGTGGCCCGCCTCAAGAGGGAGAATGCCATTCTCCGGGGCCGTTCGCCTCCTAGGGGTGCCGGATCCGCATCACTCCGAGGAAGACCACCACCGCTCTGTGCGTATCCGGCTTGCGCATCGGAACCCTCCTCCGGCTCGAGCCGTTTCCGGTGTTCGTGCGCTGCGCCTCCACCGTCTCCCGTTCAGTTTCCGCTTTTGACCTCCGCACCAGCGCAGCAGCCATGGGCAGCAGTAGTGGAGGATGGCTGTCTGTGACGTCCAGCTCCTCCGATGAGACCCTCAGCCTCTCCAGCAGCAGCTCGAGCAGCAGCAGCTCCGGCAGCAGTTCGAGCAGTGGCAGTGAACCTAGCAGTGGTGGGACATACCTGCAGAACTCCCGCAGCCGATCAGAGGAGGTTGGAGATGAGGCTGAGACTGACTTCGACTCCACCGACCGCAGGAGCCGTTCCGAGCACTAGACCGTTTCCCCTAGTTCTTCGTGGTCTAGTCTTTGTCTGGTAGTTGTGTGTTCAGGTGTGTTGCTTGGGGTAGCTGGCAGACCATACCAGCTGGTTGTGGTATGGATGTCCTTAATTAGGAGTTGAACCGTTTACTTTTCGTAATGTCAACTATCAGATCAGTTAATTAATAATAAATTCTGAGTTTCTGAGCAACCTGTTTTTCTTCTTGTCTTTGTTTCTTTCTGTTCGCTCCCTCAAGATGATGAACACCAGGCCATCCAGTCAGGACAACGGTGATGGAAACAACACAGCCAATCAGAATCAGGAAACCATTCCCAATACAGCTGCAGGCCGTGGTCCCCCTCCGCCGCCAGAGAATCAGACACTCGCCCAAGTCTTGACGAGTCAAACTCAGATGATGGCTGCAATGATGCAGCAAATGCAGCAGCAGCACCAGCAGATGCAACAACAAATGCTTCAGCAGTTGCAACAAGCACAGCTTCATGCCGCAGCTGGTCCAGTCCCACCAGTTCAGTCCAAGCTGCCAGAATTCCTACGCGTTCGCCCTCCCACCTTTTCAAGCACCACCAATCCCATGGAGGCAAACGACTGGCTCCATGCAATCGAAAAGAAACTCAACCTTCTGCAGTGCAATGACCAGGAAAAGGTGGCGTTCGCCACTCATCAGCTCCAGGGTCCCGCTTCAGCATGGTGGGACAATTTCTTGGTGACCCGTCCGGCAGGGACAGAAGTTTCTTGGGCAGAATTCTGCTACAACTTTCGCAAGGCACAAGTTCCTGATGGCATTGTGGCACAGAAGAAGAGGGAGTTCCGAGCTCTGGAACAGGGCAACAAGACTGTTATTGAATACCTCCATGAGTTCAACCGCCTCGCGCGCTACGCACCGGAGGATGTGCGCACTGATTCCGAAAGGCAGGACAAATTCTTGGCTGGCCTTGATGATGAACTCACTAATCAGCTGATCTCAGGAGATTATGCCGATTTCGAGAAGCTGGTAGATAAAGCCATTCGCCAGGAGGATCAGAGGAACAAGATGGTCCGTAAGAGAAAGGCGGCCCAGTTCCGGATGAATCAGGGGAATGTCCAAAGACCTCGCTTCATGTCTGGACAACAAGGTGGACCCTCCACTATGGTTGTCCGACAGCACCGTCCCTTTCACCCTGGGAATTCCAACTCGCGTCCCAACCCCAACTTTAACCGTGGCAACATCAACAACAACAGTGGGCAGTCTCATCGCAATCCTGTTCCGCGCCCGCCAGTGGCACCAGCTCAGTCTGTTCAATAGACGCTTTAGGGAAACCATTCGTTTGTTTCAACTGCAACGAGCCTGGTCACTTCGCTGATAAGTGTCCGAAGCCTAAGCGCAACGCACCCAGATTTGTACAGGCCAGGGTCAGCCATGCATCAGTTGAAGAGGCTCAGGATGCACCAGACGTCATTCTGGGTACGTTCCTCGTAAACTCAGTTCCTGCTACAGTTTTGTTTGATTCTGGTGCAACTCATTCGTTCATATCAAAAAGATTTGTTGGGGAACATGGGTTAAGAAGAGAGAAACTTGTCACATCGATGCGGGTTTATACCCCAGGAAATAGTCTGACGTCAGTCAGCTATAGTCCTTCGGTGACAATAGAAATTCGAAGATCACGATTTCTAGCAAATCTCATCCTTCTTGAATCCAAAGACTTAGATGTCATCCTAGGAATGGATTGGTTGACCGACACAAAGGAGTGATAAAGCTGCAACACGCACCATCACCTAACTAGTATGGAAGGAGAAGTGGTTATTTTCCAGTCTCCTTTGTCGTAAAGCAAGGGGTTAGTTTGAATCAAATTACCGGTCAGTTGAGTCAATGTCGAAAAATCAAAATCTAAGAAACTTGAGGATATACCTATAGTTCGGGAGTACCGGAAGTTTTTCCAGATGATCTCACAACCATGCCACCCAAGAGGGAGATTGAGTTCGGATCGATTTGGTACGGAACCGCTCCGATCTACAAGAGACCTTACGGAATGGTAGCTAAAGAGATGGCCGAGGTCAAGAAGCAGGTTGATGAGCAATTACGAAGGGATACGTTCGCCCGAGCACGTCGCCTTGGGGTGCCCCAGTGATATTTGTGGAGAAGAAAGATAAGACAAAGAGGATGTGTGTGGACTACCGCGCACTCAACGAGGTCACTATCAAGAATAAGTACCCGTTACCTCGAATTGACGACCTGTTTGATCAACTTAAAGGAGCTAAGATAGACCTGCGGTCAGGCTATCATCAGTTAAGAATCAGAGAAGAAGATATTCCAAAGACAGCATTCACTACTCGATACGGATTGTTTGAGTGCACCGTCATGTCCTTCGGACTTACTAATGCACCTGCTTTCTTCATGAACCTGATGAACAAGGTGTTCATGGATTTTTTGGATAAGTTTGTTGTGGTCTTCATAGATGACATTCTTATCTATTCAAAGTCTGAAGAAGAGCATGAACAACATCTTCGTCAAGTACTTGAAAGATTGAAGGAACACCAGTTGTACGCCAAGTTTAGTAAATGTGATTTCTGGCTCAAGAAAGTTCAGTTTCTTGGTCATATTATAACTGCTCAGGGTGTAGCTGTTGATCCGTCAAATGTGGAGTCAGTTACTAAGTGGACCCCACCGAAAACTGTTTCTCAGATACGAAGTTTCCTTGGACTCGCGGGTTATTACCGCCGGTTCATCGAGAATTTCTCCAGAATCGCAAGGCCAATGACACAGTTGTTAAAAAAAGAGGAAAAGTTTAAGTGGTCTGCTGAGTGCAACAGAAGCTTTGAAGAACTCAAGCAGAAATTGGTAACTGCACCGGTCTTAATCTTGCCAGATCAGACCAAGGATTTTCAAGTTTACTGTGATGCTTCTCGTCACGGGTTAGGATGTGTGCTGATGCAAGATGGAAAAGTGGTTGCATATGCTTCACGCCAGTTGCGACCTCATGAGACTAATTATCCTACCCATGACTTAGAACTAGCAGCAGTGGTTCACGCTCTGAAGATTTGGCGGCATTATCTCATCGGTAACCGTTGTGAAGTTTACACTGATCACAAGAGTCTGAAGTATATCTTCACCCAGCCAGATCTAAACCTTCGTCGGCGAAGATGGTTAGAGTTGATCAAAGACTATGACATGGGGATACACTATCATCCCGGCAAAGCCAATGTGGTAGCGAGATGCTTTGAGTTGGAAGAACTCCGCAACGCCACTCATACTAAAGAACTATGCGGTGAATTACAACGAGAGCTTGAATGTCCGAACTTGGGAATTGTCAATCATGGTTATGTGGCTGCTCTCGAGACACACCGACACTCGTGGAGCAAGTCCGTCGGCTCAAGCTAATGACCCCGACATAGCCGAGTTAAAGAAAAACATGAGAAGCGGCGAGCCAAGGATTTCTCTGAAGACGAACATGGAACCATCTGGATGAGAGAAAGATTGTGTATACCCGAGAACAAGGAGTTGAAAGATCTGATTCTTAGCGAAGCTCATCAATCCCAGTACTCAATACATCCTGGAAGCACGAAAATGTATCAAGATCTCAAGGAAAATTTCGGTGGGTTAGCATGAGGAGAGAAATCGCCGAGTTCGTTGCTTTGTGTGATGTCGTCGGCGCGTTAAGGCGGAACATCGGCGACCCGCAGGATTGTTACAACCTCTCAGGATTCCAGAATGGAAATGGGAAGAAATTGGAATGGACTTTATCATTGGTCGCCCGAACTTCCACCGGTCATGATTCTGTTTGGGTAATTGTGGACCGACTTACAAAAGTTGCTCATTTCATACCCGTGCATACAACTTACTCGGGAAAGAAACGGCGAGCTCTATTTGGCAAGGATCATGTGTTTACATGGGATACCGAAAAGATTGTATCGATCGAGGAAGTCGGTTTACCTCAAAATTCGCGAAACCGCAAGAAGAATTGGGAACTCGTTTGAACTTTAGCACCGCGTACCATCCTCGAACCGATGGTCGACGTAGAAGAGTTAATCGGATCTTGGAAGATATGTTGAGAGCTTGTGCACTTGATTTCGGTGGAGCTTGGGATAAAAGTCTACCTTATGCCGAGTTTTCATACAACAACAGTTATCAGGCGAGTCTTCAAATGGCTCCATTCGAAGCATTGTATGGCGAAAGTGCCGCACGCCACTTTCGGGATCGACCAGGAGAACGCCGGTTGTTTGGGACCGATGTCTTGAATGAAGCCGAAGAAAAGTCAGGCTGATCCGTGAAAGATTGCTGCTCGTCTCGTTAGAAAAGTTATGCGACAACCGTCGAAGGGAGTTGAGCTTCGAGGTTGGAGATTATGTGTACCTTCGCGTCACTCCACTTCGGGAGTGCATCGTTTCCGACAAAAGGGAAGTTGGCACCACGTTTTGTGGGACCATACCAAATTCTGAAACGCCGCGGAGAGGTTGCCTATCGGTTGGAACTTCCTCCTTCTATGGCAAGCATTCATGATGTGTTTCATGTATCTCGGCTAAAGAAATGCTTAAGAGTGCCCGAGGAACAAGCAAGTCCTGATCACCTTAACATTCAAGAGGACTTGACCAATGTTGAGAAACCAGTTCGTATCCTCGACACCAGTGAAAGGAGAACCAGGAACCGAATTACCAAGTTTTGTCGTGTGCAGTGGAGTCACCACTCAGAAGAAGAGGCAACTTGGGAAAGAGAAGATGAGCTGAAAGCCGCTCACCCGCATCTCTTCGCCAGAACCTCCGAATCTCGGGGTCGAGATTCCGTTTAAGGAGGGTAGGTTTGTCACGCTCCGCTTTTCTCTCTAAGTTAAAAATTACCGGTGAAAAATCGTAAAGAAGAAATTGCCGGAAAATCTAAAGAAAATCAAAATCCTAAATTAAAAAAAATCCATTTAACAATTGGAAAAGGCTTGGTGGAATTTTTCTTAAATTCCTCGTGTCAAAATACGCTAACAGGATTTTTATCGAAATTTTCGAGTATCGGAAGCAATTTTAAAAATTAAATTAGGCTAACTGGAATTAATTTTCTTAAGAAAAAGGGGTTTTTCTTTTTCCTCCCTTTTTCCTATTTTTTTCTTTTTCTCCCCGTGGCCTCCGGCCACTTCTCTTTCTCTCTTTTTCCTCCTTCCCGTCGGCCCAGCTGGTGTGGCCCAATCGGCCGATCGGCCCAAGTCCCCTTCTCCCTCTTTTCTTTTTCTTTTTTTTTCAATTGGGCCGGCCCAACACTATTCCTTTCGCATGCGCTAAGTCCAATTGACCCCCTTCCGGTCTGGGACGATGACAAGCGGGGCCCGCTTGTCATCCCCAAGCTTGAGCTTCCCCAAGCCGCAGCTGCGCATGCCGTGCAAGCCCGCGCATCCCGGCCACGTTCCCGTGCATCTCGGCCATGTTCCAACTCAATTAACCGCGTCATCATGTGTTCCCGATTTTTCTCCACCGTTTCCCCCACTTTCCCCACTCCGCCATTCATCATGTGCGTCGGAACGGCCGAGTTAAACTCCATCACTCGTAGCCGCCATTAATGCTGAGCTCCGACGGTTTTCGTCCGTTCCCCGCTTCTCCCGGCCATGCCCGAGCTCCCTTGCCGGCCTATAAGTTTCCTCGCACTCCGGAACACGTCTCACATTCGCACTCATTCGCGTTCACTCACTCCCGTGCTCCCGCATCGTGCGCCGTCCTTTTTCCGTTGCCGTGTTCACGGTTTCCGCCGTTCCCATCGAACCGCTACTCTTTTCGCCGAACCACCACCACCTCCACCTTCGCAATCACCGGGAACACACTCTCGTTGTTGTTTCCCCAATTTTCAATCGTCGAACCGCATCATTTGCCGCCTTCCTCCCGAGTTCGGCCGACGGTGAGAAAACCACCCTTTCCTCTCTTTTCTCTCCCTTGCCGAGCCGGCCTCGCCTCCACCGCTCGTGCCGCCGCTGGCGCAAGCCACCGCCGCCGCCGGCGCAAGCCGCCACCGCTGCCGGCGCAAGCCGCCGCCGCCGCCCGGCCAAGCCCCGGCCAAGCCGGGGTGTCCCCCGTGTGGCCGACCCGACCCGGCCACTCAGGTGCCGCCACGTGGCGCGCCCAAGCCGGTGGACTCGGTCCACCGTGCACCCGTGGCTTCTCTCTCCTGCGTCACTGTTCTGTGGGTCCCGCAGTGATGTCAGCCCTAGAGGCGCTTGCGTCATAAATCGTTTTTTCTTTTTCTTAACTAGTAAAAAGTCTGAAACTTGTAAAATTCGCAGAAAATTCATCCGAACTCCGTTTGGGTCCATTCAAGTTGCAGCGGATTCTTAAAAATGTCAAGAATATATTAAAAATAGTTTAATTGTCTGTTTTAGCTGTCTAATAGCCTGTTTTTGCTGTGCTTTGTTTGTCGGTAGAATCGGTTCCGAGGACGCTCCGGTTTATTTTGAGGTTGTCGCGAGGTTCCGTTGGATCAAGATCAAGGCAAGTCATTTCCCTTTGAACATATTGTACCTAATTTGCAAATTCCTATTGTTTTATCTGTTGCATTAATTTATTTTATAATGCAATCGGGATGGGACCTATAGTTTTCAGCCTAGGTTGTTTAACTGTTTATTTGATCACACGGGAATTAATTTGACTAGAAACAGGGCTAGGACATGCTTATTATGCTTAGTACAACTAGATCATAAAAGGGAAAACTAATTTATTAGAATTATTTCACATGAAATGTTGGTCTCCGAGGATGGACCGTTAGTTTGTTAATCGATAAATTAAAACTTGACTTTTATGGTGGGCTATGGGTGCCCGGTTTTGCAAGTCGCACCCATGGAAGTTAAGGACCGGTTCGCGGGAAACCCCGGAGGAATTTTTAGTGCGTACCACAAGCCGGCATGGGCAACGGCGGGCTTGTAGTATAGCTTTTCCGGCGACGCATCCGGCGAGGGTGAGCGTGATGGAGTGCGGATGGACCGGGAAAGGTCTATGCGGCTACCGGATTCACCTAGGCACGAGAGGGGCTGCCTACCCCGGATTCGGGTAGGGGCGAAACCCGAGGTGTGATGTCGCTTGGTCGGGAAGGGTTATGCGAATGGTCCCGTCACGGACTCCTTTTCGATATGCCATGGTGGTATGTCGACGGACGAACACGTGTTGTGGGGCGTGTCTTGTGGGTACGACGTACACCTCGGCCGAGAGAGAGAAAAACTATTCGAATAGCCGTGCCCACGGTTATGGGCGATCATCCAGATTCACCGTGATTAGTCTCATTAAAGTAAAAAATTGATTAGGTGGAAATGAGGTAGAATAGTTGGAAGGATTGGGCCCGACTCAACGTGGTGTAGCGTTGAGCAGTGTATTAAAATATTATTTAATTACCTTATATTACTATTTTTACTGCTTTCAACTTAATGTTGTGAAATGTCTTTTATGCAAAAGTCAAACCTAGCCTATCCTTGAAATTTAACCCGCACACATACCTTCTTTCGGTATGACTTGCTGAGTACGTGGTTGTACTCAGTCTTGCTTCCCTTTTTCCCACCTCAGAGTTAGAGGATGAAGCTGTCGATGAGTATGCTGCCGAGAGGCTCGTCACTGCCGTCAAGGGTTGCCTGTGGAATGGAGTCGCTGTCCCGCCAGAATCGAAGCCTAGCTCATAAGTTTTTTTTTGTCTTTCCGCTGCATATGTAAGACTTTTTAATGTTTTTAAGACGTGGTTCTGTAAATACAATTTGTCGTTTGTGTATCCCTGGCTGGTCCTGGACAGGGTATTTTTAAATACACATTCACCGGAAATTCGGTGGGAATTTCGGGTGTGACACCATGACAGCCGTACTTCTCGAGTGGGTATAGACCTAGCGGAGTAGATAGCCGAGCGGAGAGCGGTATCACTTCATAGTGGTTCTTGAGTGAAGAGGTTGTTTTGGTTATTGAGATAAGGCTGCGGCCTAAGTGTTGAGTAATGAATAAGAATGTTGTGTAAGTTTTTCCCTTACCCCGGGAGCGCCAGAACTCCTCTGACTGCTAGGAAAGGAGGGCCAGAGTGCAAGAGGATTTAAGTTCATGGAGCGGATACTGCCAAAGCAAAGTTATCGAAAGGCTTTGCCGTGACCATTCCATATGAAGGGATGAAAGCTCATTCAATGAGTAGTCACGGAGTATGGGTAAAGTGTACATCCACTGCAGTGTGAGTCAATCAATCTATTTGAATAGCCGTGCTCGCGGTTAATGAGCAACATGACAAGTTTCTCTCGTGGCTAGACTCACAAATTTTAAAATGATGGGATGGGATTGCATAATGATTTTGTGTGCTGGTGGACTCAACTTCTCAAAATGCGAGAAGGGGTGGATTCCCCAGAAAACCATGACGAACCGGAGGCAGGAAGCCATCCTTGGAAATCACGATGGATGGTAGACAGAACCGTCACCGTTTTAATATACTCTGAAACTAAAACTTGACTTGGCTAGATATTAGGTTTGTGAAATGATTTGTGAAAATTGGTTTTGTGCAAATGAACCATAGCCATCCTTTGAATGACACTATCATGTGCATCATTCCGTGTCAGCTTGCTGAGTACGTTGGGTACTCATCCTTGCTATACGCACAAACCTTCAGATGGAGGAAACGAAGAACTGGAGGACCCCTATGCTTACTGCCAGGTGGGCGATGGAGGAGAAGGCGTCTACTATGTCTTAGTCCCCGGTCGTTGCCTGTGGCAATCGACATGCCACTGCTATCCGACTGCTAATCTTATCTAAACTCTGCTCTTGGTTGTATCCGGACCAGTAGGTCCTATATGTATTGGATATTGCCTTCGGGCCTATTATTGTAATAAATTCGATGTAAGACTATTCGTGCACTCTGCACCTAGTAATTCAGAACTGTATTCGTGGGTACAAAACTATTCGATCCAGGGATATGGTACTGTGAACACGAATGATTCCCGTCCTCAAAAACGGGGGTTGACAGGGTCCTGTCACAGTTCCCTTTCCGGTATGCCGTGGCGGCATGTTAGCGCATAGAAATGTGTCATGGGGCTGTGCCTTGTGGGTACAGATGTACACCTCTGATCAAAGTAGAATTATTTGAATAGCCATGCCCGCGGTTATTCTCATATTTAATAAATTGACTTAATGGAACTGGCATAGACTAGATGGATGGGTTGGGTCTATCTCAACATGGTGTAACATTGGAAATGAACCCCTAGCCTCCCTTTGGAATTACTTGCATTATACCTCCTCTTGGTATGAGTTGCTGAGTATAGTGAGTAGTACTCAGTCTTACTTCATCTTTTTCTCACCTCAGAGCTAGATTATGGATCATATGATGGATATGCGGAGAAGTAGACTTGTCTCTATCATCGAGGATGTCCGTGGAGTGGAGTCGCCACGCTGCGAGCGCCAAGATGTTAGCTTAGCTCATTTTATTTTCCATTGCATTATGTAAGACATTTATGATGTTCTGTAAGACATGGATCTGTGTATCAATTTGTTTTTTGTGTACCATGGCTAGTCGTGAGCACGGATGTAATACACATTCAGCTTGAGAAATTCCCAGCAGGAATTTCTGGGCGTGACAAGTTGGTATCAAAGCCAACATTGACCGTAGCATAAGCTAACTGGAAACCTTAAGAGTCCTTTGAAACTCTTTCATCTGCATGCCCTCTTTTGCATTTGGAGTTCTTTTGGGAAAATTTGGGAATTTTGTTTCCTTGGTTTGCGGGGAAAAATCCTGATCGTTTACTTGAATTGGATTTTCAAAGTATGATCGGTTTACGGTTTAGCAATTTTGGGTAGAGAGGCTTTGGATCTAATTGGAGTTTTGTTCGACAGTCGATCCAGGATTTATTGGGATTATGCACTAAGTCGTGTCTAGGCTTTATGGGATGCCATTTTTTATGCTTCTTGTTATTATTATATATCTATTTTTGGCGTATTAATTTATTGCTCAGTAGTGTCAATAGTATTTTATTTGGAATCATGCTAAAATGTTCAATGCATAAAAATTTATTGCCTCTTACTTGGTTATTTATGTCATTCATTTTATTGCATTGTTTAATTTGGATCTGAGTGTACATTGATTCCTCTCCTTTGTCTTCTATAGATGTCAGACCATCCCCCGACACACTGTCACCAGGGTATGGGCAACTTTGTGGCTGAGCTTAGTCGCATGGCATTCCTGATCGGCTACCCTCACTACCCGGAGTACACCCAGATCCGCCCTCTCAGTGGGAAGCTTCCTCACCGTGTCAGTTTGGAGGTGCACGACATCCCCACCTACTTGCCCAACATGGTGGTCACAGCTTTCGAAGGTACCTTCGAGCACGCCTGTTAGGAGGCAGCATACCAGATGATGGCCAAACACCATGAGAGACATGACGTCAACCTCCGCAGTACCACCTACTGCTATCACCCCACTCGTGGCAGCCAGGACAATGTCAGCACTTTCCGATCAGCTTTCGGGGAGAATGACACCACCTTCGGGCGCATGTGCGCCATACTGCAGGGCTTGGATACTAAGCACACCAACATGCATAGGGCATCCAAGGCCCTCAACGACAGGAAGCTGGTGGAGATCGTGCGACTGAAGGATGAGGTGGCTCGCCTCAAGAAGGAGAACACCATACTCTAGGGACGTTCACCACCCAGAGGAGCTCGGGTCTGTATGACGCCAAGGAAGTTGAGTACAGCTCCTTTGCGTATCCAACTAGTGCACCAAAACCCGCCACCAGCGCCAGAGCCACTCCCACTGTTCGTGCCACCCTTGTCTCCACCGTCACTTGCCCTGGCACCAAGACCCACCTTCACTCCCGCAGCAGCGGCAGTGGGCACAGCCAGTGGGGGTTGGCTGTCCACTACGCCCAGCTCTTCCCATGGGACCACCAGCACCAGCAACAACTCCATCTTCGAGCCCGGCAGTGGCGTAACCTATCTCCTATACTCCAGGAGCTATTCAGAGGAGGATGGAGACGAGCCTGAGTCTGATTTCGATTCCACCGACCGCAGGAGCCACTCCGAGCACTAGGACCACCAGCCCTAGTTTATTGTTTTCCTTAGTTTGTTTTCGTGCTAGCTTTGGTGCTTAGGTTGTTTGTGTGTTTGTGGGTCGACAGACCTTACCAAGTGGTCGTGGTATGGCTTCTATTAATTAGGAGTTGACTTGCTTCTTTTCCGTAACGCTTTAAATTCATAGCAGAATAAATTATAGCAAATATTAGTTTCTAAACAATCTGTTTTACTTCTGGCCTTTTCTTTTCCCTCTGCTTGTTCCTCTCCAGATGGTGAACACAAGCAACACCAATCGTGCCACCGGTGATGGTAGGACCAGCGAAGACCAGACATGAGGGATCAACACCAATGGCGCAGCAGGCAATGGTCCCCCTCTGCAGCTGGAGAACCTGACCCTTGCCTAGGTACTGGCCAATCAAACCCAGATGATGGGCGCCATGATGCAACAGATGCAACAATAACATCAACAAATGCAGCAGCAAGCACCACACCAGCAAAACCCACCAGCTGGTCGACCAGCAACACTCTAGTCCAAACTACCAGAATTCCTCCAAGTCAGACCACCCACCTTCTCGAGCACGACCAATCCGATAGAGGCCAATGATTGGCTTCACGCCATTGAGAAGAAGCTCAACCTCCTCCAGTGCACTGACTAGGAGAAGGTCACCTTTGCCATCCAACAACTCCAGGGTCCCACTTCTACTTGGTGGGACAACCATCTAATGACCCGCCCGAAAGGAACGAAAGTCATGTGGGTAGAGTTCTGTCGTAGCTTCTGGAAGGCACAATTTCCCGACGACATAGTGGCACAAAAGAACCAAGGGAACAGGACCATGACTAAGTACCTCCATGAGTTCAACCGCCTCGCATGCTGCCCACCCGAGGATATGCGCATCGATTCCAAGAGGCATGAGAAGTTTTTGGCTAGCCATGACAACGAGTTGACCAACCAGCTGATCTCGAGCGACTATGCTGACTTCAAGAAGCTAGTGGACAAGGCTATCTGCTACGAGGACTAGCACAATAAAATGGACTGGAAGAGGAAGGTGGTCTAGTTTCGGACGCACTAGGGGAACTACCAAAGGCCTCGCTTCATAGTTGGCCAACAGGGTGGACTCTCCACCACGATCATCCGCCAGCACCGCCCCTACCATCTGGGGAACATTGTCCCCAACACCAACCGTGGCAGCAGCAGCAACGGAGGACAACCCCAACGGAACCCAGCTCCATGCCCGCCAGCCCAACGAGCACAAGCCAAGAAGGATTTTGGGGGAAAGCCGCTGGTATGCTTCAACTACAACAAACCCGGACACTTAGCCGATAAGTGCCCAAAGCCACGGCGCACTCGGCCTAAGTTTGTCCAGGCACGAGTTAACCACGCAACAACAGAAGAAGCACAGGGAACGCCAGAAGTGATACTGGGTACGTTCCCTGTGAACTCAATCTCTGCTACTGTATTATTTGATTCTGGTACAATACATTCTTTCATATCCAAGAGATTTGTTGGGGAACATGGGCTAAGAAAAGATAAACTTGTCACACCTATGCGGGTTCACACCTCGAGGAATAGCTTAACATCCGTCAGCTATAGTCCCACGATGACAATAGAAATCCAAAGAACACGATTTCTAGCCAACCTCATCCTTCTTGAATCCAAAGACCTACACGTTGTTCTCGGGATGGATTGGTTGATAAGGTACAAAAGAGTGATCAAATGCGTGAGATGCACCATCACGATGACCAACACAGAAGGAGAAGTGGTCACCTTCCAATCTTCGATGCCCCAAGAGCATGGAGAAAGCTTGAACCAGACTACTGGGGAGGACAAGACAGTAGCAGACAGGAAAATTCCCAAGAAGTTGGAGGACATTCCTATAGTAAGAGAGAATCCAATGGTTTTTCCGGAGGATCTTACGACCATGCCACCAAAAAGGAAGATTGAGCTCCGGATTGACTTGGTATCGGGAGCGGCTCTGATATACAAGAGGCCTTACAGACAGCAAATGAAATGGTGGAAGTCCAGAAGCAAGTCGATGAGCAACTACAGAAGGGATACATTCGCCCGAGCATGTCGCCTTGGGGTGCTCCGGTGATCTTCGTTGAAAAGAAAGACAAAACCAAGTGAATGTGTGTTGATTATCCCTCACTCAACGAGGTCACCATCAAGAACAAGTACTCTTTGCCCAGAATTGACGACTTGTTTGACCAGTTGAAGGGAACTGCCATATTCTCCAAGATAGACCTGGGAATCAGGCTATCACCAGCTAAGGATCAGGGAGGAAGATATCTCAAAGACAACATTGACCACTCGGTATGGGTTGTACAAGTGCACCGGTATGTCCTTCAGACTCATGAATGCACCGGCCTTCTTTCTGAACCTGATGAATAAAGTGTTCATGGATTTCTTGGACAAATTCGTAGGGTATTCATCGACGGCATACTCATTTACTCCAAGACCGAGACTAAACATTAGCAACACCTGCGTCTGGTACTCGAAAGGTTGAAAGAGAATCAGCTATACGCTAAGTTTGGGAAGTGTGACTTCTGGCTTAAGGAAGTTAAATTCCTAAGTCACGTCATAACTGTTCAAGGAGTGGCAGTAGATCTGACAAACATGGAGTCAGTCACCAAGTGGACCCCACCAAGGACTGTCACGCAGATCTGGAGTTTAGTTCCCGACAATTTCTCCGCATGATTTTTTTAAATAATTTCATGGCTAGGAAAGGGAACTTCGAATGTGACACCTGTCCAGTTGTTTAATTTTCTACCCATCGTTTCCAACACCCTTCCTCGCTTTTCATGCCAATAGAAGGTATGTTCTATGAAAATGAAATAGTTAATTTCCTAGGTTTGGAACCTCATGAGTGAAAACTTTATGTGATCTCAAACAATATAATGATTTTTCTTAGGTTTGGAAAATATGCTAATGAAACGGTAATGAGAATAAAAACATAAGTTGATCAAGCTTAACAAGGGATTTTTTTTACTGAAGTCTCTCAATCTTACAAGGAAGGAAAAACAAGTCTTGAGGGTAATCTGCATCTAAAAACTGATTCCTTCAAGTTGGTCAAGGACGTTGATTCCTAAATTTAAGAGTTGAAAGACAAATCGATATCAGAGTTGCTATGGGACCATGTTGCTTGCAGCCACTGGTCAGTTGTGTCTAAATTAAATCTGAAGGAGGTTAGTTGGATTATTCATTCATCGTACTGTGTAGTTTATCCTGGCCATCTTTATTTAATAATTATACAAAACAATTGATTGATTTCATGTTATCACTCCTAGAGAAACCATTTTCGGTTGAAGTGTCAAAATCCACAATAGTCCCGGTTGGAGTTGTACCAGGGACTAAAAATATTTTTAGTCCCGGTTTAAAAAGACAACGGCTCTCTAGGATCTTTAGTCCGGTTCGTGTCACGAACCGAGACTAAAGATCATCTTTAGTCCGGTTCAAATCCTGTCGAACATGTCGAGCATTAGGGATCTTTAGTCCCGGTTGGTAACACCAACCGGGACTAAAGATGTTATTTTTGTCCCGTTGTTGTTACCAACCGGGACTAAAGATGGGGTTCCTTTTTAAACTCCTTCTTACTCCTCCAGTCCGAGCCAGCTTCACTTGTCTTCAAACTTTTGTTCTAGCTAGAGGGGAGGTGCTTCCAAAATTTTTTGTGATTTTATTTTGGTGATAATACACAAATCTTTTCTATCTACAAGGTTAGCTATTTCTTCCTCTTATGATCTGTGCTTAGCACTTCGCTTTTTACGGTTGTTTTCTAGACATTTTTATCTCCAAATTTTTATGCAAACATGAAGAGAGAGAAAATTTGTTTGGACTAATTATTTTACTAAGCACATTACATTGTGTTGCGAAAAATATTTGGAAAAATAAAGAGGAAAAAAAGTATGCTTAGCACGTTACATTTGTAGGAATTTATTACGTACAATTTTATCTCAAAAAATGTTTATGGAAAGTGATGAGAGAGAATCTTTTGGACAAAAAGTTATAAAATAGATCACGAAGGAAAAAATATAGAAAATGATAGTAGATTAGAAAAGTAAGGTAATTTTAAGATCGTTAAAATAGTTAGAAATATGTACACTACGTACATTGCCTGATTACATATATATAATTATTGTAATAATATTTAAATTATTTGAATTTTGTAGATTTTTCTTACGACTTTTGTGCATTCCATGTAGATAGATCGGCAATGGATGTACAACGCGGATCGACGGTCGACAGAGTTTATTCAAGGCGTGCATTATTTTTTGAGTGTGGCCGATGCCAACAAGCAGAACAGTTTCATACGTTGTCTATGCAAAAAGTACAAAAACGAGAAGGAGTATTCTACATCAAGAATTATTCATGCCCACTTGTTTCAGTCGGGATTCATGCCTCGCTACAATTGCTGGACATCTCACGGAGAGGTGAGGGTTGCAATGGAAGAAAATGAAGAAGACGACGACAACATTTCGGACTGTGGTCAATACGGTGGATTTCAAGAGAATACAGCGGGCAAGGCGGGTGGGGCTGCTGAAGAAAAGGACGGGTCTGATGACCTTGGTCAGATGTTGCGCGACGTACAGGGGGACTGCGAAGGTGAAAAGGAGGTGCAGAAATTGGAGCGTATGTTGGCGGACCACAAAACGTCCTTGTACCCAGGCTGTGAACAGGGGTACAAAAAGTTGGGTACCACGCTGGAATTCTTGCAATGGAAGGCCAAAAATGGTGTCAGTGACAAGGCATTTGGCGAGTTACTAAAACTCGTGAAGAACATTCTTCCAGAGGGAAACAAATTTCTGGAATCAACGTACGAGGCTAAGAAGTTAGTCTGCCCTCTAGGACTGGAGGTACAGAAGATACACGCATGTCCTTACGATTGTATCCTCTACCGCGGTGAGGAGTACAAGAACCTAGAAGCATGTCCGGTTTGTAAAGTACTTCGATATAAAATCAGACGAGATGATCCAGACGAAGTTGACAGACGGCCTTCGAAGAAAAGGGTTCCTGCTAAGGTGATGTGGTATTTTCCTATAATACCACGGCTGAAGCGTCTGTTTAGGGACAAGGAGCATGCAAGGATGATGCACTGGCACGCGGAAGAACGCCTACAAGACGACATGTTGAGACAACCCGCCGATGGGTCACAGTGGCAAAACATCGACAGAACATTTAAAGACTTCTGCAAAGATGCAAGAAACCTAAGGTTCAACTTAAGCACGGACGGCATGAATCCTTTTGGAGAGATGAGCAGCGGGCATAACACTTGGCCTGTAACAATGTGTATCTACAACCTCCCGCCCTGGCTATGCATGAAGGGGAAGTACATTAAGATGTAGGTTGTTATTCAAGGCCCGAAGCAACCTGGTAACGACATTGTTGTGTACCTGAGACCGCTGATCAAAGCTCTAAAACTGCTGCGGAAGAAAGAAGGTGTTTCCGTGTGGGATGAGGATAAACAGGAGCAGATTAACCTATGAGGGTTGCTGTTTGTTACCATCAATGATTGACCTGCACTTGGCAACCTATCCGGACAGTCAAACAAGGGGTACAACGCTTGCACCCACTATATGATGAGACCGAGTGTACGTACCTGAAACACTGTAGGAAGGTAGTGTACATGGGCCATTGTCGCTTTCTTGTTGCAAGCCACCCTGTCCGGAGAAGGGGCAAACATTTTGATCAAAAGACAGACAATCATACTAAGCCAAAGCATCGCAACGGAAAGCCCGTGTTTGCCATGGTGAAAGACCTCAAAGTAGTATTTGGAAAGGGACCCGGCAACCAACCTATAGCATGTGAAGGTGGTCACGCGGCGATGTGTAAGAAGAAGTCAATTTTTTGGGAGTTGCCCTACTTGGAAGTCTTGGATGTCCGCCACGCAATCGACGTGATGCACCTCACCAAGAATCTCTGCGTAAACCTGCTGGGCTTCCTAGGTTTATACAGAAAACAAAAGATACACTTGAGGCACGTAACGATCTGAAACATATTGCACAACACGACGGCCTTCACCTGCAACCAAAGGAGAAAGGAGCCCAATACCTAAGTTCAGCCAGCTACACTCTGAGCAAGGCAGAGAAGGAAATAATGTTTGAATGCCTGGAGAGCATCAAGGTACCATTTGGATACTCCTCGAATATAAAGGGAATAATAAGCACGAAGGATAAGAAGTTCACAAATCTAAAGTCCCATGACTGCCACGTGATGATGACACAGCTGCTTCCCGTTATAATTCGGGGTATCCTTCCCGATAATGTCCGGGCAACAATAACAAAGCTATGTGCTTTCTTGAAAGCAATTTCATAGAAGATCATCGATCCAGACAGATTAGAAGACTTTCAAAATGATGTGGTCCAATGTCTTGTCAGCTTTTAGATGATCTTTCCGCCTTCCTTCTTTAATATCATGACGCATCTCCTATGCCACCTTGTCAAAGAGATCCGTATCCTCGGTTCGGTATTCCTACACAATATGTTCCCTTTCGAGAGGTATATGGGCGTTCTAAAGAAGTACGTCCGTAACCGTTCTCGTCTGGAGGCCAACATCGCCAAGGGATATGGAACAGAGGAGGTGATTGAGTTTTGTGTCGACTTTATTGAAGACCTTCATCCCATCAGGGTGCCTGAATCAAGCCATGAAGGTAGACTACGGGGGAAGGGAACTCTTGGAAGGAAGACAATAATGAACATAGACAATGACTTGTACAGTAAAGCACATTGGACCATGTTGCAACAATCTTTCTTGGTGGCTCCTTACATCGAGGAGCACTTGGCGATTGTTCGCTCAGAAAACATCGGCAATACGGATGCTTGGATTACACACGATCACATCGATGCATTCCCTGCTTGGCTACGACAACGTCGGCAGCGAGCATTGACCAACAACTAGCCTTCATGGCGAGGGGACCATCTTGCTCGATAACCACATTCCAGGCATATGAAATCAATGGGTATACATTTTACACATGGGCTCAAGACTTAAAGAGCACGAATCAGAACAACGCTGTCCACATCGATGCCGTGGGATACGACGGTACGGCTAGCACATATTACGGCAGCATCGATGACATATGGGAGCTGGACTATGGACCTCTGAAGGTCCCTCTGTTTCGGTGCCAGTGGGTTAGGCTCAGTGGTGGAGGCATAACCATTGATGTAAGTGGGATGACAACGATCGATCTGAGCAAGGTTGGATACTCAGACGAACCCTTCGTCCTTTCCAATGATGTATGGCAAGTTTTCTATGTCAAGGACATGGCTAGCAAAGCAAAGAAGGGGAAAGGGTCTGACGAGCCAAAGCGCCACGTGGTTCTCCCAGACAAAAGGAAAATCATTGGAGTCAAGGATAGAACTGACGAAGATTACGATCAATTTGACGGGCAACTTCCGTTCGCGGTGGCGGTTGACCCGAGTATCCTCCTATCAAATAAGGACATCCCTTACTTACGCAACGATCATAACGAAGGAACAATTGTACGGAGAAAGTACATGAGGACAAATGTCACTTAACTAAATTTATATATGAATGATGTAAATTAAATTAAATTATTGAATATTATTGTTATCATTTAAATTTATTGTAAATTATTTCAATTTATAATATTTTCAAATTGACCATATGTTAATTATATATTATTATTTAAATTTAAAATAGTTTTGAATATGACAAATATTAATTATATGTTATTATTTAAATTTACAATATTTTTAAATAGACCATATGTTAATTATATATTATTATTTAAATTTAAAATAGTTTTGAATATGACAAATGTTAATTATATGTTATTATTTAAATTTATAATATTTTTCAAATAGGCTACATGTTAATTGTATATTATTATTTGAATTTAAAATAATTTTGAATATGACAAATGTTGAAATATTTAAAATAAATTATAATAAGACACTGTTGATATTAAATTGTCATGGTTCCTTCATTCCAATTATCATGGTTTCAATTTAAATTGTCAGGCAGACGGCTTGCAAAAGTGTCATGGTTCCTTCATTCCATAACTACTCAAACCTCCTGCGGATATTAAATGAAATGTATTTCTCCCATATGTGCCCGCCAGTTCAGGATTATCAAGAAGAAAATATAATTTCTAAGAGCCATACTTATGCTCAGAACTGCTGGCCACTAGCTTTCAGATTACCAGTACAACTTGGCTATCTCTTCCATTGATTATATTGCACAGATGCTTCATTTGCTTTGGTTCTGTACCGGATATGAATTCTCAGATCAGTAATGTCGAGTTCTATATGAATCTAGCGCTAACCCAAATTTGCAGAAATACAAACATGAATGTGTTCAGGTGATATTTTATGTTTGAACCGATATATAATTTGTCCTATAATTTATTATTTTATGGATACATGTAACACCTGATGCCCAGAAAACAACACAAGAAGCATATTGAAGTCATCAAAAGAATAAAAACACATTATATGCAGGAGGCGTGCCAATAGTAGGTGATCAACCGGTGCCTGCGCTAACTCTGAACAACCCTTTTCTATTGTGTGATTTTTTTCCAGATCTATCCTATTTTTTCATGTCTGATTTTGTGTCAAGATTTGTGTTGGACGTTGGATGAGGGCCAACATTCGTACTAAGTGGGGAAAAAACAAAATTCTCATTGCTTTGTGGACTTGTCCCATCAGTACGTGGCGGAGCTTGACTCAAAATACAGAGGGGGCCAACTATAGAAATGAGACATTTAAAAAATATCACTTAAATTATATACATAATTTTTCTTAAGCATGAAAAATATTGTGTGTTGGAGAGCACAAAATCTCATTTTTTTCATGTTTAATATATAATACGTTAGATAGTTGTTCTTAAGCATTACAAAATATTGTGCGTTAGAGCACAAAACCTATGTTTTTGGTGCTTCCTAAGATGATAATTTTTTGATGAAAACTAAGATGGTATTTAGGATGGGTACGCAATGTTTAAAATAATTTTGAGCAAAAAACAGAGAAATAATATTAAGATATTTCTTGATATATAGGTGGAAGAATAAAAGAAAATATTTTAATAATACAGAATGTATTTCAAAGCTTGGAGTTAGAATAATATTCCGTACTCCACGAGGCATGAGAAAATGAAATTATTCAATAATAACATTAGTATGAATTAACTCCAATATTAACACAAATTATTATTAGCACTTGAAGAACTGATATCCTGCAAAAAAATTAAGAAAAACACATGAGCTTGAGATTATTGAGCCTTGTGACCTGTCGAATGAAGCATGCATGAATTAGCCATCGCACTAGAGCAAATACCAACATTGAACATATATGGGTCTTCTCTTCTCATCTTGAGCTTGCATCACCCAGGATGGCCTCCAGTCCTCCACTAAGCTCCGCCCCTCCGTCCCACTGCCCTCAACTTAGCATGCATGCCTCTCCCATTGAGTTAAGAGCGGATTTCATTTAATTATATAATACTTACGTTACAATATTATAATTATAAAAAAATAGTTACATTATAATTAGAAAAAAATGCAAATAAACCCCTAAACATTGATTGCAAGCCTGTTCGGCATTCTAAATTCGAAATTTTAAAATCACACATTCAAACCATCAACTTTACAATACCATTCATATAATCCTTTAAAATGATTTTACTAACTGTTTCTTATCTAATTCATATATAAACATTCGAAGAGGTTGACTACATGACATACACGTTAGACATATACGTTAAAATCTTCACTTAAATATATTTTTATCTCTATTCTAAAAAATTTATTTTTACCCCCTTTTTG
The DNA here is from genome assembly GCA_019925245.2 of Oryza australiensis. Lineage (NCBI taxonomy): Eukaryota > Viridiplantae > Streptophyta > Magnoliopsida > Poales > Poaceae > Oryza > Oryza australiensis. The sequence goes on from JAIFGZ020000429.1 coordinate 794,819, forward strand.
CTCACGTAAAAACATATAGCAAAATTTCTGTGGGGCATAAATTAAGGACGAAGGATTGATGATATGAAAATATGTTACATCTATTATTCAAAACTAATTGTTTAAATGCTAAAATATGCAAAATCATTGTCTAAACCATTTTATGGTATAATTTAAATGATATTGTAAAATTTACGGGTTATATGTCTGGTTTTAAAGTTCACGAATAATATATTCCTGTAACTGATTTTAAGTGAAAACCCTTTCAGAATCGCTGACTTTCTTAAGGCTACGAGAGCATCATGGATGACTGAATTGAAATGGTAGACCATATGCCATCTAACGAAAGAATTTAATTAGGTGTGTGCGTATGAATCTAAAAAGCAGATCTGGATCGGATATATGGGTTAAACAGCTAGTAATGCATCTCAATTCTCACGTATGCTAACATGCACTTTCCAGCCGTAAGAGGAGCAGGTACAGTTATATACGTAATTTCCTTTTTCTTTTCTGCCGACCAAATATAGTATTAACTATAGATGGTACCTAGATGGGTACCATGCTCGTTGCTGCGGAAGAATTGTGTAGTAAAATAGTATATATAAGTTGTAAAAATATTTTATTAATTGCTTGCTATATTATTTTTTCATGTGTTTATATATGTTGTATCTTTCAATTATCCAATGGTTATAAATGATTGTGTTGAATGGTACAGCTTTTGGAGAGAAAAGGTACTGATTTGTATCCTTGATGAGTCATCCAAAGACTAAAAATAAATAATTGAGATAATATGGTTTCACGAGTGAAAAAAGAATTAGCATTAATAGGGATGAACTTTATAGATATACTTACGTTGCAACGAAATCATCAATTTTTTTCTAATTAATGAGGCGTCACTTTCTAGATAGCAAATTACAGAACTTCTGGTTTCTATTTAATTGTAAGAGGGATGGTGGCCGCGCTAATCACATGTGAATCCGTTTGCTGGTTCGGTATATTCGCTGCGCATCGGCATACGCCTACTAGAGCAGGTTTAACTGTAGAGTTAATAACTATCAGCTATAAATTTATATTGTATCTAACATGTATAATATGTATAATAGTTTAACTATTAAATAAAAATAATAATAAGCTGTAAGTCAACTTTAGGTTTATATGCAGAATAGAGATCATAAAAAATAAAAAAATAAAACATGTTGACTCTTATATAAAAACTACACTACTAAAAAGGCTTATTGGTGTCGTCCCAAAATGTGCCGGTCAAACCAAATTCGGCATTTATAATGTATATAGGTGGCGGCAAAAGAATAGGTGGCGGTTTGTGTTAAGAACCGCCACCTATAGTCTCAAATAGGTGTCGGGTGAATAGTAAAACCGCCACCTATACTATAGATGGTGGTTCGTAATAAAAACTGTCACCTATTTATCGCGAATAGGTGGCGGTTCTTATAAAATTTAAGCCTAAATAAGCGAAAGACATGGCCTATGGAAAATTCAAAAGACACGCTCAGAATCGAGAAAAAGCTTCCGGGCTTGAGAAGGCAACCTTTTGAGGCGTTTTTGGGGAAAATAAAATCACCAAATGCAGCAAGGTTGCGGACGAATGCATCCGAATTTTTTTCTGATTGATTTTCATAATGAAACGTCTCGATCGGAGTCCGTATGTGAAAGTTATGGCTATTTTAAAACCGACTCCGAATCATTAGTTAATAACAATATGGGATTTGTAATTACAATGTAATGATTAAATTAAACTTGCTACATGCACACGAACTGCATTATATGTGCAGTGGGAGCCACTCTATTATAGTTTCATCTAAATGAACTCTAAGTTTCAAGTTTATATACCTTATATGAAGCTATGAACTTGTATGTATCTCAAATTTGTACATAACATTAACTCATTATCATAACATATGAAGTTATATTGCCACTTATGTTATGAGAAAAATATTTTTTCTATTTGATTTTATCCCATATCCAAGAATTAGATGGAGAATTCAATAGGTTTATAGATAATTAAAACCTTACATTTCTAAATTTGTTTAGAAAAATATATGGGCGTCATCCCGTGCGGCCCACCTAAGTGACCGCACAAAAAATTGGTTATCCCATGCGTGTGATTTAAGCGGCCGTATGGAAAAATGGATTATCCCGTGCGATCGCTTAAGTTGGCCGCACGGGATACTGCGTATTATCCCGTGCGGCCCACTTAAGCGGCGCACGAGATAATCATTTTCCGTTTAGTGCCGGTTGGTAACACCAATCGGAACTAAAGTGAAGGTGGTTTTTATACTTTATCTTTCTCCTCGGCTTCAGAGCTAGTGTCTTCAAACTTTAGCTCTAGAAGGGAAGTCTTGCAAAATTTTTGTGAATTTGTTTTTATTATAATACACAAATCTTTACTATCTTAGCAACTTAATCATCTTATGATCTACAGCCAAATTTTTTTGTGAATTTGTTTTTATGGTTTATTTCTATACATTTTTATCTCTAGATAGGTTAATGGAAAATGGAGAGATAAAATTTATTTGGGAAAATTATTTTACTAAGCACATTATATTTGTTTGAGAAAATTGTTTGAAAAAATAAAAAAGAAAATTATGCTTAGCATATTACATTTGTAGGTATTTTAAGTATATTTTTATCTCTAAAAATGTTAATGGAAAATGATGAAAGAGAAACTTTTGAAAAAAATATTATAAAATAGATGAGAAAGGAAAAAATATAGAAAATTTGATAGTAGATTAGAAAACTAAGGTAATTTAAATATAATTAAAATAGTTAGAAATAAGTACAATACGTACATTAAAAATATATTTACAACTTTAAAAGATCTTTTAAAAATAATTCTAATTTTTTAAGTACAAAATATTACGTATGTTGGATTATTATATAATTATTATCTCTTTATATTTATTTAATTATTATACTATTATTTAAATTGTTTGACTTTCGTAGATTTTTCTTACAATTTTTGTGCATTTCATGTAGATGGATTGGCAATGGATATACACTGCGGGCCAACGGTCGACAGAGTTTATTCAAGACGTGTATTATTTTTTGAGTGTGGCCGATGCCAACAAGCATAAGGGATTTATACATTCTCCATGCAAAAAGTGCAAAAACGAGAAGGACTCTACATCAAGAAATATTCATGCCCACTTGTTTCAGTCGGGATTCATGCCTCGCTACAATTGCTGGACATCGCATGAAGAGGTAAGGGTTGCAATGGAAGAAGATGAAGAAGATGACGACAACATTCTGGACTGTGGTCAATTCGGTGGGTTTGAAGAGAATACAGCAGGCGAGACAGATGGGGATGCTGAATAAAACGACGGTGTCGATGACCTTGGTTAGATGTTGCACGACATAGAGGAGGACTACGAAGGTGAAAAGGAGGTGCATAAATTGGAGCGTATGTTAGCAGACTACAAAACGTCCTTGTACTCAGGTCATAAGCAGGGGCACAAAAAGCTGGGTACCATGCTAGAATTCTTGCAATGGAAGGCCAAAAATGGCGTCAGTAGGCATTTGGCGAGTTACTACAACTCGCGAAGAACATTCTTCCAGAGAGAAACGAATTGCCGGAATCAACGTATGAGGCTAAAATGTTAGTCTGCCCTCATGGACTGGAGGTACAGAAGATACATGCATGTCCTAACGATTGTATCCTCTATCGCGGTGAGGAGTATGAGAACCTAGAAGCATGTCCGGTTTGTAAAGCACTTCGATACAAGATCAGACAAGATGATCCAGGCGAAGTTGACGGACGACCTTCGAAGAAAAGAGTTCCTGCTAAGGTGATGTGGTATTTTCCTATAATACCACGACTGAAGCGTCTATAACAAAGAACATGCGAGGATGATGTGTTGGCACGCAGAAGAACGCTAACAAGACGGTATGCTGAGACATCCCGCCGATGGGTCACAGTGGCAAAACATCGACATAACATTTAAAGACTTCGACGAGGGTGCAAGAAACATAAGGTTCGACTTAAGTATAGACGACATGAGCAGCGGCCACAACACTTGGCCTGTAACGATGTGTATCTACAACCTCCCGCCTTGGCTATGCATGAAGCGGAAGTACATTCAGATGTCGATTATTATACAAGGCCCAAAGCAACCTGGCAACGACATCGATGTATACCTGAGACCGCTGATCGAAGATCTGAAACTGCTGTGGAAAAAAGAAGGTGTCCCCATGTGGGATGAGGATAAACAGAAGCAGTTTAACCTACGAGCATTGCTGTTCGTTACCATCAATAATTGGCCTGAACTTGGCAACCTTTCCGGACAGTCAAACAAGGGGTACAACACTTGCACCCACTGTATGGATGAGACCGAATGTACGTACCTGAAACACTGTAAGAAGGTAGTGTACATGGGTCATCGTCTTCTTGTTGTGAGCCATCCTGTCTGGAGAAAAGGCAAACATTTTGAACAAAAGATGAACCATCGTATTAAGCCAAAGCATCGCAACGAAAAAGTCATGTTTGCCATGGTGAAAGACCTCAAAGTAGTATTTGGAGAGGGACATAGCAGCCAATCTATAGCAAGTGAAGGTGGTCACGCGGTGATGTGGAAGAAGAACTTTTTTGAGAGTTACCCTATTAGGAAGTCTTGGACGTCCGCCACGTAATCAATGTGATGCACCTTACTAAGAACCTTTGCATAAACCTGCTGGGCTTCCTAGGTGTATATGAAAAATCGAAAGATAAACTTGAGGCACGTAATGATCTGAAGCATATGGCACAACGCGACGACCTTCACCCACAACCAAAGGAGAAAGGAACCCACTACTTAAGTCCAACCAGCTACACTCTAAGCAAGACAGAGAAGGAAATCATGTTTGAATACCTGGAGAGCATCAAGGTATCGTCTGGATACTCCTCGAATATAAAGGAAATAATAAGCACGAAGGATAAGAAGTTCACAAACCTAAAGTCTCATGACTGTGACACAAACAAAGGACAATATCATCCAAATGCTGATGCATCATCATTACAAGACATGGATACTTCTGTCATACAACGCAGCGTGAGTTTTTACTACCTTCCGTACCAATTTCAATCCCGTGCATATATACAGTTTCATATGTCATCTCACGTAATTTGCAGATTTCACTGGGCCCTTTTCGTAATTAACGTTGGTAGCTCACGGATCCACGTGTTTGACTCAATGGATAAATCAGAGTATATGTACGCAAAGATTTTTGAAGTGTTAAATAGGTAATGCCATCTTAGTTGCTATTGCATATATGCGGTTCCCGAATAATTACTCGCTAGCTTTCAACTGCACGTAGGGCATGGGCACAACTCCGTAAGACAGTTCGCGATGCTTGGGAAGAAAAGCTTGCTGTGAGGATGAATTTTCCAGTGAGTAACATGCTCCAAAGTTATATTGAATCATTAATTTATTCTAAAATAGACATATATATTAAACCTGTCGTCGTTTTTCCTTTAGTGTGCAAAACAGGCAAACGGTATAAACTTGTGCGGCTACTACGTCTGCGACTACATTCACTGCCTAGTTAACCATGACACATGTCCTCACGATCTGGATGTACGTATAACAACCATTCATATATTACGTCTCGATTTTGTGTTCATTTCATATATTTATTTCTCGTTTATTCGAATGACAGATTATTTGCATAAGGGACAAACTCCCCCACACGAGTTTTATACAGGCTGCTCAAGAAGAACTGATGGGATTTATCAACGAGTAGATCACTGGCCTGTGGGAGAGTTCTACATGGATTTGAGTGGCCTAGACCCTACATTCACATCGTAGATAAATTTTTGTAACATACGATATAGAACAGTAAAAACTAAATAGGAATGTAATATATGTGTATATTTATGTGTGTACATATTTTGGTGATATATGTATATTTCCTTAATTAAGTGCATTTATATGTGTGTAAAATATATATTTATACACATATATGCATATTGCATACATATGTATAAATATATACGTGTGTCAAAAATGTATGCATAATATATAATTAACAAGGAGCCAGCAGGAGCAAAATAAAAAAACCCTTTAGTCCCGGTTGGTAACACCAACCGAGATTAAAGATGACGGAGCCAGCAGCCACGTGGCTTCGTCATCTTTAGTCCTGGTTGGTGTTACCAATCGGGACTAAAGAAATCGATCTTTTCACTACACCACAACCCCGAATCTGCAATCAATGATCAGTCGGCAAAAGTGTTTTTAGCGTCTGAGTATCAGTCGATACAAAGATATATCGACTGATAGTTGTAGTCGGTGAAGCCTCAGTCGGTAAAAGTCTTTACCGACTGACGACACTTTTACCGACTGATCATCCAACACTATGTGAACTTTTACCGACTGATCAAGATTTACCGATTGATACTCAGTTACAACACTTTTACCGATTGACAAAACTTTTGCCGACTAACTATCAGACATCTATTAATATGTTTTAGCGATGATAGTTCGACGGACTAGTTAAACGAACAAAAAAAAGCTCTTTTGTATGCAATTTATTTCAGATTTCAATAGTTCATGAACAAGCCCAGACAATAATTTATACAACCATTGTTTCATTCATACAGTTGTAAACATTCAATTTTGCCATTCAACCAATCAGGATCAGCAGTACACATGGATGAACATATTTAGTTTGTTATACATCAGTCATTGATCAATACATCCAAAAAATCCACCATTGATCAGTACATCCAAAAATCCACCTAGCTAGGTTCACTTATAGCCACTTCCAGCAACAAAAAAACAAAAGCTAGCTACTTGCTTCATTTCACCAAAAGCATATTATTTTCCGATGCACCACAACCCAAAACAGAAGAAATTGAGCAATATATACCCTGCAGTCTCTGAAAATAATTACCATGTAACATATATTTGGTCTCATCAGTTTGGACGCTGAAAACAAGAGTGCTGAAGTAAGTTGATTCAAAGATGGTACATTATCTTGTCAAAACTAAACTGATGCCTGAAATTAGTACTAACTGTTGATGCATTCCTACTAACTGTTTTTTCCATGTATTTTATATGAAGACTTATCTTCTTCTACTCAACTGTTTTGACATCTCATGTTTACAGAGCTCCTGGGTGTTAAATTTTCAATGTATATCATGTATGTCATGCCAGAGCAGTAGGTGTTAAATTTTGTAGCTTTTGTAAAATACATTACAGACTGTAAATGTCTAGCCGGTTCACTAGGGCCATGAATTTTCAATTTGCAACTAAAGGTTTCTGAACTTGTCTAATGGAAACACTGACAAGCTTGGCCCAGCAGTTACTTTTTTTTATGTTAAAGCGAAGAAAAAAATGTATCACAAGGTGTTTTACAGAGATCGTTTAATAGAGATGGATTACTACTAATTCTCATATGTTATAACATGGTTGTGCTATGTTACAACAGGATTTAGAGTCGTTGTAATTAATAAGGATATATGCTAGAGTTAGCATCATTATATCTGTAACATGGGTTTGCCCCGTAACCAATAGAAGGCACCATGTATATAACTAGCTAGGATGATAAACTCACAAACCTATCCAGGTTAAATGGAAGTTTGGCTAGCTAGACATATAGGGCTACAATATATTCAGCTGAACCTAATTATCAAACAACGGTCAACTGGTGTGATCATTACGTTTGTCTTGGTACATATACTGGCTATAAATGGGGATATTGATCAGCTGACTAAACATAGGGGCAGCCAAATTGTTTGGAAACCAATTATTTGGAAACAAGTTCCCATTTTTAACCAAGCCTCCTCTGCTGCATTGGATTCTAGGTGCACTTTCTGTGTAACATGCCTTTTACCAAGCATTCATAATATATCCCTGTACTACTTCGTGAGTTGAGTATATTTTTTAATCTCCACAAAAGTAGATTGATCCTGAACTTAATGTCTCTAGTATAATAGAAATATACTTTTAACTTTTTTTTACTCCTTATGTTTCAATTTGTTTGTCACTCTATCAAATCTCACACAAAACAAGGACGCATGACCAAGTACGTTGCTACCCTTGTTAATTACATCCTAATCATTTTTGCGCAAAGCAATTTTAAAGTTCCTTATGTGGAGTACTAGTGCTAACATGGTGGCATTAGTTGGAAGGAAATGTAACCTCTAAAAAGTCTAAGGAATGTGAGAATGACCAAGTATTTTGCACTAAAACGGAGGCCAATGTAAAATTTACACTTATTTTCTTATGGCTGCAAAGGCAAATTGTTCACTATGTCACTAATGGACAATTCCTCAAACTGATAATAACGCGAGACTCCTGATATAATATTACATGGTCTATGAGATAGTGGTGAACTAAATACGTTGCCATATATCTACCTTTCATTTAGAAAAATAAATTCTGTTTTTTCTGTACTGAAGCTAACCAATGCAAATCATGTTTTTCTTACAGGCATTGCCATATATCTACCTTTCATTTAGAAAACTAAATTCTGTTTTTTCTGTACTGAAGCTAACCAATGCAAATCATGTTTTTCTTACAGGCGTTCTTCTATCGTTGGAGAGCTAGGTGAATCTGTGCAGGATATATCAATTGGCTTAGAGCCCTTGAGATGTCAAGCTATGCTTTAAATCAGCTGCTGCTGCTGATCATCTTAGTGTATGCTGATTTAAAATTGAAAATGCAGTTCTTGATGATGCAGAGGACAAGAATAATACCTGGAGCTCTCTAGTAAGATCTTGGTGCTGCCTTGTTGGAAAACTTCAGCTACAACACGAAAGGTACTGATTAGAGAGATATATCACTCATCGTACAAATCATTAGCAAAAAAGAGAAGTATAGTTTATTACTCTCTTGTATGGCCATGCAATCGACATCATATAAACATCAGCTACAGATTCCATATTGTCATAAGGGCGAGGTAGTATTGCATCCCTATTCATCACATCATTCACAATAATATCGCAACCAAGAGCATGTACTAGAGATAGAGCCTTACCGTTACACGTGAGCTTCTTGACTTACTAAAGTCCAACTTATAATGGTCGGTTGATTTGAGTTTTCTACATGCCTAGAAGAGATATGCACCAACAAGCGTTACAGGACCATGGGTAGAGAAGTATCTGCAACATCAAATCTAGTAGTGCACCAGAAGTTTGACAAAAATGCACCATATATATGCCCTATTTACTATCACTGCTTGTATGTATAGTAATATAACTAGATTCATTTTTTCAGTATATAATTATATAGTCAATCCATTGTGCACATTGTGTCTAATTTTCTCCACCATATATTGCCAGGAGAATCTCCAAAAGAGTAGCGAATAAGCAATTGATCAATGGCTAGTTCTATAGCTTCCACTTTCACGGGATGAATTATTATGTTAATCACATGTACAAACACGCAACTCATGGATGCTACAACTAATCCTAAACATCACCACAGAGTAAAAGAGAGACTCTATACTAGCTAGTGGCCCAATATCTCTTAAGATAAGCTTAGGTAACATACTAATTAATTGCTTTTCCACACAAACCTTAACTAACAGGTCACCTTAATCCAAACCGACCTGTGATCTTAGTGGGTGGCATTGACCATGCACATGTCAATGCGAGGGAAAAAGAGTTGAGCAATTAAATTAATATGGGTCAAAACATCAAAGACCTTACCACTAAAGCAAATTGATAATGCGTCTATCTGCATTCATCATCTACCACTGCATCGATCCACTAACCAGCCAACTCAAGGACCAAACATATATATAGATAATGCAGTTGGAATTTGCAAAATAATTAGCATGACTCACTGCATCTGAAAAGGCTAACAATCTACAGACAAACTCTCAGGAAGAATGGAAATGCTCTACACACAAACAAGATGATTGTCAATTCAGAATGTCCTGATTAAAATGCCTCATGTAAATTTAAATAAATGTTTATCTCATGATGTAAAGATGAAAATGGAAAACTATGCAAGGAAAATAAAGGTAGGTAGAACAACTACTGCTCTGGCGGACAGGATGGAGGCGAGCGGACAGGGTTGGGGCCGAGCACCGCTGACAGCAGGGCGGAGGATTCACACGGCCTCCTAGCGTGCCGAAGGTGGGGGAGACGCCAGCAGACAGGGGTGGCACACTACGAGGAGATGTCGGGGGCCGTCTCCTATGGTGCACTAGAGGTGGAGGGAGGAGGAAAGGGACGGCGACGCGCGGACGGTAGGGCTGGACAGAGGAGAGCAGATGGGGATCGAGGAAGGCTGGTGGCGGACTCCAGGGGACTCCGACGACCATCTCCTGGCCGGTGGAGGAGGGGGTGCGACGGCGGGATAGGGGATTCGCTGGTTCCACCGGTAGGGAGGGCGCGCAGCGCGCCGGATGGGAGGGCGGGCGGGTGCGGCGGTCCACCGGAGGAGGAGTGCGGCGGGGAGAGGGATTCGGCGGTTCGGCCGGCGGGGGCGCGCGCGCGCCGGATGGGAGGCGGGCGGGTGCGGTGGTGGAGGCGGGGATGGGGCCGGGCGGGCGGGCGGGTGCGGCGGTCCACCGGCGGAGGAGGGAGTGCGGCGGCGGGAGAGGGGATTCGGTGGTTCCACGGCGGGAGGGGGCGCGCGCGTGCCGGATGGGAGGCGGGCGGTTGCGGCGGTGGAGGTAGGGATGGCGGCGGGCAGGCGGGTGCGACGGTGGAGGCGGAGGATGTCGCGCGGACTGAGGGTGGACTGGCGGAGGATGTCGGCAGTGAATTTTTTGTGTGGTATATGCTAATTTTTGGGGTGGCCGCGCGCGGGCTTTTTTTGGGTCGATCCCGCCATGGAGCAGTCCATATATACCGACTGATCTTCAGGCATAAAATTTGTATTCACCAACTGATATTCGAAGGGTATATTTGTCGACTAACACACGTTTAGCAAAAACAGATTTACCGACTGATGGTAAGTCATGATGTTTTACCAATTGACTGTTTGACGGTGATATTGTATATTTACCGACCGAAGTCAGTTGGTATTTCGGTGTTGTGGTGTAGTGTTTGTCACGCTTTTGTAGTCTCGGTTTGATACTCACGACTAAAGGGGTTACAAACCAGGACTAAAGTCGCTTTCCCCAGCAGTGTTACAGGGTATATATATAATATATATCTTCTAATCTATATCACCTTCTTTCTACTTTCTCCTAATTTATATAGCTAGCAATTCAATCTAAAACACGACGAGATAAATGATCACAATTTAATTTATAAGTAAACTAATAATTTTGTATCAATAAAACCGAGAAAATCTTCAGAAAAAACAAAACGTCGATTTACACTTAAACCTGTAAAGGTAAATCATTAGAACAGATCAATTAAAGTAATTAATTAAACTCTCCCTCCTAATTTCAGGCGTACTTATACGTAAAAATAACTATATTCATCAAAAACGTGCATACGTATATATACTTGTACGCGAGATGGTCTTATTTGTCGGAATAAACAAGCATAATACTTAAAAAACTATTAATCCCTTCATCTAACCATTAATTTCTTAAAATAAAATTAAAACATTGTACGTTTTAACACCCTTTTATTTATTTATTATACAAATCTCCTTTCCACCGTGGGGACCCCACAGTTTTGCCTTCAGAAAATTAAACATTGTTATGTTAGTAACAATAAATAAGTTATATGTGGGCTTCCTTCGTAGTTGCCGCTAATACCATCAATGTCAGCTTTATTACCAATGCAAGTAACTAACCATGGTTAAAAGTGGTCTGATTTATTTGGATTCAAACGTACGTGACATACATGCTCTAGTCCTCGAACTCGTCGAAGTCAAGCTCGATCTAGCTTGACACGCAAACAAAGTAGAACACCTGAGCTGCCAACGCACGATGAGCTTGATCTGACGAACGGCAAGCTAAGCTAGTCCAGCTCCAACGTACTGGTACAAAAGCCTCGACGCTGCTGCTCCGATCGGCGATGAGCAGAGGTTTTGGTGGTGCATCGACGATGGAGATGAGCGGCGTCGGAGCTGGAGGCGTGCCGAAGCTGGAGGACGACGACGCGGCGGCGGCGGAGGCGGAGCGGGAGCCGTGGCTGGCGAACGGCGGCGGAGCGCCGGTGAGGGAGGAGAAGGAGCGGTGGCGCCGGGTGCTGGTCGTCGGCTGCCTGGTGGCGCTGCCGCTCCTCGCGTTCTTCATCCTCGGGCGGGAGAGCGCGTCGGCGGTTCTGCAGATCGCGAGCGCCAAGCTGACCAGCGTCATGAACGGAGGGTTTACGACGAACAACCCTTCTCATGGAGGTGCCGCCGGCAAGGTCGACGAGCTCCTAGGCGGGCTGCTGGCGCCGGGCATGGACCGGCGGTCGTGCCGGAGCCGATACCAATCGACGCACTACTACAAGCACTTCCCCTACGCACCGTCGCCGCACCTCCTGGACAAGCTGCGGGCCTACGAGGCTCGGCACCGGAGGTGCGCCCCGGGCACGCCGCTGTACAACCGCTCCGTTGAGCAGCTCCGGTCCGGCCACAGCGCCGACGGGATAGAGTGCAACTACGTCGTCTGGCTCCCCTTCGACGGCCTCGGCAACCGCATGCTGTCCATGGTGAGCGGCTTCCTCTACGCGCTCCTCACCGACCGCGTCCTCCTCGTCGACCTGCCCCAGGACTCCTCCGACCTCTTCTGTGAGCCGTTCCCGGGCGCCACGTGGCTGCTCCCGGCGGAATTCCCTGTCGCCAACCTCTTCGGCCTCGGCCCTCGGCCCGAGCAGTCGTACACGACCCTCCTGAACAGGAAGAAGATCACCGTCGTCAACGACGACGGCAACGACCCGGCGGCGAAGAACGCCACGGCCATGCCACCGCCGCCGGCGTACGTGTACCTGAGCCTAGGGTACCAGATGGTGGACAAGCTCTTCTTCTGCGGCGACGACCAGCGCGCGCTACGGAAGGTGAACTGGCTGCTGCTGTACAGCGACCTCTACTTCGTCCCGTCGCTCTACTCCGTCGCCGAGTTCAACGGCGAGCTCCGGCGGCTGTTCCCGGCGAAGGAGAGCGCGTGCCACTTCCTCTCCCGCTACCTGCTCCACCCGACCAACGCCGTGTGGGGCATGGTGACACGGTACTACAACTCCTACCTGGCCCAGGCAAACCGCCGCATCGGGGTCCAGATCAGGATGTTCAACTTCGCCTCCATCCCCGTCGACGACCTCTACAACGAGATCCTCACCTGCTCCCGCCAAGAACACGTTCTGCCAGAAACCACCGATGACGACTCCGGCAACGACGATCTCACCACGGCGACGAACAATAACTGCAATGGCAACTACACGGCCATCCTGATCGCGTCGCTGTACCCGGACTACTATGAGAGGATCCGGGCGACGTACTACGAGCACGCGGCGAGCGGAGGCGTGAGGGTGGGGGTGTTCCAACCGACGCACGAAGAGCGGCAGGCGACGCAGAGGCTGTTCCACAACCAGAAGGCACTGGCCGAGATCCACCTGCTGGGGTTCTCCGATGAGCTCGTCACGTCCGGGATGTCGACGTTCGGGTACGTCGGCAGCAGCCTGGCGGGCGTGCGGCCGACCATCCTGATGCCGGCGCACGGCCACAGGGTCCCCGAGCCGCCGTGCCGGCGAGCCGTGTCCATGGAGCCGTGCAACCTCACTCCGCCGCGCGTGGGTGAGGAGTGCCGGGGGAAGGCCGTCGACAAGGACGACCTGGCCCGGCATGTCAAGGTCTGTGAGGACTTTGATAGAGGGGTGAAGTTTTTCGATTGATCACGTATACGCTCATTGACGTTGAGTCGATAGCTGTTCTTGACTTCTTGTTCGATACCGCTAGTGGGCTGAACTTTTTTCTTATTTTTTAGGCGCACGTTTTCTAGAGGTGTGTTTTAATACAATAAAGTTGAAGTTTCCTAACAAAATTAAATAAATATATTTTTTAATTTATAGTACTCTCTGCTATAAAATATATAACTAATATCAGATGGAACATATTCTCGAACTAGGAATCATAGATGCTGTTAGTACGCAGCACTGAGGTGGATGTTGGTTGATTTATTGACTCACTGTCGATAAGGGTTAGAAAAAAGATTAAACCATCGGTATCTTTTTTCTGAAAGAAACAAACAAAGTCAGTGGCTTCACAGCAAGGTCAGTGGATTATTTATTTTTCCGCATAAGCATAAGGTGATCATGTTTAGGTGAAGACTTAAGATCAGATTAAGTTTTTAATCTCTAACATTGTGGTATCAAAGCCTTAGCTTAGCCCGCATGTTCCCACATCATCCCTAAGTGAATCCATCTAGCCCTAAATTTCGATTCATTATCCTTCAGGCTTGATGAAAATTATTCAAATTAAATCAATTAGTTTAAGATTAGGGCTGATTTAATTCTATTCATGTTTAAATTTGCTTCGTTTGGTTTCGGCCAGAAATTAGAGGGTAGCATTGATCGTGTCATATCGGAAATCCCCAATTAATTCTTATGGTCTATTCGGCGTAATGTAAAATAATTTACTGGGCTTTATTTCTCAGATTAGGGTTCATGTTTTACTGTTCTACATGTTTTAGATTAAATCTTTAAATTTTCATTACTCAAATTTGCTTGGCCAGCAAGTGGAAGAAGTAACATTTGGAGGATAGGGGATAAACCAGATTGAAATTTCCCAAAATCTTCATATTAAGAAAACCAAATCTCGGCAAGAACCCTAAGACCCTGTTTGGTTCTTTAGCTCTTGGGCTAATTTAAGGGCTAAAGTTTAGCACTTAAATTAGCCCCTTAAGTAGTTTGGATCCATAAGCTAATTTGGATTTAATGTATATTTCCTAATCATTGGATTAATTTTCTCTTCTATTTTATTATGGTAATCCAAATCCTCCAGATTATGATTCATCAACCTCATTTTCTGCGGCCTTATCCCCAACACTACTCAATCCCCAATAAAAATACAACTTGTTTTTTTCCAATCAAAAACATAAATTTGCATAAATTTTAAGCCTAATATGTAGTTCTATTTTACACTTCAATTCCAAGGATAATCAGATCACTCTGCATCGAGGGGGAGGCCAAGGATAATCAGATCACTATACTCGTCCGATAATCAGGTCTATGAGGGCGATGGCGGCGACGAGGGGCTCAGCATCGAGGAGAAGGCCAAGAAGGTGGACGATGAAGGCCCATGCGCCACCGCCAGCTTCGACGGTGACCGTCTCCTTTCCTCCCTAGCGCTCGTCGTGGCTCTCCTGCCTCGTCTTCGGCCACCGCTATCGTCGTCGCTCCCCGGGTCCCCGTCATCGTAGCCGCTACCCCCGAGCCCTCGAGCCTAGTTGACAAGGAGGACGAGGACGATGCGCCGCTTCGGCTGACGGGTCGCGGCAGATCTAGATCCGGACGCTTTTGACTCCCTCACCCTTGCCATCGACTGGCCAGGCGGCGGGCAGCAGCAGGCGTTGGCTATGAGGCTCCGGGCGCCGAGCAGGAGGTCGTGGTGGTGACGAGGCTTGGTGGTGGGAAGCAGGAGGCCGTCGCCACCAGTTGTGCCATCCGTGCCGCGGACACCACAGGTCGGTGTGGGGGGAGGTGGGCAGACAAGAATGGGTGCTGCCTCGAGGTGTACAACGAGGTGCTCGCCCGCCTCCAAGGCCTCGGTCTTGTCACGTCCCGATTTTCTTTTGAGATTAAAAATCATCAAATAAATTATTTTATAGAAATTAAATAAAAGGCAAAAGAAAATATCAAGTGAAATTATTAAAGAAATCAAATTTTCCTTTAAAAATCATGGTTGGAAATATTTTTGATATATTCTACATGATCTAAAATATTCTCTGAAATTTTTCGTGAAATTTTGGAGCCCCAGAAATAATTATATAATACAAAGAGTATTAAAGTAATTATTTAAATAAATAATTTAATCATTAAATGGTCTGGTTATATTTTATTAAATACTTTGAGTGTCCATCTATTTTCAGGATTTTCTTGGAATTATTTGAGCACGAAAGTATTTATGAAAATACAAAGATCATTTATGTGATTAAATAAATGGAAGAACAAATTAAATCTCCTTTCCTGTTCCTGGGACTGAAATGGCCCAAAGTGTGCTTTTCCCTCTTGTGGCCTAGCCAGACCGACACCGCGGCCTCTCTCTCCTCCTTCGGCTCGGCCCAACTACGGCCCGGCTAAGTCCGCATTGCATCCCCTCTCTCCCGGCCACTAACAGGTGGGCCCCACCTATCAGCCCCGCCTTCGTCCTCGCGCCACGCATGCTGCCGAATCCACGCCGCTGCTTATTCCGTGCCCTCGCCGCGAATCTCGCTCCTCCCTCGCACGCACTCGCATCTCCGCCACCGCCACCCGTTTTCCCCGCCCCGCCCATCTCGAACCATGGCTAGAAACGACCGGATCTGCCTTATCCGCCGCTCGCTCAACCGCCTCCGCCGCAAAATCCGCTCGTACCCAGATGAATCCAAGCCCCGTGCCTATAAATTTCCCCTTCCCATGCGCTCCTCTCCGGTTCCTCTCGCCCTCCCTGCACTTTCCTCTCTCCGTCGCTCGCCGCAGCCTGTCTGGTCGTGCATCACCGTCGCCCCAAGCACTGCCACTGCGCCCAGAGCCCACCGTCGCCTTCGCCACGTCCCGCGCGCCCCGGGCGCCACTTCCCACTCCCGGGCCAGCGCCCGAACTCGTCCCTACCGTGCTCCCGGACAGCCGCCGTCTCGTTCGCCTTGGGCCACCGCTCCCCGCCGCCGCGCTGGTACCCGAGCGTCGTTGTCACGTCCTCCGGATCCACCATGCCTCTTCGTCCCTCGGCATCCCCTCCGCCGCCTTCGGAAGCCGCTGCAGCGTCATGCTGCCGTGCCCCTGAGTGTCGGCCGCCGTCCCCGCTCACCATCGTTTGCCCGCGCCGCCCGTTTTCTGCCTGTGCTTGGTAAGCCTTCTCTCCCTCCCTTTTGCACCCTCCTTTGCCGCTCTTCACGTTCGCCGCCGTGCTGAACGGCTGGCCGGCTAGTAGTCGGTTCCACCCTCTTCTTCTTTCGTCGTCCGATCTGTCGCTCGGCAGATCGAAGCCGTCAATCCGGCCGCCCACGTGGCTATCACGTGGATGTCGTGCGGCTTCCGCGTCGGCGTCCCATGTGGACCACATGGCGCGCTAGCCCATGGACCATCACGGACTCGTCCACGGTGGACCGGCCGTGGAACCTGCTGCTTCTGCCGCGCCGCGGCGTCGGCGATCTTAGCCCACAAAGTCGGCTGACATCAACCCTCAGCTGCTGACGTCATCCCGAGCCTTTTTCCTGTGAGAAATAATTAATAATTATGCAATAAATCATTTGAATTTCTAAAATTCATTTAAATGGTCCAAAACTTCTAAAATTCATACCTAATCCATTCGAACTCCAAATTGGGCCATTCAAATGCAAAATTCATCTAAAATTAAGCTCTACATGTTTGTTTATTTTCCATGTACTGTTTATTTGGTCTTTATTAGGGTTTTTCCTCCCTTTGCATGCCAGCGTGTAGATTTCGCTGTTTTCGGGGTTCGTGCTCGCGAGGAAAAGAGCTTGAAGAAGGTTGTTTGAAGAAGCAAGGCAAGTCATACTTCCATAAAGCATATTGAACCTATTTTACAAATGTTTTTATTATTTGCAAATATAGTGCATGTTTTGCTAATCACATGGAATGATGGAATTACCAAATTGTTTGCTTATGCCTTATTTATTTGACATCCGTCCTTTGTCAACCTTGGGTGATAATTTGACTAGCTTTAGTCACTGATGTTGATTTTTGTCAGAATTATATGCTTAGCCGTGCTTACTTACCACTAGCTCACTAAATGGGATAATACACTCTTCACTCTAGTCTGTTATGAGCTGTAAGCTCAAAACACCTGACCATGTATTAGTGGTCATAATTATCTCAACTAAAACATGACTTAATGGTGGGCTGTGGGTGCATGGTTTTATTGCTGCACCCATGGCAATTAAGGAGCAATTCATGGGAAACCCTGGAAGACTTACAGTGCTTACCACAAGCAAGAATGGACAACTGCTAGACTCGTAGTGTAGCTTTTCTCTAGCCAACGTTCCTTGGCAAGGGTGGGCATGATGGAGTTGAGTCGGTCGGGGTTAAACCGGTCGATTGGCTTTCGGATTCACCACGACACTTGGGGGGGCTACCCATTGCCTTTCTAGGGGTGGGGGCGAAACCTTGGTGTGATACAATTGGTTAAGGGAAGTTATGCGAAGGTCTTGGCAAGATTTTCCCCTTTGCAGTATAATGGCGATACTTCTAGGCATGGTAACATGTGTGGGATTGTGTCTTGTGGGTAAAGTTGCGCATCTCTGATCAGAGTAAAACTATTCGAATAGTCGTGCCTTTTGTTATGGGCGATCAACCAGATTCACCGTGATTAGTCTCACCCTTAATAATTTGACATATTAATCTGGATTAGTTCAGGTGGAATGGTGGGGCCTGTTCAACATGAGACGACGTTGCTCAGTGAAGATTCAACATTGCTTTAAATACTCAGCTGTTTTACTACTTTTAAACAATAAAGGTTTCTAACTGCATTTTCGTAAAATAGCCGCAAGCCTCTCTTTGTCTTCCCTTACATGTTTGCATCCTTGGTGTGGCTTGTTGAGTACGGTGGTTGTATTTAGTCTTACTATTTTTCCTCTTTCAGAAGTGTAGTGATTCTGAGCTGAAGTTGTTGTTAGAGGACCAAGGCTCAAACCACTGTTGAGTTTGCCTGTGGAGTGGAGCTGAAGCCGCTAGGATCGTCTTTGTCCGCTGTTGTTGTTCCTTTTGTGTGTGAGGACTAAGTGTCTTTTCTATAATCATTTTACGCTTTATTTTTATGTTTAGATCTATTTATTAATTTGTCATTTTGTGTACCCTGGTTGATGCCTGGACAGATATTTAATACACAAAATAGTCTAGAAATTTGGGATAAATTTCCAGGCGTGACAAGTTTGTATCAGAGCCATCTCGACTGTAGGTTAAGCCAAATGATCAAACCCTATGGACAAGTTTGCAAAAACTTTATTTGTGAAAATATCTCTTCTGTCCCTCTGGAGTCTTTGCAAATGATCTGTCAAATTTCTCTCCTCTCCCCTCCAACTCTTGAGCTGATAAGCCTGGAGCGCCAACTGAAGCTTTTCAAGTCGAGCCCCAAGCTTCGAGCAAGCAGATCAAGCCAAGCAGCCCCGAGCTAGCACTTTGAGGATCAAGCGATGTTTTTCCAGAGCCCACCTAAAACCCAATCCTTCCCGGAAGAGTAGTATCGATAGTTCCTAGATCGTGTGTTGTTTGCTGTGTGCACGTGTATGGTTTACATCATTGGTGGGGATGTGACCATACTAGGTAGTTTGCCTAATCAACTTAAACAATAAAAGTACACTCACAGCAGATCAGTAATCAAGCGGATTAAGGTCTCGTCTTTAGTTTAACCTTTCCCTTTGTCCTCTCCTCCTTCCTCCTGCAGCAGATGGGTAAAGTCAGAGGTCAGTGGATCAGAACCTCAATAGTCCCTTGGGTCAGCTCAGAACAACCCTACGAATATTCCACCTCCATCTCCTGGGGATCCACCTCTAGCCCAGGTAGTGGCCAATCAGACGCATTTAATGGTCATGATGATGCAACAAATGCAACGGCAGTATCAGCAACAACAGCAGATGCAAACCCTCATGACCCCCGCTGGTAGGTCGTCAAGTTTCCAGGAGACGATGGCACCAACGCTGCCATCAGGCCAAAGTGAAACACATGACGTATGTCGGGATTATAAGGAGCAAGTTGTGATGCAAGAAACAGTTCAAGGGACATGTACACCAGCACCCCGACCGAAGATGAGATACAGTGCACAAGAAAGAAGGAAGAGTCCGGTCAACTAATCAGCCAAGATGTTGGTACGCCACCGTCCAACCGTAAGAAGAGAAAGGCACCAGGATGTAATGCGAGATGTGCCAGCAAGATGATCGTCACCGACACAGAATTTACTCCCGAAGATGCTAAGAAGAATCCCTGACGCCTGAGAAAGAATACCTTCCGTGATGCATGTCAGCTAACCTGACATCTCAGGCTTTATGGTCCACCCAAGCCAGAAGATAATGAATCAGAAGAGATGTCGTCTGATGATAATGATGAAGCGATCTTTGAAGACGTTAGTGAAAAAGAAGGGAGCTCAAAGCATGTACATGTTGTGGAGAAGTTGGACACACTGCGAGCATGTGCATCCACACCTTCCACTGTGGTGAAGACACCCATATGCCAGAAGAATGCCCCATGAGGATTGTCACGTGTTTCTTGTGTGAGGGAACAGATCACGTGCCTAAGGACTGTCAACTGATTTCGGTCCTAGCTAAGGACAAGGAAAACCAAAGGACATCCCGATGGTCTGTCAGTCAACTCATGATTGGTACCATCAATGGTGAAGATGTTCCTGATCATCAACCAGCTCCAACCTCAGCAAGCACCACCAGTGGTAATAGAGGCATGGGAAACAAGGCTCACAAGTTAGTGCACATTTCAGTTTCAGCTACGAGCCTACAGACCCAGAAGAGTGCATCTTGTGATCTATTGGGTCGGATTTGTTTTGACTGTCGCAAGCCAGGACACTATTCCAATAAATGTCCACATCCAAGACCAGCAAAAGAAGTCAGTAGTTGCTTCAACTGTGGGGACACAGGTCATGTACCGTGCCCAAGCACCGACATCATCAAGATACTCGCACTTTCTGAAACACCCTCACTTCGCAAGCTGCCGCAGTTTCGGCACGACATGATATAATACAACAAAAAGACACATGTAAGCCGAAGGATATCAGTCACCGCCCGTACCTGAAACCTCCACCACGGCGTATTATCGTTAAGGGCACCAACAAAAGGTTCTAAGGTTCAACCGCAAACCTATCCCCAAGCTACAGAACCAGCAATAGCAGAGCAAGCAATGCTAAGAAAACAATGATCCACTCCAACCACAAGGGAATGATACTCTCCTTCAACATAAACCGTAGCAATTGCCGTCAGCACCAGGTTTTGAGGTTACCGTGAAAACCAGTAAGGCAACTCGTGTTGCCTTAGCTCAGATGCTTGGCAATCAATCAAGTCGGCACGCAAGGCAGTGTTCCCGGTTGAACACCAGCATGTAAGCATGGGAAGATCAAGTTAACCAGGCCAGAATCATAGGAATAAAGGTCGCACCAATCAAGTCGTTTGCTAGTCAAGCCTACAACAGTCTACAAGTATTTGATCTTCAAGTAGTTTTGCTTTTACATAGAAGTTTCATGGCAGTTGTGTAAAAAGAAGGAAATATTGAATAAAGTCTGAGATTTATAGTTTCTCTTCTTTTGTGATTCACTTGGAATACTCAAAACCAAGTTAACTTGTGTAACTGCCAGTGTTAGAAGAAACCTAGAGTTTCTTTCCCGTGACTCATTCTGTTTTTGTTGAGCTTGACAACCTGATTACCAACCAAGGAAAGAAATGGTTAACCCACGAAGTGAAAAAGGTTAGACCACTGAAACCTTGAACCTCAAAGATGGTAGTGTTTGTTCGTGGTCAGGCGAAAGCATAACTACTTGTTGTAAAGGTGAACTAGAGTCATCTTTACACAAAACTTCCTGTCGTCAATTGGATGTTCTACTCTAAGCCTTCTTGGAATGAAAGAGCTCTGTCAAATACTTGTTCGATGGAATGACAAAGAAACAGTTCTATAGATCAAAGTTCCCTAGAAATCAGAAAGGTTGATTTTTTTCCTCAAGGGCATTAGCCGCATCAGTCATAGTCAGGCAGAAGCCCATCTACCTTGGTTAAGTGAGCTTGAGGTAAATTTGGTTTACCTGGTAACCATTTTGCTTGGAATTTCAACCCGTGAAGTGAATTGGGTTGCAATCAATGGAATCAGTGATGAGCTGTTAGCAGAGTTACATCAATCCAAAGTTAACAAGCTCGATCTAAGGCACACCCGAAGCGGTCATGTCAACAGTTTAGCTAAAAGAAGCGATAACTCAAAACACACGCAATTCAAATAAAGGCAGATCAAGCGGTTTCTGGAAACACCTGTCATTCAGGTCAAGAGCAGTCCGAAGTGGAATTTAGAATCCGTGTTTTCATGAAGTTCAGTTATAGGTTTCAAGAACAACTCTACCAGTTTCAAGTCCACGAGGTGAATTCTCAGAAAACCAAAGGTGACAGTCTAGCTGTGCAGTCTAAGGATCTTTGAACCCCTACAGCCAGATCAGGGTTAGTGCGAACAAAATCAGCCAGTGTGAGCCAGAAAGAAACCGGAGAAGTCAGCCAGCCAACCCAATCCTACCATACACTTTTTCTTTCTAGCCCCCAATCTCGGGACGAGATTCCTGTAAGAGGGGTAGATTTGTCACTTCCCGATTTTCTTCAGGATTAAAAATCATTAAATAAATTATTTTCTAGAAATTAAGTAAAAAGGCAAAAGAAAATATCAAGTGAAATTATTAAGGAAATTAAATTTTTCTTTAAAAATCATGGTTGGAGTTATTTTTGAAATATTCTCTTTTCATGAAATTTTAGAGGTCCAGAAATAATTATAATAATACAAAGAGTATTAAAGTAATTATTTTAATAAATAATTTAATCATTAAGTGGTCTGGTTATATTTTAATTAAAGAGTAAAGTGCACTAGCGGTCCCTAAAGTTGCGTCGCTGTGTCATCCCGGTCCCTAAAGTTGTAAAACGATCATTTGGGTGCCTAATCTTGCGTCGGTGTGTTATCCGGTCCTTAAAGTTGTAAAACGGTCATTTGGGTGCCTAGTATTTGCTATTGTGTCACTTTGGTCCAATCGTGAGCCGCCTTCCTTTGTAATCTTGCAAAAAAACCCCCACCTAACGCGAAGGGCGATTAGAAGAATGGGGAGAGCTTCATCCAAGCGGAATGGAGTGGCCTTCTAATCGCCCTTCGCGTTAGGAGGGTTTTTGCAAGATTACAGAGGAAGGCGGCTCCCGATTGGACCAAAGTGACACAATAGCAAAGATTAGGCACCCGAATGATAGTTTTACAATTTTAGGGACCGAGATGACACAGTGACGCAAGATTAGGCACCCAAATAATCGTTTTACAACTTTAGGGACCGGGATGACACAGCGACGCAAGATTAGGCACCCAAATGATCGTTTTACAACTTTAAGGACCGGGATGACACAACGACGCAACTTTAGGGACCGCTAGTTCACTTTACTCTTAATTAAATATTTTGATTGTCCATCTATTTTTAGGATTTTTCTTGGAATTATTTGAGCATTGAAAGTATTTATGAAAATACAAAGATCATTTACGCGATTAAATAAATGGAAAAACAAATTAAATCTCCTCTCTGGTTTCTGGGACGGAAACGACCCAAAGTTTGCTTTTGCCCCCTTGTGGCCCAGCCTGGCCAGCACCGTCGCCTCTCTCTCCTCCTTCGGCTCGGCCCAGCTGCGGCCCGTTGTTTTTCCCACGCCCGCGTGAAGTCTGCATCACCTCCCCCTCTCTCTCGGCCACTAACAAGTGGGCCCCACCTGTCAGCCATGCCTTCCTCCTCGTGTTGCGCATGTAGCCGCCGAATCCGCGCCGCCAAGCCCGCCCCGCCACTTATCCCGCACCCTCACCGTGAATCTCGCTCCTCCCGCGCGCGCCTACATCGCCGCAACAGCTGCCCGTTTTCCCCGGCCCGCCGGGCTCGCACCGCGGCCAAAAACGGCCGGATCCGCCTTATTCGCTTCCTGCCTTTTTCACCGTCGGTCGAACCTCCTCCGTCGCAAAATCTGCTCGGACCCGGCCGAATCCGAGCCTAGTGCCTATCAATTTCCCCCTCCCCGTGTGCTCCTCTCCAGTTTCCCAAATCTCCCAAGCTTGTCGTGCTTCCTCTCACCCTCCCCGCGCTTTTCTCGCTCCGTCGCTCGCCACAGCCTCTCCGGCCGTGCGCCACCTCCGTCCTAAGCACTGCTGTCGTGCCGAAGCCCGCCATCGCCTTCGCCGTGTCTCGCCGCGCCCCGGTCGCCACTTCCCGCACCTAGGCCGTCGCCGGAACCCCTCCCCGCCATGCTTCTCGAGCTGCCGCCGTCCCATTCACCTTAGGTCGTCGCTCCCTGCTTCCGCACTGCTCCTAGAGTGTCAACGTCACATCCTCCGGATCCACCATGCCTCTCCGCCGCTCGTCATCCCCTCCGCCGCATATGAAGCCGCCGCAGCACCATGCCGCCATGCGCCCGAGCGCCGGCCGTAGTCCCCGCTCACCGCCGTTCGCCTGTGCCGCCTGTTTTTCGTCCGCGTTTGGTAATCCCTTTTACGCCCTCCTCCGTGGCTCTCCACGCTCGCCGCCACGCCGATGGCTGTCACCAGGGACCATCGGGGGGCGCGCGCCGCCGCCGCCCGGTCCGGCCGGCCGATAGTCGCCGCCGTCCCCTTCTTCCTTCATCGTCCGAGCTACAGCTCGACAGATCGGAGCCGTCCATCCGGCCATCCACATGGTTGCCGCATCGGCGCCACGTCGATCCTCGCGGATTCAATCATGGATGGACCGGCCCATGGACCGTGCTTTGCTGCCGTGCTTGGACGTTAGCGATGCGATCCTCGCGATCGGCGACGTCATCCCTCGGCTGGCGATGTCATCCCGAGCCTTTTTCCTTGAGAAATAATTAATAATTGCTCAATAAATCATTTTAATTTCCATAATTCATTTAAATGGTCCAAAAGTTCTTAAATTCATATCTAATCCAATCGAACTCCAAATTGGGCCATTCAAATTGCAAAATTCATCTAAAATTGAGCTCTACATGTTTGTTCATTTTCCATTTACCATTTATTTGGTTTTTATTAGAGTTTTTCCTTGTTACATGCTAGCATGTAGATTCCGCCATTTCTGGGGTTCGTGCTCGCGAGGAAAGAGCCAGAAGAAGGTTGTTTGAAGAAACAAGGCAAGTCACACTTCCCTTGAAGCATGTTGAACCTATTTTAGAAATGTTTTATTGGTTGCAAATATAGTGCATGTTTGCTAATCACATGGAATGATGGACTTACCTATCTGTTTGCTTGTGCCTTATTTATTTGACATCCGTCCTTTGTCAACCTTGGGTGATAATTTGATTAACTTCAGTCATTGATGTTGATTTTTGTTAGAATTATATGCTTAGCCGTGCGTACTTACCACTAGCTCACTAAATGGGATAATACACTCTTCACTCTAGTCTCTTATGAGCTGTAAGCTCAAAACACTTGGCCATGTATTAGTGGTCATAATTATCTCAACTAAAACATGACTTAATGGTGGGCTGTGGGTGCATGGTTTTATTGTCGCACCCATGGCAATTAAGGAGCAATTCATGAGAAATCCTGGAAGACTTACAGTGCTACCACAAGCAAGAATGAGCAACTGCTAGACTCGTAGTGTAGCTTTCCTCTAGCCGATGTTCCTTGGCAAGGGTGGGCGTGATGGAGTTGAGTCGGTCGGGGTTAAACCGGTTGATTGGCTTCCGGATTCACCGCGACACTCGGGGGACTGCCCAATGCATTTCAAGTGGTGGGGGCGAAACCTTGGTGTGGTACGATTGGTTAAGGGAAGTTATGCGAAAGGTCTTGTCATGATTTTCTCCTTTGCAGTGTCATGGCGATACTTCGGGGCATGGTAACATGTGTGGAATCGTGTCTTGTGGGTAAAGTTACGCACCTCTGATCATAGTAAAACTATTTGAATAGCGTGCTCGTAGTTATGGGCGATCAACCAGATTCACCATGATTAGTCTCATCCTTAATAATTTGACCTTTTAATTTGGATTAGTTCGGGTGAAATGGTTAGGCATAAATTTGGATTAGTTACGCACCTATTAATTTTTGGGCGTGACAGGCGCCACCGTCCCCGTTGAGATCTTGCCGGCCTATAAGGACGCGCTCTGGGCGCACTTCCACCGCCTCCCCGTCTGGTGAGATCTTCTCTCACGCGTGTGCTGTGCTGCCATGGCGATTGGGTCAGGAGGGAGGCGGCGCAGATCGAATGAGGCGGCGGCGTGGATTGCGGGAAGGCAAGGGACGAGACTGTGTCAATGAGCCTCGGGGTGGGGAGAGGAAAGTGACTTTTTTTGGCACCCACATGAAATTAGCCCTAATAAGCACCTCTTGAAGGGGCTAATTATTTAGGGGGCTAATTCACTTTAGCCAAAAATTAGCCCACTGTTTGGTTTCATAAGGGCTAATTCGGCTAAAAGTGGAGGGCTAAAAATTAGCCCCTGAAACTAAACAGGGCATAAATCAAGAAAATTCCAAAATCAGAGAAACCCTAGAAATCCAAAGGCCCCAAATTTCAGTTAAGCTGCAATCAATTCGGACTAAATTCATATCGAATTAAAGCCATAAGCACATAGTCATCAATGCAACATCAACTTCGTGGCGCGGGCTTTGCCGGGAAGCAGGTGTCGTTGCTATTGCCGTGCGGGAATCCCTCTTGTCGACGCATGCCTCGGTGCGTCTTTGTCACCACTTTCTCACGGTCACGCTGGCTTCACCTCACGCACGCCGTCGGGGATTCCCTACTAACCCGCATGACGGACCATCACCATCATGCCGAGGACAGGAAGCGACACGGCTTGGTGTCGCCTTGTGCGGCGCCCGCCCCCCCCCCCGCGTGGAGGATGGAGCCCGCCTCCGTGCGTGCTTTTCCTTGTTGGGTCTGTCACCGCCACCGTCACCCCTCGCTTGCTCGGGCGTGATGGGAAGAAAGGGGATTGGGAAGAAGAATCCGGGCTAGGGTTTCTACTACGCGGATGGTGACTTCTACGACGCGGGAGTGATCTAAGCCATCCTTCTGATCATACGGCTCAAGTCCTCCCCACGTCAAGCCGCCGCCGCTTATAGCCCACACATGCCGCTTGGCCATGGAAAGCTACATGGGCCGCATTTGCGCACGCGCCCTAACTAGCACGTGCTTGCTTTGTGGGCCAATGCGTATGTGACTTGATGGGCCACACTCGTTCTAGGCCGACTCTAATAAGACGAGGGCCGAAATAAGAATTTATTTTATTTCCAGCGAGTTTAAATATTTATTCTTTACAGAATTTTTACACGCTAGTTCTTTACAGAATTTTTGTTTACATCAATTATTTTATTTCCACTGAAATAAAATTTTTTGTTTAGTCAATTATTTGATCACTTAGTAAACTATTTCTAGTTAAATGGAACTAACGACAAGTTTATCTAGAAAGTATTAGAAAGTATTAATGATATGAAATTGTATTTGACCAATGTTAATATGATATCGTGTCAAAATTCATTTGCTTATTATTTTCTTAAGTTACTTCAATTATTTCTAGTTGAATGGAACCAACAAGAAATTCAACTAAAAATTATTTAGATGTGGAGTTATATTTAACCAATGTTATTGTGATTTTATGTCATGAAGGTTATAATTTCCTTCATTATTTTTGCCCATGGGTGATATAATTGAGGAAAAATTTAATGTCATAATATTTATTTTGTCATTTTTTCCTTAACGGTGATATGACTTAAGGTTTTAATTCACGCCGTTAGTACATTATTATTTTTTATCACTTCTACGCAATGGTGATGTGATTAAGTGATTAAGGATTTTAATTTGTTAGTAAGTTTAATTCCTTTACCATTTACGCCCAACGATGATGTGGTTAAGGATTTTAGTTTTATGTCATTACTAATCGAATTATTTCCGATATCATTTCTACCTTATAGTGATTTAATTTAGGATCTTATAGTGATTTGATTTAGGATTTTATACTCACTAATTTGATTATTTCCTATATCATGTCTTTCTACTTATGGTAATTTGATTTAGTATTTTAAAATTCAGTAATTTATCATGTTATTTTCTTTCTCACTTATGCCCAACGGTGATATGATTTAAGAAATTAATGTTTATTCTCTAATCATTTCTGTCCAACATTGACAATTTTTGTTTATAAGTAATTTTATTTAATGATTCCTTCATTTTGTCTCTGCCCAACGATGATGCAAAGCGAAATGAAGATTAAGTTATTATTATTTGTGTAGGTATTGTACTAACGTACATTATTTGCACGAGCAATCACGATAATGATGTCGCTTAATGTTTCAACAATAAATAATGTTGTCAATAAGATAAAGATAAAGATAAAGTCTATTCAATTATTTTTCTTCATTGACCTAATTAAGCTAAAGCCTTCTTGAGTATGAATTAGCATTAACGAAAGATCCCATGTGGCTCCCACGGCTAACGTCGCTAATTTTTCCTAAACTCGAGAGGTATTTTTAGCCCGGTAGAAGGCCAATAGAATGATATGTTTCGCATGTCACTAATATATATTAAGATTGTCATCCGTGTTAGTATTAGGGAGAATTTTGAGCTTGAGAATGTGAAAATGATTTCTAACAAATGTTGAGATGAACTTTAGGAGTTTGTCAAAGGCTAATGCTAAGTACACTTAAGTGTGCATGCACATTTGTTGCCATGATCAGAAAGTTTGCAATAATAATAACTTACATGGCGTACAAATTTAGTGGGGTGGACATCATACATTTCCTATGCGCCGCTTGTCCACTTCAAATGAGTTTTCTCCTATTAGACTATGGTCAATATTTAGATTAATTGCAATATTCAGTAAGATAAAGTGGACAATAGTTGACTTGATTTACCACTTAGTAAAATAATAAGAAATACTGAAGACTAAGACGCAAACTAAGATCTCGCTAATCTTGTTAGTAATGGCAAGATGAAGAGGTCGTAAGGGGAGTAAGGGGAGTGTAGCAACTCCAAATTAAATAATAATAAAGCTCATATTCCTCGTAAGGGGAGATAAAATTGTGTCTATTTCTTATGTATAATACTCTTGAAATTTTCTTGTGAAATTTTTTGCAAGAGATAGGGACAAGCTTAATGTCCTGATTTGAGAAAGTAGTTACATAAGAAAATTAATGGCATTATTTTTGGGTTGAATCATTATGAGATGTTGTCGAAATCATGGCCTTATTAGTTAGCCATATTTCCAGGGACAATAGACATCTCATTAAGGTAGAGACACTTCACCCTAAAAATTTCTGACATCGATCATTACTTATATGTTATCAATCACTAAGTAAAATTAAATTAAAGTTGTGATTAAAGTTCATGGAAAATAAGATATTATGCTTCCATGGCATAAAATAAAATAAACTAAGTTCAGTGGGAGCTCATCAAAGAGCTCCAGTAAGAAAAAATATTCTATCTCATTTATGACTCATAAGCTTCTTTACGTGGATGCCTAAATATTGCATTTGTGAATAGTGACTTGCATCAATAAATATACATAGCATAGCCTAAGGAAGGGTTTTGTTGTGGAAAAACAAGTCACATATATGGTGCAGACTTAAGAAATCCATTTGTGGACATAATAAAGCAACAATGATGTTTTAAATTCCATTGCGTTATTAGTGAACTAAGCTTAAATAAGAATGATGTGGATAATTATGCCTATAATGATGGAAGTGAGACGTGCTTTAAGGGAAAATAAAAAAAATCACCAAGTTAAGAAATTAGCCAACAAGTGATTATTTCTTGGCTATGTTTACCCATAAGCGACCTCCGATTTCCTTTAAGAAATTTAAGATACTAATGATAAAAATAAAAAAAGTTATGAGATCGGACTGTGGTGTTAAACACCCTATGAAGCTTGCTCACCTCATAAGCTGTTAAAATTAAGCATTCATCCAAATGGTTTTCAAACTATGTAAGACTAATTGAGATTGATGAGTCAAAACAAAATAAAAAATTTAGTAGAAGTTTCTAAATGAGTCAAAAGAGTAGGCAATTTAAACGGGTCAAAACAATTTAAGCTAGACTCTAATGGAAATTTTGTCAAATGAGGTGGACAACTACATGACAACTAAAGGTGGGAAATTAATTCACGAGTGCTCTATTTTGATGACATTTTATTAGCAAGCATGCATATTGCTATTAGAAACTAAAGAAAATTTAGTCAACAAATTTTGGTCTAAAGGAGTTGTTGACGACCAAATTTGGTAAGCCAAATCCTCGGGTTTGAAGCTACGATCGAAGCGGAATTGGAGTGCGTGATTCCTAAAAATAGGGTGCAGGTCGGCTAAATACAAATCGGCTGAGGAGTCAATCGGCTAAGACCGAGTCGGATGAGGATATATGGTATAGCAAATTTTGTTCAGGATAACGGAGATGACCAATTCCAGAAGAAGGGTGTGAAGATCATTATTGGATTCGGTTTCCAGTGCTTCAGAAATATTGCAATCTATGGATAAAGTCCTGAAAAAGCAATTGTATCTTTAGTTTAGGACATTTTGTATAGTTTCCTTGTAAATTACGTCGGGGGGACCTTGTCCGAGATATTTGACATTTTTTAAATAGTAGTTAGAGATAATAGTCATTTTGTTACGGACTCATCATGTAATTGGGTATAAATACAGCCCAAGACCATGTAAACAAGAATCAATCAAACAATCAATACAACTTCGGTGCATCGCCACCTTTTCCTTTAATAGTTTTCGACGAGTTTCTGCTTCTAGTTGGGCTGCATCGTTTGATCTCCAGCGAAAAGGTAATTCTTGTCACAGTGGTTTGCGTTGTCGGGATTAGTGCTCCATGTCTTCGTAATCTGCACAGTTATCATATATGCTACATAATGTAGATTGATATCGTGGTCTAAACCGTAATCGGCTAGCATCAAACGCTAGATGATAGCCGGTAGGTTTAGATTTCATTGTTAATCTAGATTATATACTATATCTACCATCTTAAAAGGTGTTCACAGACTTGAATAGATCCTATGCTTCTTTTGGTACTTAATGCTGCATCGATTAGGTTCGATCTATTAAGTCACCCTTAGAATCATTGCAGATCTATCTTGTTTTACGATCATTATTAGAGATAGTATCGGAGTCTCAGCCGGTCTTATCTGTTTTAACTTTCTCGTATGTTTTATATTTACTTGATATGTTAAAGCTGCCCTTTATATTAAGATCTCTCTATAATTAAATATATTAAGCTTGTAATCGATTTACTAAGTAATCTTAGTATACGATCGATCCCTGTTTAATATATTTAGTTAGCAATGATATCTTATGTCACATCCTGAGTTTTTCCCTAATTCATTTAAATAATTTACCCTGAAATAATCGGAATTTCTGAAATTAACCTGGAGTCAACCTATAATTTTAAAATGCAATTAATAAATGGAAATGACATGGTAGGATTTTTCTTGAATTCTTCATGTCAAAATACGCTAACAGGATTTTTACTGGAATTTTTAGAGCACTCTAAGTATTTTTAAACAATTAAATAAGAAATCAGAATTAATTAAGCCCCAAAAATCCTTTTTCCCTTTTTCTTTTTCTTTTCCGTACGGGCTGCACAGTACTCCCGCTCTTTCCTTGGGCCGTCGGCCCGGCCCTCCCGCGCGCGCGCCCGTCATGGGCCGAGGCCCGCAGGCGCGCCGCCGCACGCAAGTCCGCGGGCGTCCCTCGCCCGCGAGTCGGCGACGGGTGGGCCCCCTGTCGCTTCCGCCCCGCGCCGGTCGGTCGCCGCCGTCCGCCATGCGCGCCGCCTTTCCGCTCCTTTCCGTTTGAATCCGAGCCACGTCGGCCCCGTGCCGGCTCAATCTCGCGGCGCCGTTTCCATCCCCGACCCCGCGCCCGTTGGAAACCCTATCCACGCGAAATCCGTCGCCGATTGTTTCCCCTCTCTCTCCGAGTCCGTGAACAACGGCGAGGAATCCGTGCCGTTTCCGTGTTTGTTTCGGCCCCGTTGTACCCCTATAAAACTCCCCTTTCGCCGTCGCGCGTTTCCCTTTGGTTCCCGTGCGCTAGCCCCAAAACCCGCCGTCGCCATCGTCGTGCCGTCTCCGTCGCCGGTGAGTGCACCGCCGCCCTTCTCCTTTTCGGTTTTTCGGGCCTCCTCCCGAACCGTTTCCGCGCGCATCGTTCCGTCCTTCCCCGTGGTTCCCGCGCCCGCAACACCCTTCGCCGCCGCGTGCAGCCGCCGGGTCCGCCGCCCGCGCGCCATGGCCGGCGGGCGAGCTCGAGCCGCCGCCCGAACCCTAACGCTAGCGCCGCTCCCGCACCGTCCGATCCTTCGGATCGGGCGGATCCGCACCGCCCGATCGCGATCGATCCGTCGCCGCTCGATCCGCCGCCGCACGCCGGATGGTTGCCGCGTGTCCGCCCTGGTCGCCGCCCAAACCCTAACCCTAGCCGCGATCCGCACCGTTCGATCCTTCGGATCGGGCGGATCCGGACTGTCCCTCGTGCGCAAGGCGTCGCCGTCCGATCGCCGCCACCCTCCCGATGCGCGCCACGTGCCCGCTCTCTCGCCGCCGCCGTGGACTCGGTCCACCGTGGACCGCGCCGCGTCGCTTGCGCCAGCCGCTTGCACGCTGACGTCAGCCCTACCGCTTGCGCCATGCTTGCGTCGCCGGGGGCTTAATTGCGCAATAAATAATTTAATCTTTTCTGTTTAGTTTAAAAATCACAATTAAACTTCTAAAATTCATATCTTTTGAATCTGAGCTCCGTTTTAGTCCATTCAAATTTCATTAAATCCAGAAAAATGTCAAGAATCCATTAAAAATACTTTTCAGTGCTGTTTCAGTAGACTTTTTAGGGTGTTTGTTGAGTGCTTTGTTTGTCGTGTAGATCCCGAGTTTTCCGGCGAGCCCGTTCTTTTGAAGTAGTCGCCGAGGTTCCTCGCCTCCGAGCAAGGCAAGTCATACCTTACATTGACCATATTGTACCTAATTTATGTAAATACCTCTATTTCATTCAAATACGCATAAGTTTTAGAATGTCATTTCATGGGATGTTTTATACCTATTGTACTCAACCATAGGATTGTTTACCTTATACCATTGATAACCGGGGATCCAATGTGACTAGATGATAGTTTAAGGTTGCTTAGTCATGCTTAGCGCAACTAGCTCACTTAAGGGAATCACACTAAGTTTTTTACTAAAGTTGACCTCCGGTGACATTAAGATATGACTTTGTTCTTAATAATATTGAAGTATGAAAAAGGTGGGTCATGAGCACATGGTTGGACTTTGGTTAGCGTGCTCATGACGATTAAGGACCGGTTCTCGGGAAACCCCGGAAGAAATGCCGTGCATACCACAAGCCGCATGGGTAATGGCCGGGTCGTAGCGTAGCCGTCTCTAGTTAACGTATCCCGAGAGGGTGGGCGTGATGGAGTTGGGTCGGCCCGGTTTTAAGGGTTGATGAGCTTCCGGATTCACCGCGGCACTAGAGGGGCTGCCCATTGCCCGATGGGAATGGGGGCGAAACCTTGGTGTGGTACGATTGATTAGAGGGGGTTATGTGAAGGGTCCTGTCACAATTCCTTTCCGGGGCACCGTGGTGGTGCACCGGCGCACGGTAACGTGTTGTGGGATTGTGTCTTGTGGGTACAGTTGTACACCTCTGATCAGAGTAAAAACTATTCGAATAGCCGTGCCCACGGTTACGGGCGATCGACCAGATTCACCTTGATTAGTCTCATTTATTTATTGGAATGAAATGTTGAAGTATGACTAGTGCAGGTGGATGGATGGGCCTGTTGCAACGTGGTTTGAGCGTTGGACAGTGTTTATTTAATACTGCTTAAATATTACTACTGTTTTACTGTCTTCAAATATTATTATTATATACTGCAAATGCTGTTTATGCAAATTGAGCCCCTTGACCTTTCCTTGTTATTTATCTTGCATCATGTCCCCTTTTCCGGTGTGACTTGTTGAGTACGGTGGTTGTACTCAGTCTTGCTTCTTTTTCCCCCTTCAGTGCCAGAGGTTGAGAGCGAGGTCTCCGAGGAGGTGTAGGCTTGTTCTCGTCAAGGTTTAGCTGTGGAGTTGGTGTTCCGCTTCGCTCGTGTCAAGTTTAGCTTAAGTCAGTTTTTTCCTTTCCGCTGCATTTGTGTAACTCTTTTATATTGTTTCTAAGACGAGGATTCTGTATTATCAATAACGTCGATTTGTGTACCTCGGTGATTCTGGACGAGGATGTAATGCACAAATTAGTGCAAATTCGGTGTGAATTTCAGGCGTGACAAGTTGGTATCGAGCCTTCCCGTGACGTAGGACAAGCCAACTGGAAACCTTAAGAGCCCTCTAATTCTTTTCATGTGCATATGTTTTGAAAAAAAAGGGGTGTTTTGAAAAGTGGAGTCAGTCTAGGGTTTAGGAATTGCGAAAATGGGATGTTGGTCGTGGGTTTTGAGCATGTTTTGATTTTCCCACTCCTTTGTTTCTATAGATGGCGGTGTTCCCGGCGACCGCTGTGGAAAAGGGATGACAAGCTTCGTGGCGTAGCCGGCGCGTATGGCCCTTGCAGTTGGATATCCCGAAGCACCGGAGTATACAACGCTTGCGCTTCTCGGTGGCGAGTTGCCCTACCGTGTTCGGTTGGAGGTTCACGGGTTTGTGGGAACGTGTCTTCCCAACATGGAGGTCACAGCTTCCGGAGGCACGTCAGATCACGCTTGTCAAGAAGCCGCCTACCGATGTTGGCCAGATGAGGGAGCTGCATGATGCGACCTTCGCACCTCCTCCTACCGCTACCATCCCCGTCGAGGTAATTCCTCGAGGTCGGTGCATTCAAGTCTACGGCGAGAGGAGAATGACTCTACCTTCGGTCACATGTGCACCGTGCTCAAAGGACTGGATCAAATGCACTCGACCTACATAAGGCGACCAAAGAGCTGAACGACAAGAAGATGCCGAGGATCGCGCGGCTGCGGGACGAAGTGGTTCGTCCGAAGAAGGAGGTAGCTGAGTTGAAGGGACTTCCGCCACCGGTTGGGGTAAGACTCCGCACTACGCCTCGGAAGACCACCACCGCGCTGTCCGTATCCAGTGGCACCTCGGATTCCACCGCCTTCTCCGGCTCCACCCGCTCCGGTTCAGCGCCGGTTCCAGTTCCTCCCGCCGTAGGCTCGCTCTCACCTTTGCTCCGCTTCGGCAAATCCAGGCGGAGGTGGCGTAATGGTTGGATCTCCGTCTCCAGTGACTCAAGCTCGATAATTCGGCTGAAGACATGGACTCCGAAGAGACTCAAGATTCCTCGGAGGGAAGAGGTAGGATCGGTTGGGCTACGGCAACCGACTCGAAGATTCCAAGTCCGAGGTGACGCCCGAGGACTCCGGAGCCGTTCGGAAGAATGGGGATCTTTCGAAGGAAGCGTTTCGCCTCCTCGTCTCGTGGATCGTTCTAGTTGCCCTCCTTAGTTTTACCGTTTGTCTTAGTTTGTCTTCTTGGTAGTTCTTTGTGTGTTAGGCTGCGTGTGTGGGATAGCGGCGTCGATATCAAGTGTGATATGACTCGACCAATTAAGGATGTTTGGTGCTTTTCCTTATTTTTAGTCAAGACCAGAACAATGCATTTGAATTCAAATAATAAAGATTAGTTCTAAGTCTGTCTGTTTTTCTTCTTTTCTCTCTCGGTCGGTCGTCTCCTTCGGATGGTGAACACCGGGACCGGCGGGCGAACAAACAACAATGGGCGATCGGGTGCCAACAACAACGAAGCTCACGACACCAATGGCAATGCTCCTCCACCGCCACCCGAGAATCCCACCATTGCTCAAGTGCTCGCTTCACGTACACAGATGATGGCTGCAATGATGCAGCAAATGCAACAACAACACCACCGGATGCAACAACGAGATCTGCAACAAATGCGGCAAGCAGCAGAATAATCAGTTTGCCGCCCCACCACCCGATCCAAGCGCCGAGTTCCTTCGTGTCCGACCGCCGACCTTCTCCAAGCACCACCAATCCCATGGAGGCTAACGATTGGCTTCATGCCATAGAGAAGAAGTTAGATCTGCTGCGGTGCACGGATCGGAGAAAGTCTCTTTTGCCACTCATCGTTCATGTGGTCGCTTCGCTTGGTGGGACAACTATTTGGTTACTCACGGCGGAGCAGGTTACCCGGGAAGAGTTTCGTCGCGATTAGCGGACCGCACACATTCCTGCGGGAATAGTTGCACAAAAAAGCGTGAGTTCCGTTCTCTTGAGCGGGGTAACAAATCGCATCGAGTATCTCGCACGAGTTCAATCGTCTTGCCCGTTATGCCCCGGAAGATGTGCGCACCGATGCGAAAGGCGGAAAAGTTTTTGGTGGTTTGGATGATGAACTCACGGACAAGCTCATCTCCCGGAGAGTATGCTAACTTTGAGAAGCTGGTCGACAAGGCCATTCGACGGGAAGATCGCGCAACAAGATGATCAAGAAGAGAAAAGCATCTCGGTCACGACCTCCTCAACACAGGGAAATCGCAGAGGCCGCGTTTCATGCCCGAAAGTCGAATGGACCTACCACCATGATTGTTCGTCGGCATCGACCTTATCACCCGGGAATTTCCAAACCGGCGGTAGTGGGTGGTCGGCAACACAGTACTCCGGCCCCGCGCCCTCCAACGGCGCCATCCCAGAATATCAGCCACCACCTCCAAGGAAGGACTCGGGAAAGCCGAGTCTGCTTTCAACTGTGGTGACCTGGACATTTTGCGGACAAGTGTCCAAGCCAAGACGCGCGGGCCAAGGTTCATCCAGCTCGAGTCAATCATGCGTCCGCCGAGGAAGCACGACCGCTCCTGAAGTTATACTGGTATGTTTCGTAAACTATACTCCCGCCACAGTATTGTTTGATTACGGCGCTACACATTCTTTTATCTCAAAGCAATTTGTTGGGGCACATGGGTTGTCGGTAGTGGGACTTAAGATACCTATGAGGGTTCAAACCCCGGAAACCACTTGGAGACCACTCGCATTGTCCCTCGGTGGCCATAGAAATCCAAGGATCTATGTTTCTAGCCAACCTTATCCTCCTTCGTCCAAAGGCTTAGATGTCATTCTTGGGATGGATTGGTTGTCCGACATAAGGGAGTAATTGACTGCGCTAGTCGCACCATTACTTTAGTCAACATGAATGGAGAAAGAATTGTTTTCCACTCTCCCTTGCAAGTCAAGCCCGTAGCAAGTTTGAATCATGTTTCCACCGGGAATCGTCCGAAATGGCGGCCAAGACCCTGTGAAGTTAGAGGATATCCCCATCGTCGAGAATACCTCGAAGTTTTCCCGAGGATTTAACTCGATGCCGCCAAAAGGGAAATTGAATTCCGGATTGATCTAGTACCGGACCGCCCCAATACACAAGAGGCCATATAGGATGGGAGCCAACGAGTTGGCCAAGTAAAGAAGCAAGTGGATGAACAGTTGCAAAAAGGGTATATTCGCCCGAGCACATCGCCTTGGGGTGCTCGGTGATTTTTGTGGAAAAGAAAGACAAGACCAAGAGAATGTGTGTGGATTATCGAGCCCTCAATGAGGTTACTATCAAGAACAAGTATCCCCTACCACGGATTGATGACTTATTCGATCAACTCAAAGGGGCCAAGGTATTTTCCAAGATAGATCTGCGATCGGGCTATCATCGTTGAGGATTCGGGAAGAGGACATTCCCAAGAC
The DNA here is from genome assembly GCA_019925245.2 of Oryza australiensis. Taxonomy (NCBI): domain Eukaryota; kingdom Viridiplantae; phylum Streptophyta; class Magnoliopsida; order Poales; family Poaceae; genus Oryza; species Oryza australiensis. The sequence goes on from JAIFGZ020000429.1 coordinate 832,213, forward strand.
CGCCTTCACCACGGTATGGACTCATGCGAGTGTACGGTCATGTCTTTTGGGTTAACCAATGCACCGGCTTTCTTTATGAATCGATGAACAAGGTGTTTATGGAGTTCTTGGATAAATTCGTGGTGGTGTTCATTGACGACATTTTGGTCTACTCTAAGTCGAGGAGGATCATGAGCAACATCTTGGGACAGTACTCGAGAAGTTGAGAGACCATCAACTCTACGCCAAGTTCAGCAAGTGTGCTTTCCGGTTAAAGGAGGTACAGTTCCTCGGTCACATTGTGAATGCCCAAGGAGTAGCCGTGGATCCAAGCAAATGTGGAATCGTTACCAAGTGGACCCCGCCTAAAACGGTTACGCAGATCCGAAGTTTCCTTGGACTTGCGGGTTACTACCGCCGCTTCATTGAGAACTTCTCCAAAATCGCCAAGCCAATGACTCAACTGTTGAAGAAAGATGAGAAGTTTAAGTGGTCGGTAGAATGCAATAGAAGTTTTGAAGAGCTCAAGAGGAAGTTGGTGTCTGCACCGTGTTGATCTTGCCCGACCCAGCAAAGGACTTCCAAGTTTATTGTGATGCATCTCGCCAAGGGTTGGGATGTGTGTTGATGCAAGAAGGCAAAGTGGTCGCATATGCATCTCGTCAATTGCGCCCACACGAAATCAACTACCCCACTCATGATCCGGAGTTATCCGCAGTAGTTCATGCATTGAAGATCCGCGACACTACCTAATTGGTAATCGTTGTGAAGTGTATACGGATCACAAAAGTCTTAAGTACATTTTCACCCAACCGGATTTAAACCTCCCGACGAGGAGATGGTTGGAACCGATCAAAGATTATGACTTAGGGATACATTACCATCCCGGCAAAGCAAATGTGGTTGCGGATGCACTAAGCCGAAAGAGTTACCGCACCACTCTCGGTGTCGAAGGAAGGTGTGACCGAGTTGCGCAGAATTCGAGAATCTAAATCTACGAGTGGTGGATTTTGGTTTTGTGGCTGCTCGGAAGCCCAACCCACTCTCATTGATCAAATTCGGGCTGCTCGGGCGCCGATCCCGAAATGGCCGAACTCAAGAAGAACATGAATGTCGGAAAAGCTCGTGGTTTTACGGAAGACGAACATGGCACAATCGGATGGGAAAGAGGTTGTGTGTGCCGAAGACAAGGATTTGAAAAGGCGATCCTTACGGAAGTTCACCAAACTCAATACTCAATTCACCCGGCAAGTACAAAGATGTATCAAGACCTTAAAGAAAAGTTTTGGTGGGTCAGCATGAGGAGGGAGATAGCCGAGTTTGTTGCACTTTGTGATGTTTGTCGGCGAGTGAAGGCGAACATCAACGGCCCGCCGGACTGTCGCAACCACTTCAGATTCCGAGTGGAAATGGGAAGAAATTGGGATGGATTTCATCACGGGTTTACCCCGCACAACGTCGGATATGACTCGATTTGGGTCGTGGTGGACCGACTCACCAAGGTGGCCCACTTCATACCAGTACATACTACCTACTCGGGAAGAAGTTGGCGAGCTTTATCTCGCAAGGATCATGTGTTTGCATGGCGTGCCTAAGAAGATCGTGTCCGATAGGGGAAGTCAGTTTACTTCCAAATTCTGGAAGAAGTTGCAAGAAGAACTTGGTACCCGTTTGAATTTCAGCACGGCCTATCATCCGCAAACAGACGGCCAAACTGAGAGAGTGAATCAGATTTTGGAAGATATGCTAAGAGCATGCGCGCTCGATTTTGGAAAAGCATGGGACAAAAGCTTGCCCTATGCAGAATTCTCTTACAACAACAGTTACCAGGCCAGCATTCAAATGGCACCGTATGAAGCACTGTATGGACGGAAATGCCGCACACCCCTGTTTTGGGACCAGACGGGTGAGCGCCAATTGTTTGGCACGGAAGTAATAAGCGAAGCGAGAGGAAAAGGTCCGTGTGATTCGGGAAAGGTTGAAGATTGCGCTCCCGACGTAAGAGCTATGCCGATAATCGTCGAAGAGATCTCGCTTTTGAAGCAGGGGATTTTGTGTATCTTCGCGTCACACCACTCCGGGGAGTACACCGTTTCCAAACCAAAGGTAAGTTGGCACCACGTTTCGTGGGACCATACAGGATTCGGGAACGTCGAGGAGAAGTGGCCTATCAGTGGAGCTTCCCTCCAACATGACCGGTATTCACGACGTGTTTCATGTGTCCCAGTTGAAGAAGTGTTTAAGGGTACCGGAAGAACAGGCGAGTCCGACGGGTTGAAATCCAAGAGGACTTAACCTACGTAGAGAGACCAGCACGTATTCTTGAGGTCGTAAGAGAAGGACTCGGAACAAGGTTATCGGGTTTTGCAAAGTTCAATGGACTCATCACTCAGGAAGAAGCTACTTGGGAACGAGAAGATGAGCTAAAGGCCGCGCACCCGCACCTCTTCGCGGTGCCTCCGAATCTCGGGGTCGAGATTCCGTTTAAGGGGGTAGGTTGTCACATCCCGAGTTTTTCCCTAATTCATTTAAATAATTTACCCGAAATAATCGGAATTTCGAAATTAACTGAGTCAACCTATAATTTTAAAATGCAATTAATAAATGGAAATGACATGGTAGGATTTTTCTTGAATTCTTCATGTCAAAATACGCTTGATTTTTCTTGGAATTTTTAGAGCACTCTAAGTATTTTTAAACAATTAAATAAGAAATCAGGAATTAATTAAGCCCCAAAAATCCTTTTTCCCTTTTTTCTTTTTCTTTTCCGTACGGGCTGCACAGATCTCCGCTCTTTCCTTGGGCCGTCGGCCGGTCCCTCCCGCGCCGCGCCGGTCGTGGCCGAGGCCCGCAGCGCCGCCGCCGCACGCAAGTCCGCGGGGCGTCCCTCGCCCGCGAGTCGCCGACGGGTGGGCCCCGCCCCGGCTTCCCGCCCCGCGCCCGGTCGGTCCCGCCGCCGTCCGCCATGCGCGCCGCCTTTCCGCTCCTTTCCGTTTGAATCCGAGCCACGTCGGCCCGTGCGGCTCAATCTCGCGCGCCGTTTCCATCCCCGCAGACCCGCGCCCGTTGCAAACCCTATCCACGCGAAATCCGTCGCCGATTGTTTCCCCTCTCTCTCCGAGTCCGTGAACAACGGCGAGGAATCCGCGCCGTTTCCGTGTTTGTTTCGGCCCCGTTGTACCCCTATAAAACTCCCTTTCGCCGCCGCGTTTCCCTTTGGTTCCCGTGCGCTAGCCCCCAAAACCCGCCGTCGCCATCGCGTCGTCTCCGTCGCCGGTGAGTGCACCGCCGCCCTTCTCCTTGCACCCTAGCGCCGCTCCCCCTGCACCCTAGCGCCGCTCCCCCTGCACCCTAGCGCCGCTTCCCCAAAACCCTAACCCTAGCGCCGCTCCCCCTGCACCGTCCGATCCTTCGGACGGCGGATCCGCACCGTCCGATCGCGATCGATCCGCGCCGTTCGATCCGGCCGCCGCACGCCGGATGGTTGCCGCGTGTCCGCCCTCGGTCGCCGCCCAAACCCTAACCCTAGCCGCGATCCGCGCCGTTCGATCCTTCGGATCGGGCGGATCCGACCGTCCCTCGTGCGCAAGGCCTCGCCGTCCGATCGCCGCCACCCCTCCCCGATGCGCGCCACGTGCCCGCTCTCCTCGCCGCCGCCGTGGACTCGGTCCACCGTGGACCGCGCCCGCGTCGCTTGCGTCAGCCGCTTGCACCGCTGACGTCAGCCCTACCGCTTGCGCCATGCTTGCGTCACCCGGGGGCTTAATTGCGCAATAAATAATTTAATCTTTTCTGTTTAGTTTAAAAATCGCAATTAAACTTCTAAAATTCATATCTTTTGAATCCGAGCTCCGTTTTAGTCCATTCAAATTTCGTTAAATCCAGAAAAATGTCAAGAATCCATTAAAAATACTTTTCAGTGCTGTTTCAGTAGACTTTTAGGGTGTTTGTTGAGTGCTTTGTTTGTCGTGTAGATCCCGAGTTTTCCGGCGAGCCCGTTCTTTTCGAAGTAGTCGCCGAGGTTCCGCAGTCTCCAGAGCAAGGCAAGTCATACCTTACATTGACCATATTGTACCTAATTTATGTAAATACCTCTATTTCATTCAAATACTGCATATGTTTTAGAATGTCATTTCATGGGATGTTTTATACCTATTGTACTCAACCATAGGATTGTTTACCTTATACCATTGATAACCGGGGATCCAATGTGACTACATGATAGTTTAAGGTTGCTTAGTCATGCTTAGCGCAACTAGCTCACTTAAGGGAATCACACTAAGTTTTTTTACTAAAGTTGACCTCCCGGTGACATTAAGATATGACTTTGTTCTTAATAATATTGAAGTATGAAAAAGGTGGGTCATGAGCACATGGTTGGACTTTGGTTAGCGTGCTCATGACGATTAAGGACCGGTTCTCGGAAACCCCGGAAGAAATGCCGTGCATACCACAAGCCGCATGGGTAATGGTGGGTCCTGCGTAGCCGTCTCTAGTTAACGTATCCCGAGAGGGTGGCGTGATGGAGTTGGGTCGGCCCGGTTTTAAGGGTTGATCAGCTTCCGGATTCACCGCGGCACTAGAGGGGCTGCCCATTGCCCGATGGGAATGGGGGCGAAACCTTGGTGTGGTACGATTGACTAGAGGGGGTTATGTGAAGGGTCCTCACAGTTCCTTTCCGGGCATCGTGGTGGTGCACCGACGCACGGTAACGTGTTGTGGGATTGTGTCTTGTGGGTACAGTTGTACACCTCTCGATCGAGTAAAAACTATTCGAATAGCCGTGCCCACGTTACGGGCGATCGACCGATTCACCTTGATTAGTCTCATTTATTTATTGGAATGAAATGTTGAAGTATGACTAGTGCGGTGGATGGATGGGCTGTTGCAACGTGGTTTGAGCGTTGGACAGTGTTTATTCAATACGCTTAAATATTACTACTTTTTTACTGTCTTCAAATATTATTATTATATACCGCAAATGCTGTTTATGCAAATCGAGCTCCTTGACCTTTCCTTGTTATTTATCTTGCACCATGTCCCCTTTTCCGGTGTGACTTGTTGAGTACGGTGGTTGTACTCGCCTTGCTTCTTTTCCCCCTTCTGCCGAGGTTGAGAGCGAGGTCTCCGAGGAGGTGTAGGCTTGTTCTCGTCAAGGTTTAGCCGTGGAGTTGGTGTTCCGCTTCGCTCGCGTCAAGTTTAGCTTAAGTCAGTTTTTTTCCCTTTCCGCTGCATTTGTGTAACTCTTTTATATTGTTTCTAAGACGAGGATTCTGTATTATCAATAACGTCGATTTGTGTACCTCGGCTGATTCCTGGACGAGGATGTAATGCACAAATTTGCTGCAGAAATTCTGGTGTGAATTTCTGGGCGTGACATCTTAGTATAAAGTGGTATCGGAGTACTAGCCGATACACATTAAATCTGTGACATCGGCTATGATTGAAATATATATAATCTGCATATTGGAACACTTTTAGATTTAAGTGATTTATACGGTCTCGGTACACTACCGATCTATCCCAATCACATAGTGTAAACGTGTTTTGATATCTGGATTACGTATTATGGACATCTCGAGCCGATAAATTAGGTTTAATTATATCAGCCGATTCAGTGTTCACCGCATCGGCTTAACCCTAGATGATATGTCATCGATCTATTTGTTTCTTGTTGATTGCAGGTTAAAATCAACTGGCATGCCTACGAACCTCAAGTAAAATATTTAGATCTGTACTAGAGTTAAGTAGATCTCTCAGGCCAGTGCGTGGGAAATTTTCTCATCAACACGCTTTTGGCATGCCTGGTGGGACCCAAATCACAAGACAGACGCCATGGTAGACATCAAGACTTCCGATGTTGATCCGGAAAACATCATTCCGATCACCATGGATAAGTTGACGCCAGAGCAAAAGGCCGAGCTTGAGGACATAATGAATAAACTACAGAGTCAGTATCTGCACTCCTTCACCCAAACTCGGTCCGGTACGGTTGTCCAGAGGTACAAGGTCAAATTGTCAGCCGATGACGAACCCAAATCTAGCTCTAACAAAGGCAAAAAGCCTCAGGAGATCAAGCAGGAGGAGGCCCCAGAGCTCAACAATTTGCAAGACAGGATTGATTACACCGTCCATCATGCTTTGATTAACCAATCTGGAATTCTGGTCAACACCCTCAATTATATAACCAGCACAGTTGTCGATTCCAAGATTGCTGAGCATCAAGACAGGGGCCCAATTTTCCTCCCTGATGGGAAATTTCCTCAATACAGGACCTTGGCAATAGACGGACTGCAGACTGTCTCAGGCCTTCCTCCACCTCAGACGACGACTCTGGCGTCAACCCCTCTGAAGCCAGTCATATCACCGTCGGCACAAAAGCAATCAAAATTTAGCCCCATATTGATATCCAGGCAGCAGTCTCAGCATATTGCACATGAGATCCCTCAGATCACTAAAGAGCATGTTGTTTCCACGTTCAACGCAAATCGGCCACCCCCACAACTGATTCCAAAAATACCGATAGGCTCCTACCCACCAAATTTCTTACAACAACCTGTCGGCTCTCAGCCTTTTCATGATCAACAACCTCCCATGGTGCACCAATCTTCCCAGCATTATCCAGGAGGCAACTTGTTGATGAGAAATCTCTCTCACGTGCCTGGCCTAGGAGATCCGCTTGACTCAAGGCGGTGTCCTTCTCGCCGCCCGTGCGTGTGGTGTGCCGCTGATTTGATCTATCAATCAACAAGAAAAACAAGAGAATATGTGTTAAGTGTTAGGTTAGATCCCCACTGGATCGGCTGAGGGAATCATAAACATATATATACTATTCTAAACTATATTTAGGCCAAGTGACTGGAATGGATCAGCTATACCGAGACAACATCAGTCGCTTAACCCAAATACAGTAAAGAATAACAAATATATGGATCGATAACCTAGCCGATACTGGAAAACTAACAAGGAATCGGCTAGTACTCCGATGAATCTTATAGAAAGATATCACTCTTGAAACAGATGCATAGCCTGGAAATCGGCCATCGGCTGTTGATGGTGGGCTGATTTCGGCTGGCAACGTTCGACAAGAACGCAATCTTAACATAAGAGGCAGTCCTAATACAAATCTAAAAACAAACATATTAAAAGAAGTATATCAGGGCAGATAAGGCCAGCTAAAACCCCGGCACTGTCTCCAAACAATATAAATCCATCCGAACAGATCATTGGCAGCTCTAAGAACGACTTAATAGTTCAAACATGATGCAGCATTAAGTATAAAAAGAACAACCCGATCTATTGTAGCCGATTTATATCTCTCGAGACGGTGGATACCGCATATAAACCAGCCAACCTTTAGATCTAGCCCTATTGGCTGCAAGTTCTTGACAGAACTAGCCAATGGCAGGATAGATCTAAACATTGATCTAATTTATATGCGCTATATGATAAATAGCGTAGTATAAACTCTTGATTCTAATGTGTCATTACGATGGAAGCACTAGAAACAATAGATCATACCACTAATGACAAGCATTTACCTAGATCTGGGGGTCGAAACGATACAGCCCGTAGCCAAACAAAGTGCTCGTCTGAAGAAAAGGTTGGCGATGCGCCGAAGGTTTGATTGATTGTGAATGATTATAATTACAAGGGGTCTCGGGTCCTATTTATACCCAAGATACACTTAATTGTACTGACCCTGGACTCTATCTAAACTACTATTTAAAACACAACATTATCCCGAGCGAGACCCATGCCATGTTACAACTAACAGCTTATACAAACCCCTAGATTACAGATACAATTGCCGTTACAGGACTCTATCCATAAGTGGCAATATCATTTACTGCACAATTAACAACCGAATCTTCTGTTTATCCTCAAACTTCTGTATTAGAAACGGTCTCATCTCTTCCAGACCTGGAATCGGCTATCGGCTGCCCCTGTCCGATCCAACTTTAGCCGATTGGCCTCGCAGCCGATCATTCCTTAGCCGATGCGACCCATGTCTCCAGCCGATCCGACTCTGCTTTGTCTTTGCAGACTTAGGAACTCAATTACCAAATTTCAGTGTTAACACAACTTTAATCAGCACTATCAGCCTCATTCGCCTCGGATGCAGTATCGCCAAGCACCAACCCAGTTTGATCAATACGAGCCAATGCAGTAACAAGCACAGGAGGTGCTTCAACAAAACAAGCCTTGGGTGGACTAGATTTCCGACGTGATGAGAGAGCAATTCGGCCTCAAACGCAAGGACACGGGCAACATGTATCGGTATCCTTATCCTGAATACTTTGAAAGGTTTCCACTACCTAACCGATACAAGGTGTCATTGTTAGTGATATGCCCTAGAGGCAACATGGAGATGTTGGATATCACGTCAATGTTTATGTATAAATGAATAAAGTGTTATTCAGTTCCATGAAATAGACATCTTGTATTGATCAATAAGTACGTAACTTATTTATGAGACTCTTTATGTATGAATCTATTTCTAAACGATCCTCGATCATATGTCATATTGTTGGAACAAATATGATTCTAAGATCGGCATGTTTATTGATTGATGATCATGTCTCATAGATCATGGGTATGGAGATACCAAATCAATAAACATGGACATATGTGTTGGAGAACACATTGTTGGATAGACCCACCATGAGACACTACAGAATTAATGTGCCATTAGTTGGTCTCGGTAGTGTTGGTACAAAGTCCTTAGACCCGAGATCACCATGGATTCCAACATGTGTAGTAGCCTACTTTGGGACTACCAAACGCTATTCCATAACGGGTAGTTATAAAGGTAGTTTTCGGGTTTGCTATGAAACATGGAGTGGGATGTGAGTGATCAAGATGGAATTTGCCCCTCCTTTGGAGAGATATCTCTCGGCCCCTCGAGGTAATGGATTATGGAAATGCATGGCCATGCTAAGTTGATTGAGGAGTCAATCAACGGACGGATAATCCAATACGGTTCGAGTGAATGGTTAAGCTATTGAAGGGATGGCACACATCTTGCCTATAGCTTAACCGGTATCGTGAGGCAAAGGGATTTGTGTATACATTACAGGTTCGAGCCGATATTATTCTTGTATACTATGGTGTCAATATGTGCTGCTAGGCGCCGCTATTGACAAGTCGGCTGAGTTAGACTCGAGCCGACGATCGGTAAGTTAGACTATAGCCGAAACCGAGTATACCCGAACCTACTGTGGTCGCACGCTTAAGGGGATAAGAAACGGCATTCGAGTTGGACTCGGATACGGCTCGATCGGATAGGGATCCGATCGGATAGAGTCCTATAGGCTTACGACGTATGGGCGGCCAACTCTATGAGATACGGATGAGATCCGGTTCAAAAATAGAGTCCGATCGACCACTAGTCCTAGTCGGCCAACTCTATATAAAGGAGGGAGGGGTGGAGAGCTGCGAGACGTCAATTGCATCGCGTGCAACGAAGTCGCCGAGATCAATCTCCACGGAAACCCTCCCCACTTTCGAGCCAAACCCTAGCATTGCATCGCGTGCTAGCACACGGGTGTTCGACGTTCGTCCCGGACGTGTGGATACCGGAGAGGCGCTCGCGCGTTGCGCGCTGTTGATCGGCTTCGGATCGGCTGCACCGGAGCGACGGCGTGTGGTGGAATCGGTGCGGTCGGGCGCATCGGAGCGAGGCGTGAGAACGCGGCCGGACGACTCGAATCGGGCGATTGGCGAATCGGTGTCTCCGGGAATCGGCTACACATGTTCGGATCGGATTGCCCCGATTGGCTATTCCACCGCACTCTACTCCAATCGGTAACGATCTATCGGCCCTTACTTGCAAGTGTTCCTGGTTTGCATGGTAAAAGTTTTTGTTTTTGGCTAGCGTAGCCTCCGCGTAACCCTTCGGTGGTATCGAGCTAATCTTGCTTAGTTCGAGTTTTAGATTGGATCCGGAACAAGTTTTGTGCACGGGTTGATTAGATCAATCGGTTTTACGGGATCTCGTTGAGGAGAGTTAATGGTAATTGCGTTCCTTGATAGTGTATCGGAACGGCGTAATGTGATTACGTCGAAGCAATTTTCATATAACTCGGTTTGAGTTGGGTTCGAGATAGCATTCCTTGATAGTGTATCGAAACGGTATAATGTGATTATGCCGAAGCTATCTCGTAGTCCGATCTTGTTAGCGCCTCGCGCCTACGCAAACCATCTCCCTTGATAGTGTATCGGGACGGCATAATATGATTATGCCGACATGGTTTCCAGAAGCGAATTCATAGATTGGATCTATGAATTGCGTGTGGTGTTCCGGCGCTGCGAGGGGCGGCTTCCCCTCGACCCCTCGCCCGCTAACCGGCTAGCGGGACCGCCGTGTGCGTACCCCTTATAGGTCGTCTCGATGCCGTAGCTCGCGATAAGTAGAAAACGTTTCTACGCCTAACTTGTTTTTGCAGAGAATGCTTTGAGATGGTATGGCCCTATTGTATGTATGAGATGTATGAGATGCATGTGATGCATGTAATATTCTTTCATACGTGCAATGCTTGTAATATTCTTTCACGACCTGCGAGTCGATGTAATCTTCAATTAGAGCTTCTATAGTAGTAGCTTAGTTTGAAGAAATCAAGCATTCGGCACTCGAAAGAACGGTGATGAAGATGGAGATCTGTACACCGGCATGGAGATGGAGATCACCATGTGAAGGGGGCCATACTATTTCATTATATGCTATTCTACTTGCTTTCATATATGTGATATGTTTGTTTGATAGGATAGCATCCCTCACAAAATTAAGTAGTAATGATGCCCTTCCAAATGTTGCACCCGTCACCGTTATGCTCGTCAATGGTGTGTCCGCCAAAGCGAGTGCCATTCTCTATCATAACACGAGGGGGTATATGTCGGACATATACGCAGAGCATTTGGTTTACTTAACAAGGCTATCAAAACAGTTTTGGGCCTTGGGGCATAGGTTGGGGCCGGGGCATGGAGATGCCACACCAACAACAAGAGTCACATAGAGATGTGATTAGCAAGGAGTTGCTTACCGATGTTATTAATCTTCTAGCGGTGATGCCAAAGCTCACTAGAAAATTAGTTAACATGTGGATCTTGACCCAATACGTAACCTAGAGGGAAGGTGGAAAATACGTAATGGGAGTCTTATGTTAAATTGTTTAACAAAAGACATAGCATAAACATTGCGCTAAACTTTGCTTTTTCTGTTGTAGAATAAATGGCGGCTAATACTACACCCGTACCTTTAATTTGCGAGCTATTCTCGAAAAGGAAAAATTAAATGGAACAAACTTTATGGATTGGTATCGCAACTTGAGAATTATTCTCAAGCAAGAGCGTAAGGAGTACGTTCTTGAAGTACCTTATCCGGAGGATTTGCCTAATAACGCCACCGCAATCGCACGGAGGGCTTATGAGAAGCACACTAATGATGCCCTAGATATAAGCTGTCTCATGCTTGCTACAATGTCCCCCGAGCTTGAAGCAATATGAGAGTGATGCTCACACTATTATTCGGGGACTGCGTGGCATGTTTGAGAACCAAGCTCGGGCCGAGAGGTTTAACACCTCAAAGTCCTTGTTTGCGTGCGAGCTTGTTGAGGGAATCCCGTCGTCCGCATGTGATAAAAATGATTGGCTACATTGAGAGTCCGGAAAAACTAGGTTTTCCCTTAGCCAAGAGTTGGCTACCGATGTGATTCTCCGTCGCTCCCTCCGAGCTTCGAGCCATTCATATTAAACTATCACATGAACAATATGGATAGAACCTTGGCTGAATTGCATGGGATGCTAAAGACAGTGAGGAGAGTATCCGAAGAATGGTCATCATGTGATGATGATGCGAAGGCTAAACGCAAACCACTGTCAAGAAACTTTGCACCAAGAGGAAGTTAACTCCCGATGAGATCGCGAGTGCCTCTAATGCAAAGAAGGGCAAGAAGGGGTCGGCGGCATCGATGCCGTTTGCTTCTATTGCAAGGAGACAGCCACTGGAAGAGGAACCGCAAGAAGTACATGGAGGATCTCAAAAAGAAGCAAAGTACGACTTCGCTTGGTATTAATGTTATAGACATTAATCTTGCTACTTCACCTACGACTCTTGGGTATTTGATACCGGATCGTAGCTCATATTTGCAAGTCGTTGCGAGAGAATGAGAAGAAGTAGAGGATTGAGAAGGGGCGAGGTGAACTGCGCGTCGGCAATGGAGCAAGCGTTGCTGATTCTTGTCGGCACAGTACCACTTCATCTACCTTCGGATTAGTTTTGGAATTAAATAATTGTTATTGTGTTCCAACACTATGTCAAAACGTTATTTCCGCTTCATGTTTGCAAGCGAAAGGATATGATTTTAGATCAATGAACAATGGTTGTTCAATATATCTCGAGATATGTTCTATTTTCATGCTCCATTGGTGAATGGATTATACGTTTTGAATCTTGAAGCATCTCCCATCTATAACATTAATACGAAAAGGCAACTCTCTAATGATATAAACCCCACGTTTATCCGGCATTGTCGCTTAGGCCATATAAATAAGAAACGCATGGAGAAGCTCCATAAGGATGGAATGCTTCACTCTTTTGATTTTGAATCATTTGAGACATGTGAGTCTTGTTTACTTGGTAAGATGACAAAGGCACCTTTCACGGACATAGTGAGAGAGCAAGTGACTTATTGGCACTCGTACATACCGATGTATGTGGACCAATGAGCTCAACGGCCGAGAGGTGGTTATCGTACTTCATTACCTTTACGATGACTTTAGTAGATATGGTTATATCTACTTAATGAGGCATAAGTCCGAATCCTTTGAAAAGTTCAAAGAATTCCGAATGAAGAGAATCATTTAGGGAAAACAATCAAGTTTCTACGACCGATCGTGGAGGAGAATGCTTGAGCCAAGAGTTTGGTAATCATCCGAAAGATTATGGAATTGTTCCACGTTGACTCCGCCAGAACTCCACAATGGAATGGGGTGTCCGAACGGAGAAATCGCACCTTGTTGGACATGGTGCGGTCGATGATGAGCCAAAGTGATCTTCCGTTATCCTTCGGGATATGCTCTTGAAAGCATGCGCTCACACTAAATAGAGTTCCATCTAGGTCCGTTGAAAAGACACCATATGAGATATGGACAGGGCAACCCCTAGTTTGTCTTTTCTCAAAATTTGGGGATGCGAAGCTTATGTAAAACGTTTACATCGACAAGCTCACACCCAAATCGACAAGTGCTTCTTTGTGGGATATCCTAAGGAAACTAAGGGATATTACTTTTATAATCGGGAACAAGGCAAAGTGTTTGTCGCCCGACACGGTGTCTTCTTGGAGAAAGAGTTTCTTTCAAGAAGGGTTAGTGGGAGCAGGGTGCATCTTGAAGAAGTTCAAGAAACACCGAAAATGTTTCACACCACAGAACCACAATAGGAGGTGCAAAGTGTTGCGCCACCGGTTGTAGATACACCACCCCACGGAGGTCCGAAAGATCACGTCGTGCACCATGTACACAGTGCGGAACAATGTGATATATTGTTGTTGGACAACGATGAACCTAAGACCTATGAGGAAGCGATGGTGGGACCCGATTCCAACAAGTGGCTTGGAGCCATGAAATCCGAAATAGAATCCATGTACGACAATCAAGTTTGGAACTTGGTTGATCCACGATGGTGTCAAAACCATTGAGTGTAAATGGGTTTTTAAGAAAAAGGCCGATATGGATGGAAATGTTCACATCTATAAGGCACGATTGGTGGCGAAAGGTTTTAAACAGATTCAAGGAGTTGATTATGATGAAACCTTCTCGCCCGTCGCAATGCTTAAATCTATTCGGATTATCCTAGCGATTGCTGCATATTTCGATTATGAGATATGGCGATGGATGTCAAAACGGCTTTCCTAAATGGAAACCTAAGCGAGGATGTATACATGATACAACCTCGGGGTTTTGTCGATCGAGAATCGCTCGGAAAGATATGCAAGCTACGAAATCCATTTATGGATTGAAGCAAGCATCTCGGAGTTGGAATATTCGTTTTGATGAAGTAATCAAAGGGTTTGGTTTCATCAAAAATGAAGAAGAGGCCTGTGTTTACAAAAAGGTCGAGTGGGAGCGCAATTGTATTTCTAATCTTATATGTGGATGACATATTTCGATTGGAAATGATATCCCTATGCTAGAATCCGTCAAGTCTTCATTGAAAAATAGTTTTTCCATGAAAGACTTAGGGAGGCAGCAGCATACATATTGGGCATTCGGATCTATAGAGATAGATCCAAGAGGCTAATTGGATTAAGCCAAAGTACATACATTGACAAGGTGTTGAAAAGGTTCAACATGCATGATTCCAAGAAAGGTTTCTTGCCCATGTCACATGGCATTAATCTTAGCAAGAATCAGTGTCCTCAGACACATGATGAGCGGAATAAGATGGGTATGGTTCCATATGCTTCGGCAATTGGATCCATCATGTATGCCATGCTTTGTACACGCCCAAATGTCTCGTACGCTTTGAGTGCTACGAGCAGATACCAGTCAGATCCAGGTGAAGGTCACTGAACTGCCGTAAAGAATATCCTTAAGTATTTGAGAAGAACTAAGGATATGTTCCTAGTCTATGGAGGTGAAGAAGAGCTCGTTGTAAGTGGTTACACCGATGCTAGCTTCCAAATAGACAAGGATGATTATAGATCGCAATCGGGTTCGTGTTCGCTGAACGGAGGCGCAGTCAGCTGGAAGAGTTCCAAGCAGGATACTGTTGCTGATTCTACAACGGAGGCCGAGTACATTGCTGCTTCGGAAGCTGCAAAGGAGGCTGTTTGGATCAAGAAATTCGTTTCTGAGCTTGGTGTGATGACTAGTACGACTGGTCCAATGTCTCTCTATTGTGATAATAGTGGAGCCATTGCGCAAGCCAAGGAGCCGAGGTCACATCGAAGTCCAAACACATACTTCGGCGATATCATCTCATCCGCGAGATAGTGGACAGAGGTGATGTCAAGATATGCAAAGTGCACACGGATCTCAACATAGCCGATCCGCGACAAAACCTCTCCTCGCCGAAGCATGAGGCGCACACAAGAGCAATGGGTATTAGATACTTACATGATTGACTCTAGTGCAAGTGGGAGATTGTTAGTGATATGCCCTAGAGGCAACATGGAGATGTTGGATATCACGTCAATGTTTATGTATAAATGAATAAAGTGTTATTCGGTTCCATGAAATAGACATCTTGTATTGATCAATAAGTACGTGACTTATTTATGAGACTCTTTATGTATGAATCTATTTCTAAACGATCCTCGATCATATGTCATATTGTTGGAACAAATATGATTCTAAGATCGGCATGTTTATTGATTGATGATCATGTCTCATAGATCATGGGTATGGAGATACCAAATCAATAAACATGGACATATGTGTTGGAGAACACATTGTTGGATAGACCCACCATGAGACACTACAGAATTAATGTGCCATTAGTTGGTCTCAGGTAGTGTTGGTACAAAGTCCTTAGACCGAGATCACCATGGATTCCAACATGTGTAGTAGCCTACTTTGGGACTACCAAACGCTATTCCGTAATAGTTATAAAGGTAGTTTTCGGGTTTGCTATGAAACATGGAGTGGGATGTGAGTGATCAAGATGGAATTTGCCCCTCCTTTGGAGAGATATCTCTGGCCCCTCGAGGTAATGGATTATGGAAATGCATGGCCATGCTAAGTTGATTGAGGAGTCAATCAACGAGACGATAATCCAATACGGTTCGAGTGAATGGTTAAGCTATTGAAGGGATGGCACACATCTTGCCTATAGCTTAACGGTATCGTGAGGCAAAGGGATTTGTGTACACATTACAGGTTCGAGCCGATATTATTCTTGTATACTATGGTGTCAATATGTGCTGCTAGGCGCCGCTATTGACAGTCGGCTGAGTTACACTCGAGCCGACGATCGGCTAAGTTAGACTATAGCCGAAACCGAGTATACCCGAACCTACGTGGTCGCACGCTTAAGGGGATAAGAACAGGCATTCGAGTTGGACTCGGATACGGCTCGATCGGATAGGGATCCGATCGGATAGAGCCCTATAGGCTTACGACGTATGGGCGGCCAACTCTATGAGATACGGATGAGATCCGGTTCAAAAATAGAGTCCCGATCGGCCACTAGTCCTAGTCGGCCAACTCTATATAAAGGAGGGAGGGGTGGAGAGCTGCGAGACGTCAATTGCATCGCGTGCAACGAAGTCGCCGAGATCAATCTCCACGGAAACCCTCCCCACTTTCGAGCCAAACCCTAGCATTGCATCGCGTGCTAGCACACGGGTGTTCGGCGTTCGTCCCCGGACGTGTGGATACCGGTAGAGGCGCTGCTACGTTGCGCGCTGTTGATCGGCTTCGGATCGGCTGCAATCGGAGCGATCGGCTGTGGTGGAATCGGCCGCGGTCGGCGCATCGGAGCGAGGCGTGAGAACGCGGCCGGATGACTCGAATCGGCCGATTGGCGAATCGGCGTCTCCGGGAATCGGCTACACTGTTCCGGATCGGATTGCCCGATTGGCTATTCCGCCGCACTCTACTCCAATCGGTAACGATCTATCGGCCCTTACTTGCAAGTGTTCCTGGTTTGCGCGGTAAAAGTTTTTGTTTTTGGCTAGCGTAGCCTCCGCGTAACCCTTCAGTCATATTTTTCCAAGATCTCAGGGCAGGACAATGTTTCTACCTATGAGCATGTTAGCCAATTTTTAGCCCAGTGCGGAGAGGCATCGGCTATAGACGCCCTGAGAGTTAGGCTTTTTCCCCTCTCATTCTCTAGATCGGCTTTTACCTGGTTTTCTTCGCTCCCATACAATTCTATACAGAGTTGGACCGATTTGGAGAAGCAGTTTCATCGGTACTTCTACACCAGCATCCATTAGATGAAGCTGTCCGACTTAACAGCCATCAGACAGAAGCACGACGAATTGGTCTAGGATTACATCCAGAGATTTAGAGATAGGAGGAACCGATGCTACAGCCTAGTGCTATCCAATTCCCAGCTAGCCGATCTTGTCTTCCAGGATTTGCTAACACCCATCAGGGAGAGACTTTCGGCCCAAGATTTTGAAAGCTTGGCACACTTGGCCCAAAAAGATCACATCCCACGAGCAACATTTTCAGGAGGCCAAGAAAGCCTTCAAGAAGGATAGCCATATCACCTACGCTTTCAATTCTGATTCAATCGATAGCGAGACCGAAGTAGCAGCAGCCGAATGGGTTAGAAACAAGAAGATCATAACTTGCCAATGGGTGAAGAATTCGGCTAAAGAGGAGAAATATAATTTTGACATCACCAAAGACGATAAAATCTTCGATCTGCTGCTTCGGGAAAAACAAATCCAACTCCCGGCCAATCACGTCATCCCATCGGCTGAGGAGTTGAAGAAGAAAAAATATTGCAAGTGGCACAACACCGGTTCCCACAGCACAAACGACTGTAAGGTGTTTTGACAACAAATTCAGTCGGCTATATAGGCTGGAAAAATCAAATTTGAAGATCCAAAAAAGCCGATCAAAGTTGATGGGAATCCCTTTCCCGTTAACATGGTTTATGCCAGCTGCCGATCAACCGATCATCATCCCCAAAAAACGGATAGCTTAGTCAAATTCATGAAGGAGCATGAAGAGAGGGAGACAGCAGAATCTACAAAGTTCATCCAAGAAGATACGATCGGCAGGAAGAGGCTTACCATAGACAACATGATGGCTTTGATCCCCATTGGAGCTGTGATTTCTTTAGGTTTTGCTGGAATCAGGCGATGAGGCTGCCATCACTCCAAGACTGTCTGGCGTGCGGTGGCTATGAAGATGAAAATGCTGAGAGCTCCAACCGATTCCCGCCCAGAGAGAATCGGCCGAGACAGTAAAAATGCTCTGTGCACCAAAGGTTGGGCCCAATCCACGAAGCTTTCTTTCAGGAGGACTTCGAGGATGATGAAGAACATGCTGCCAACCCGCAATGGTGCTGCTTCGACACTTTTACAAAGACCCAAAAGTGGAAGGTGCAGTGGCTGAAGAGCGAGGGCCGGCTAAAAGAGGTCCAAGCCGAAATTGACTATCGGCTAAAAAAGAAGAAGGAACAAGAGTACCCAAGAAAGCAATGGCGCAAAAAGAACAATGCCGTTGCAGCCGATGAAGACCAAGCCGACTAGGCAAGAAGAAAGGCCAAGGGAAAGGCCATCACCGCTGCATTGGTCAATATGGTTTTTGTATTACCCGCCGAATTCGAAGCGGCCCAAGCCGATGCGGACATCGTAGAGGAGTGATCGGCTAAACTCGTGTTATCCCCGGAGAAAGCGATCTCTGAGAAACCAGAAGCGACAGAACATCGGCATCTCAAGCCTCTTTACGTCAAATGATTTGTCAATGGGAGGCCGATGTCAAAAATGCTAGTTGACGGGGGAGCTGTCGTAAATCTAATGCCCTATGCTACTTTTAGAAAGCTGAACAAGGGTTCCTATGACCTCATCAAGACGAACATGGTCCTTAAGGATTTTGGCGGGAACCCATCGGAAACAAAAGGGGTTCTAAATGTTGAGCTGACCGTCTACAGTAAAACTGTGCCTACCACCTTTTTTGTCATCGACAGGAAGGGGTCATACAGCCTGCTGCTGGGGAGGGATTGGATCCACGCCAATTGTTGCATCCCTTCCACCATGCACTATAGCTTGATCCAATGGCAAGGCGACATGATTTAACTCATCCCAACCGATAGGTCAGTAAATGTAGCCGATGTTGATCTAACACTTTGGGAAATCGACGGCATCGATTGCTTATCCGGCAAAGTTTGGGAAGCTGATTTTCTAAAGGTGTCCGATTCCACTATACAGCCAATTGGAGACGAAGAGCCTCAATTATTACTTTGAAGGTGTCATGGAGGATTCAAGCGTCTGCACCAAGGACACCGTGGATGATCTCGATGGCAAGTTAGGGCAAGGTTTTATGTCAGCCAACGAGCTCGAAGAAGTTGATATAGGTCCAAGAGATAGGCCTAGGCCAACATACATTATTAAAAATTTGTCTTCTTATTTTAGAACCAAGCTTATTGATTTACTAAAGGAACATAAAGATTGTTTTGCTTGGGAGTATTTTGAGATGCCAGGTCTTAGCTGATCGATTGTGGAACATCGGCTCCCAATTAAACCAGGATATCGGCGATACAAATAGCCTCCCAGGAGGTTCAAAGCCGATATGTATGATGCAATTAAGGCCGAAATTACTCGACTGTATGATGTTAGTTTTATTCGGCCATGCCGATACACCGAGTGGGTTTCGAACATAGTCTCAGTAATTAAGAAGAACAACAAGCTGAGGGTGTGCATCGACTTTTGTGACTTCAACAAAGCCACGTCCAAGGACAAGTACCCCATGTCGATTGTCGATTTGTTGGTCGACGTAGCTTCAAGACATAAAATCATAAGTTTTATGGATGGCAAAGACTGCCTTTAGGTGTCCTAGGGCAATCGGCTTATACGAATGGGTTGTCACGACATTCGGCTTGAAAAATGCTGGGGCTACTTATCACAGAGCCATGAACTATATTTTACACGATTTAATCAGCTTCTTAGTAGAAATCTACATTGATGACGTGGTTGTCAAATCAAAAGAAGTTGAAGATCACATAGCTGATTTAAGGAAAGTATGGCTTGAAGATGAATCCTACCAAATGCGCCTTCGGTGTATTGGCTGGGCAATTTCTTGGTTTTCTTGTTCATGAGGGGATTGAGGTGACACAAAGAAGCGTTAATGCAATCAAAAGTATTCAACCTCCACAGGACAAGAAGCAACTACAATCTCTGATCGACAAGGTAAATTTCATCAGACGTTTCATTGCTGATTTATCTCAAAAGATGGAGTCGTTCACACCTTTGCTAAGACTAAAAGCCGATCAAGAGTTTACTTGGGGGGCAGATAGCAGAAAGCTTTGGACAACATCAAGGACTATTTAAGATCTCCTCCAATATTGATCCCTCCACAGAAGGGAGTTCCTTTTAAGTTGTACTTGTCAGCCGATGAAAAATCAATCGGCTCAGTTTTAATCCAGGAGTTTGAAGGCAAGGAAAGAGCAATATTTTATCTCAGCAGAAGACTTTTGGATGCAGAAACAAGGTACTCTCATGTGGAAAAGTTGTGCTTGTGCTTATATTTCTCTTGTACAAAGTTGAGGCATTATTTATTATCCAACGAGTGCACCATCATTTGCAAAGCCGACGTAGTCAAATACATGCTATCGGCTCCAGTTCTGAAAGGGCAAGTTGAGAAGTGGATTTTTGCCTTGACAGAATTTGACCTTAGGTATGAGGCACCCAAGGCAGTCAAGGGGTAGGCTATAGCCGATTTCATCGTCGAACTCCGAGATGATTCGATCGGCTCAGTCAGCATAGTGCCTTGGATGTTGTTTTTTGATGCATCAGTTTGCACCCATGGATGTGGCATCGGCTTGGTTATCATATCACCTAGGGGGGGCAAGTTTTGAATTTGCTTATACTATAGCACCTTACACTACAAACAATCAAGATGAATACGAAGCAGTCCTCAAGTGTTTACAACTTCTGATCAAAGCCGATGCTGTGGAAATCATGGGTGATTTCTTGTTGGTCATCAGCCAATTAGCAGGAGAATACGAATGCAAGAACGACGTGTTGATGGTCTACAATCAAAAGTGCCGAGAATTGATGGAGGATTTTCGGTAGTAGCGTTCAAACATATCCCTCGAGAGCAGAATGCTGAGGCAAATGATTTGGCTAAAGGGGCTTCAGGATACAAGCCGATGACCAAAGATGTGGGAGTTGACATAGCCGATGATTGGACGTACAATGTTTTCAAATATTTACAGAATCCTTCCCAATCGGCTTCGAGAAAATTACGTTACAAGGCTTTGAGATATGTTTTGCTCGACAATGATCTTTACTATCGGATGATTGATGGAGTGCTACTCAAATGTTTGAGTGCCCATCAAGCAAAAGTTGTAATGGAAGAAGTGCATGAAGGCATGTGTGGTACTCATCAATCGGCACACAAGATAAAGTGGTTACTTCGGAGATCAGGGTATTTTTGGTCGATGATGCTGGAAGATTGTTTAAAATATTACAAGGGATGCCAACATTGTCAGAAATTGGGAGTGATCCAATGAGCACCAGCATCGGCTATGAACCCTATTATCAAGCCTTGGCCATTTAGAGGATGGGGAATTGATATGATCGGACAGATTAATCGACCCTCGAGTAAAAGACACAAGCTCATATTCATGCCAACCGATTATTTTAGAAAATGGGTGGAAGCAATTCCCTTGAAGAAAGTTGATTCTGGAGATGCAATCGAGTTTGTCAAGGAACACATCATTTACCGATTTGGCGTCCCTCAGACGATTACAACCGATCAGGGGTCTATCTTTGTCTCAGATGAGTTTGTCCAGTTTGCAGAAAGCATGGGGATTAAGTTGTTAAATTCTTCACCATATTATGCAGAAGCTAATGGACAGGCAGAAGCATCCAACAAAAGTTTGATCAAACTGATAAAGAGGAAGATCTCTGAATATCCAAAGCAATGGCACAGCCGATTGGCCGAGTCATTGTGGTCTTATCGGATGGCTTGCCATGGAGCAATACAGGTCCCTCCTTACAAACTAGGTATGGGCACGAAGCTGTACTACCATGGGAAAGTGTCATCAGCTCAAGGAGGATTCAGTTGCAAGACGAGCTGACAGCCGATGACTATCACAACCTAATGGTGGATGAATCGGAAGACTTAGTTTTATCCAGAATGTGCGCTTTGGAAAAGGTAACCAGGGACAAAGAAAGAGTTGCTCGTCATTATAACATGAAAGTTGTACCCAAATCATTTTCAGAAGGTGAGTTAGTCTGGAAGTTAATTTTGCCGATTGGAACAAGAGATAATAAAGTCGACAAGTGGTTACCTAACTGGGAAGGACCCTTTAAGATCCACAAATGCGTTTCCAAGTGAGCCTACATGCTAGAAGGATTGGATGGAGAGGTGTTTGGAAGGGCTCTCAATGGAAAATATTTGAAGAAATATTATCCCAGTATATGGATCAACTCATGATTTGACTGTATTGAGCCGACACATGGTAGCCGATGTGTTTACATCGCCTTTAGATGGCTGATAAATTATATCTCCCTTAGGCAGTTCATTATTATTATAATCGGTTGTGCGCTGCCGATGTATGATGGCCGATATACGTTATATCGCCCTTAGTCATTTAATCCTTACAATAATCGGTTATGATTTAACGCATACATTGTAGCTAATTTTGTGTAATGTCCTCGAGCCATAATTTTGTCAGTGATGAAGTCAACATTGAAAATTAGGGGACATATACATATACAAAGTCAGAATCAAGTGGATTTCAAAAAAAAAATTTGAGGACAATGAAGATTTCAGAATCGACAGAATATATTACATGATCTGAAATTAAAGTTTGCCGATTACAAGAAAATGTGTGAAAAGTGTTGCAAAAGTTTACAAGTGCTAGCCTCATTACAGGATCGGCTCAGTTGCCAGTTAAGTGGTTGATAGCCGATATCACCCTTTGTTTGATTTGCTTGATCTCATCTATCGTTCGGGCATCGGCTACATCAGTTCCTGGGACTGTCTTTAGCGATTTCCCCAGGTCTCCCAAATATTGTATTGAAGTTTTTAATTTGGTCCTTTGCTCCTCAATGGCCTTTGGGAGATCGGTTAGTTTTCACTCTTCAGATGCCAGTTCAACTCTACACTTTTCTAACTCGGCGATGAGATTGGCTTCTCGTTTCTTCAGCCGATTGATGTTAGACTCGGTAGCAGACGACCTGGTAATCAGCTTATCTAGCTTGGCTTTGTCGGCAATGACGCACTGCCGATTGGTCTCGATCATCGCTTCAAGGCTAGCTTTCGCCCTCCTATCGGCCATTCTTTGTCTTCCCCGTTCCAGCTTATGCCGATGCAGATCGAGGTGAGCTGCTTGGAAGATGGTATCGGCCACGTCGTCAGGGAGCTAGCTCTCAATTTCTTCAAATCTAGCCTTTATCGATCCACAGTCTGTGACTAAGTAGTCTATTGAGCTGTCCAGCCAATCGGCAATGTCCAGAAGTTTTTCCTTAAGTTCATCGGCTATGGGAGCTTGGGCCTGGCTAGTGATTTCTTATTTTTCGCCAATGAACTCCTTTATGTCGAAAGAGAACATATCGGCTAAAGCCTGCAAGACATGATTCACGGTTGTTTAAGTATCAAGGGAACTAAATAGCCAATTTATTCTTAAGGAGATTTTTTTACCTTGACAGTGGGAGCCAGTGCCGGTTCTTCTTCTTCGAGGTGATGGCTACCCCTAGCCGATGGCGTGCGCTCGCTTGATACATGGGGGCAGCCGATGGAGAATGAGGGCGCTACATAAACAAGTGTTAGGTGAAATCGGTAGGTTGACAAAAAGAGAAGAGATAGAGATTTGGGTTTACTGGTGAAGCAGGGCGTGGTTGCCGATGAGCTAGTCTTTTGCGCTGCAAGCAGAGGGTTTTGGTTAAGAACAAAGAGATTTCAAGAAAATTTGAATTGACAAAACTTCAAGAAAGGAAGGATACATACTGGTTGAGGGCGAGCAGGACGCTGGGGAGGAAATGGTATTTGTTGAGCTTGATCATCAGCCGATGGTGTTTGTGCATACTTGCTTGAGTAGCTAGATTCAGCAACTGCTTGCTCAATCGCTTGATCGATTTCTTCCTCCATGACTTCTTGCTCGAGGGCTTCTTCCACGCTCGGGTCAAGTGAAGGCAAGTCGTTGACTGGGGTAGTCTTTTGTTTCTTCACTTTCTTTTGTGATGCGGCCGACGGGCTAGCAGCCAATGGTTTCAGCCTCTTCTTCCTTGATAATGCCTCGCGGGTTTGGCCGTGCAAAAGTGTTGTGACGTTCGGCGCGTTGAAGCCGATGATTGATGGAGCAAGTCCTTCGCTTGGAATGCGCCCTAAGGCGTAGTGGATCTCAATCCCTGAGTTGCGTTCGTGAGGGGGAGAAGAATCGGTTATCTACAAAAAATAGGAGAACAATGATTAAATATTAAGCAGATGTTAGCCGATGATTTTAAAAAATTGAAAGAAGAAGATACTTACATCAGGGATCAAGTCTGGAAGAAATGTGGTCAGATACATCAAAGATGGTTGATCGAAGATATGTCTTTTGATTTCAGCCCACCATCTGTCAAAAGCTGAGCTCCTTTTTAGTGCCAGCTCCAAAACCCCTATACTGCCAAGAGGGGGGCCTCCATGTTCATCAGTCGATTCATCATTAACCTTGAAGTAATCTCTCCTCTTGTCTGGATTTTGTCTAAGAAATATAATCCAATCGGCAGTTGTCCTAGTCCCAATTTCCTGGCAGCCGATGATGGGTAATAGAATTCATAGGACTTGGAGACGTTTCTGCCTTGATGGATGCCGATTGGTAAGATACAAGGGGTAATGGTGTGGTAAAGATCTCTCCTGGTTTCTCAAATTCCTCAGAGTTGAGTTCATGAAAGTTGAGATCTAGGGGGAGTTCAAACTCTGGACAGTTGGAATAAAAGAACCAGGTCCGATTATTCTTGGAGAAACCATCGTAAAAGGCGGTGAACCAATCAACTAGGACCTGACTTGATAACTTGGAGCCAGGATGGACAGCGGCGCCTTCTCCAAAAGACATACACCTGCGTGTGGTTATTTCCTCGCCATCTTCGTCTTCAATCGGCTCTACTCTTGGAAATTCGGCATCGGCCAGAGCAGGCCTGCAGCAATTTTTTTTGCCAAGAGAACAAGCCACAATTGTAGAAACCACCAGGGACCCCTAGTTCCTATGGCTGAATTAGAGGTGGTCTTAGCCGATGCATGGTTGAGGGTTTGGATACGGATAGCCTAGAAAAAATTTCCCTAATGGGATTTTCTCCTTCGACACAAAGGCTTCGGGTATGTGTTGCCAGTTAGCTGTTGGGCCGCAGCTAGAACCACAGAAGACATATTTCTCGAGCCACATCATTAAGAAGGCAGCATGTTCTCTGGGGCTTACTGATTCAGTGCCCATGTTCTGATTTATAAAACCATTCCAACCTCCAATGGCTTTGGTCTTGAAAGAGTACTGGCACTTGGCATCAAATCGGTTGGGGTCAACCGATGGCGTTATATCTAGGCCAGTTATCATAAGCACATCGGCCAAGGTGGGAGTCATGAGTCCTTGCTGAAAGAAGAAAGCATTGAAGGTGTTGTTTCAGAAATATGTGGCAGCTGACATAAGGGGTTCGTCCTTTGGCTGATCGGCTATAGTAAGAGCTAAGCATTGAGCTATGCCTACTTCCTCCCAATGGGTTTGCTTGTTGGCAACTATCCTTTGATACCAAGGCGGCCAAGACTTATTTGTTGAGGGCCAAGACTTAAATTTTCCATTCCAGTGTGCTATATTAGGGTTTGAAATCCTATAGGGCATCTTATTGGTTTCGGCATTGATAATCTCAGTTGGATCCATATTGCCGATTGGGCATAGGAAATATCGTCAGCATGAGTTAAGCTAGGGATAGCAATTTGATGGGCGAGGTGCTACAATGAGCAAGAAGAAGCAAATCTAGAAGACAAGAAAGTGAATCTATGGCGGTAGAATAGAAAAGAAAAGGGATTCAGCCGATAAGACTTACCTCGGCGAATTCAGCCGATGGGGCGTTGGAGGGAGCAGATGAGGATGCCATTGGTGTAAGTTAGTTCGTCGCCGGAAAGGGGGATCGCTGTAGTTTCTTTAGAGCTCCGAGAAGATCGCCGGAGGAATTTTGGGAATTGTTGGCTAAGGGCTGTGGATGCGCAAGTAAAGACGTGAGTCTTTCGATGCGATTGGGGCGCTATTTTAAAGAGACGCGGTAACGGCCGAAATGGAAATGATCTAGGTTTTCTCGGAGGATAGGATTGCAAAAAATCGGCTACATTATGAATATCGTGGACTTGGGAGGCATGTGTTGATGACCAAATTTCGTAAGTCAAATCCCCGGGTTTGAAGCTACAATCGAAGCGGAATTAGAGTGTGTGATTCCTGGAAACAGGGTGCGCGTCGGCTAAATACGAATCGGCTGAGGAGTCAATCGGCTGAGACCGAGTCGAATGAGGATATATGGTATAGCCGATTTTGTTCAGGATAACGGAGATGTCCGATTCCAGAGGAAGGGTGTGAAGATCATTATTGGATTCGGTTTCCAGTGCTTCAGAAATATTGTCATCTATGGATAAAGTCCTGAAAAGATAATTGTATCTTTAGTTTAGGATATTTTGTATAGTTTCCTTGTAAATTACGTCGGGGGGACCTTGTCCCAAATATTTGTCGTTTTTAAAATAGTAGTTAGAGATAAGAGTCGTGTCCGTTACGGACTCATCATGTAATTGTGTATAAATACAGGGCAAGACCGTGTAAACAAGAATCAATGACACAATCAATACAACTTCGGCGCATCGCCACCTTTTCCTTTAATAGTTTTCGACAAGTTTCTGCTTCTAGTTGGGCTGCATCGTTTGATCTCTAGCGAAAAGGTAATTCTTGTCAGAGCGATTTGCAATGTCGCGATTAGTGCTTCCATCATCATGATACTCTAATCTTTTCTTCATAATCTGCACAGTTATCATATATGCTATATAATGTAGACTGATATCGTGGTCTAAACCCTAATCGGCTAGCATCAATCGCTAGATGATAGCTGGTAGGTTTATATTTCAATGTTAATCTAGATTACATAGTATGTCTACCATCTTGAAAGGTGTTCATAGACTTGTATAGATCATATGCTTCTTTTGGTACTTAATGTTGCATCGGTTAGGTTCAATCTATTAAGTCGTCCTTAGAATCATAACAGATCTATCTTGTTTTATGATCGTTATTAGAGATAGTATCAGAGTCTCAGCCGATCATATCTGTTTTAACTGTCTCGTATGTTTTATATTTACTTGATATGTTAAAGCTGCCCTTTATATTAAGATCTCTCTATAATTAAATATATTAAGCTTGTAATCGATTTACTAAGTCATCTTAGTATATGATCGATCCCTGTTTAATATATTTAGCTAGCAGTGATATCTTAGTATAAAGTGGTATCGGAGTACTAGCCGATACACATTAAATCTATGACATCGGTTATGATTGAAATATATATAATCTGCATATTGGAACACTTTTAGATTTAAGTGATTTATAATGTCTCGGTACACTACCTATTTATCCCAATCACTTAGTGTAAACGCATTTTGATATCTGGATTACGTATTATGGACATCTTGAGCCGATCAATTAGGTTTAATTATCTCAGCCGATTTAGTGTTCACCGCATCGGCTTAACCCTAGACGATATGTGATCGACCGCCAGCCGATCACCTATCGTTGGCAAATTAATACATTCTATTTGTTTCTTATTGATTGCAGGATCAAATCAACTGGCACGCCTACAAACCTCGGGTAATATATTTGGACCTGCACTAGAGTTAAGCAGATCTCTCAGGCCAGTGCGTGGGAAATTTTCTCATCAACAGGAGTCCTGAGATTATATTAGTCATATATTGACATAAAGTAAAGAAATAATTTAAGAGTATTCAGTTAATATCAATCAGTTAAAATTAAGTTAGAAAGATAATTATTTATGATTTAGATAACGAAGCTTGATATTAGCTCAAGTCTGGATGCATACAGATTTGGCATGCATTATTTATTGAGAATCTTGGCCGTATTTAATTAAGTCTAGATTAGACCACTGGTATTAACAATGCTTTGTAGGCAAGGTAATTTTAAGTAACATGCTCGTATTTTTCAAGTCTAATGGTCTCTAAAGTTTAGAGTCATTTGGACACTTATTTTACCAAATGTGTGGATATTTATAAAGATCATTAAGTTAATTTAGATTAAGTTATGTTCACACATAGGGGAGCGATAACCATAGAAAAGCTCCAAAATAATCTCTTAATGCATAGTCAACAATGTAGCTAGATTTTACAGCATCTTATGATTAATCATATGTTTAAGAGTATTTTTTGGAACTAAGATGGTAAATAGCGCTCATAAACCGCTCATAATTATATTGCGTTATAAATCGCACACTAATAAAGCACAATTTTGTATTGTAGTAACAACATGTTGTGTGTTTTCTGCCTAACACATTGATATGGTTGTGAAAGATCTGTCCTAGGATCGAATTATTAAGCTGAGCATTAGCTCATGGATCCATCTCTAAAGGTTGATAAATTAAGTTTAATTAAGATTATTTTTTGGCTAGTACATATGTAAATAGAGCCTTGACTAAGATACTGGATGAGGGGGACTTAAATTTGTTAATGAACACCCACTAAGTTAATTTTGAGTTTATTTGATGCCGCAGGCGGCTGTCCTGACCTTCCATTATAATTGAGGAATGAAGATAATAGCTCAAGTCATTCTATCAATCATAATGAAACATCCGAAGCCTCGAGATATAGATATTGAAGACATTGCTGGGCCTTTAGCCTGCCAGTCAACTTCAGCCTCAGATGTGCCTGTCAAACCACTCGAAGGCAGCGACGAGATGTGTTAGACATTTAGGAGACTTGACAAAAATTGAAAAAAAATGGCTAAAGATCTACAACATCTCTAATATCCTTAACTCATACTCATGTGAATCTAGTTCCCAGGATGTGCACTAAATCCACACTTTCATCTTAAGCATGGTCATACATAGCAAACACATTAAAGATGAAAAGGACTTAAACACTTACATCAACTTAATAGTTACATAGGCCGACCGGCCAAATATATATAAGAGAGCAGTAGAAGCTTGACTACCCAATCACAAGCACACCGACTAAGGGTTTACCCCCATTAAGTTCAAATCCTAAAAGAAGCAATCAAAACCCGCATCACTCAAAGACTAAGTCTAAACCTAGAAGCAAAAGATTATATCAACAGCAAGGGTCAGTACATTAAACAAGTTAATGTACTGGCAAGCACAAGAAAAACCTAACATACTACATGTAAGGCATATATTCAAAGAGGGGCTATATGTGTAGTTTGTTTTCAACATAAAGCAAGTTTTATTTCGCATTTCTTTTATAAAGGAGTTGACAATTCAATTAACAAAAACAAGTTTTAAGTTCTATCATTAATTTCATCATGATTCCATCATAACCAATCTTTTGTTGTCATCCTTGACAACAAGTCATACTATATCACCATACTCACACATCTCAACACTTTTTATCCATTTCAAAGCAAGTCACAAGTTAACATTTTTAAAATAATAGTCTATACTCATGACACTTCACCAAAGCGCTCTTGACCATGAGTACGGCTAATCGATTAGTTTAGAGAACTCTGTAGAGTTTGTACAGCTTTACCCACATGATATGAACACTCTAGTTGTTTTTGTGCTCACGACGCACTACCATACTCTTCATGTTGAATGTGGACTAGAGGTCATAACGAAGCCTTTACACTACTTAATATCTCGCCTTGCACCAGCACGATACGTGTTTTTCCATCCTAGGCATACTAGAAAATATGACCCAGAACCATTAAGTGGCAGACCCACGCCTTAAACTTAACGTCGTGGTGGCGGACATGACAGGAACCCACCATGTGGCACAATACCGTTGTATTGGACAGACTTAGTCACCTAAACTACCATGTCAGGGTAAATAGGAAGTTCCTCTGAGTTATTCGAACTCATACACACCGGCTTACCAGAATGCAAGGCTAGGTAGATTAATCAGCTTAGGCTATCCCATACTAGCACATGTGGATGTACGGATAACTTTAAGTTGGTGACACAAGTTCGGTCCTTATGGACTTGGGCAAACATCTCTCCCCCTATCGGCATGAAACCAACACCATATGCATGCCACTTGCCACCCATGTCAAAATCACATTTTACACCTTTTAGTTCGTAAATATCCATCAAAGTCATTCCATTTCAGCAAGCGTTCACATATCAAAATCACATTTTAATTATTGATGGAATGAGCATTTGCATATTTCTAAGCATGGCTAAGCAAGTAGTTACATATAGAGCATATATAAACCAAATTGAGCACAAGGGATGTACTCTAACCATTTCTAGGGGTACAAACAACAAGGAACGCAAATATTCAAGGTAGGGAATTGTTGACTGTAAAATGTCACGCACTGGCATGAGAGATTTGTTTTACTTTAGTGTAGGTCAAAATCTTGTTTTTAGGTTTGTAGAGCGTGCCAGTTGGTTTGATCCTAGAAACAACAAGAAACAAAGAAAGAAAATAGTGTTACTCCGTAAACGACGAGCCGATCGACTAGTGACCGATGACATACCGTTTAATGTTGAGCCTATGCGGTATGCACTGAATCGGCTAAGAGAAATTAAAACTAATCGATCGGCTGTAGATACTCATAATATATAATCTAAGTCTCGAAATACATTTAGACTAAGTGATTGGGATAGATCGATAGCGTATCGAGACAGTATAAATCACTTACGTCTAAAAATACCTTAAGACAACAATTATACATATTTATAGCATAGCCGATGTCATAGATCTAATGTGTATTGGCTAGTACTCTGATACCACTTTATACTAAGATACCTCTATAGATTAAATAAGTTAAACAGGAACCGATTATGAGTTAAGGTAACCTAACAGATCAATAACAAGCTTAACATATTTCATCACAGTATGATTTTAATATAAAGGGCAGCTTTAGCATATCAAGTAAACATGAAAGAAACAAGATAGCTAAAATAGATAAGATCGGGTGAAACCCCAATACTATCTGTAATAGCTGTAATGATTCTAATTATTACTCAATAGGTCGGACTCAACCGATACAGCATTAAGCATAAAGAGAAGCATAAGATCTAAACAAGTTGATGAAAGCCTTTTGAGATGGTGGATACACTAAATAATCTAAGTCGACAGTGATATCTAACCCTATCGGTTGTTATCTAATAACAAAGACTAGCCGATTAGGGTTAGATAGCAACATCGATCTAAATTATATAGCATATATGATAACTCGATGATTGATGTAAAAAGGATTAGAGTGTCATAATGATGGAAGCACTAATGCCGAGAGCACAAGCCGCCATAACAAGCTTTACCTTTTTGTCGGAGATCAAACCCGATGCAGCCCAACTCAAAGCAAGAACTCGTCGAAATAATTAAAAGAAAAAAGGGTGGCGATGCACCGAGATTGTATTGAACTGATTGTTGTTAAATTACATGGTCTTGGGTTATTTATACCCAGATTACAAGATATGTCTTTATCGAACACGATTCCTATCTCTATTACAATTTAGATTAATATAAGTCCCTTAATCGGACTCTTACCGACATAGTCTATAAGGAAACTATTTAAAATAATCTAATTAATAGATACAATTGTCTTTCTTGGACTCTATCCATGTATGGCAATCCTTATGATTCCAATGTTATCTTACCGGAATTAGCTACATCGGCTTGTCCTGTCCGATTTGGTATCGACCGACGAACACCTTAGCCGACTCGATCATCAGCCGACGAACTCTTTAGCCAATTCATTCTACAGTTGGCGCGCACTCTGTTTCCAAAAATCCCAATTCCCTCCAAATCGGCTTCAGCCCTAACGTCACATCTGATGGATAATTTACCAAATTTGGTCGTTAACACATGCCCCCCAAATTTGCTATATAGATAATGTTGTGGATTTGCCAAATCTTATCTTAGAGAAATTTTAGGGCTTTCCGTTTCAGCCGTTACCGCGCCTTTTTAAATAATAACCACCGCCTTAGAGTTTTTCATGCTGTCACTTTTGCTTTCATCGCCTTAGCCACAACCGCCCCAAATTCATTGGCGACCTCTTCGACGCTCTCGGTGATCCTGCAAACAACCTCTGCGCGGCGACAATACAGAATCCGGCAATGTCGACCTTGACTACTCCCTCTGCGGCACCATCAGCCGAGTTCCCTGAGGTAAGCCCCATCGGCTTTAGCCCTTTTCTTTGCCGCAATTTGGTTTTGCTTTTCGTGATTTCACCTTTTTCTTTATATTGTAGGATCTCTCCAATCAAATCGCCATCCCTAGCCTTGTTCACCCCAATCGGTTCTTCCTAGGGCCAATCGACAATATAGATCCGACAGAATTCATAAACGCCGAAACCAACAGAATCCCCTTTAGGTTGATGAACCCTAGCCTGGCACATTGGGCTGAAACCTTTAAATCCTGGCCATCAACAGACAAAACCTGGTTAGCATCATACAACAGGATATCGGCTAGTAAGCAAACCCACTGGGAAGAACTAGGGATAGCATAGTGTCTAGCCCTAACAATAGCTGATATGCCTAAGGATGAACCCCTACTGTCGGCTGCCAGTTATTTTTGGTCCAACACCCTCAATGCCTTCCTGTTTCAACAAGGACCGATGACACCCACACTATTGGACGTGGTTATGATCACTGGACTAGATGTTACCTCATCGGTTAACGCTATCGACCTGAACACAAAAGGGCAATTCTCTCTCAAGACTAGGGTTATTGGTGGCTGGAACAGATTTATCAGCCAAAATATGGGAACCGGCCCAAAAAGCCCTAGGGAACACACAACCTTCCTTCTGATATGGCTAGAGAAGTTTGTATTCTGTGGCTCAAGGTGTGGCCCCACAACAAATTGGTAACACATAGCCGAAGCCCTATTAGAGAAAAGACAGATTCCTTGGGGAAATATCTGCTATGGTATCTTTACCAAACTTTGAGTGCTGCCTTAGTTAAAATAGCAGCCGATTTTGTCATCGGCACTGGTCGCCCCTGGTGGTTTCTCCAACTCTGGTTGAATCTGCATACATATAAAGCTGCTGAGAGGTCACTACTAGTAGAAGCTGAATTCCCAAGATCACAGCCGATTATGGACGAAGATGGTGAAGAAGTGACCACACGCTGATGCATGTCTTTTGGAGAGGCAGCATCCTCGTACACCAGATCCAAGCTATCGGCTGACTTGTTTACTGAAATTTCTATGATGGATTCCCAAGGAACACAAGGATTTGTTTCGCCTATGAAATTTATGAAAATTTTGAGCTCCCCAATGACTTCCGATTTGATGAGATCAACTCCGAGATATTTGAGAAATCTAGGGGAGTCTTCATAGATGCCATCTCTCCTTGCATCCTCCAAATCGCCATCCACCAGGGCAGGAATGTCAAAATATCATATGAATTCTATCACCCTGTGAGCGCTGCAAGGCAATTGGGAATGGGACAGTTGCCGATTGGCTTATACTTCACCAAGAAAATCCAAACCAAGGGGCAGATCGGCTCAGCCCTCATGATGCAGAAGCTATTAGACATTGAAGGCCCTATGTAACATCCCGAAAATCGAAGAAACTGAAATCGGAACGTAAAATCGAAACTTTCAAAAACCTTCGCTTGTTGCTTCTTCCTTGGGTTTGTTGCTTTCTTATTTGCCAACTCAGTTGCATAAATTTAGTCGTGATCAATTCCCTTTCGGTGTTTTTGGATGAGTTGGAGTTTGTCGAAAATAAAAATGCGAAAGTCCGTATTAGGTATTTTTAAAAGAAATCGGAGATAAGATGCGGATCTATAAGAAAATGCGAATTTGTGAAATAGAGTATTAATTGTGGTTGGAGGAAGATAAATTAGGACACAAAATAAATAATAAAATAATTGGGAGTCGTACTGAACTGGGAAATTTTTAAAAAAAATAAAAAATAAAATAAGGAATTATGAAATTAGGAAAAAGGGATTTAAATAAACAAATATGAAAAATATTGTGGGAAAATAAAGTGGAGAAAAAGTTGAAAATATTATATTATAAATTATTTTTGAAACATAGGAATTTATTTTGGAATTTTTAGAAGAGAGGAAAATAGAAATAGGAAATTAAAAATTGAAAATTGGGAAAAATATGAAAGTGCACTCTTCATTGCGCATGAGGTGCTCGACGCTGTCGGCCCGGTCGCGCGCCCGCCGCGCGTCGCCCGGCCGTACCGCGCCCGCGCGCCACGCAGCCCCGGCCGCCGCGCCCGCCGCCGCGCCACACGCTCGCCGCCGCACGACCCGCGCCCCGTGCCCGCTCGCTCTCGCCACGCGCCCGCCGCGCGCGGACTCCGCCCGCGTCTCGCACCTCGCACGCCCGCGCCCGCCGGACCCCGCCCGCGTCCCGCCGCGCGCCACGCCGCAAGCGCCGCGCCCGCCCGGCTTCCCGCGCCGCCGCATGGCGACCGCCGAGCCGTGCCGCGCCGGCCCTCTTCTCCCGCCTCGGCCGCGGCTATAAAAGGGGCAAAACCCCCACTTTCCCTCACACGCCGCCGCCTCTAGCCCCTCCTTCTCCCGAGCGCCGTCGCTTCAAATCCAAGCGCGCCACCTCGCGCGCAAGCCGCCGCCATCGCCGCGAGCGCCGCCTCGCCGCAAGCCATCGCCGCCGCGCCGGGGTACCGCCACCACCTCCTTGCTGTCTCCGTCGCTGGTAAGCCCCGCCGCCGCCCCTGTCTTCCTTGCGCGCCAGCACTGCCGCCGCCCCTGTTTTGATGCGCCCCGGTCGAACACCTAGAGTACAATGAACAGTGGCGCTGGAAAAAGAAAAAGAAAAAAATATAAAATAGGAAAAATTTGGAAAAATTTTAGGAAATTTGGAAAAATATTTTGGGAAGATTTGAGTAAAATTTTGGGCAAAATTAAAGTATATTTTTGTATGTTTTCTCGGTGCGAAAATTTGGAAATCAAACTCGGACTTTTCCGAAATTCCGTTTGCGTCGTTTTTGAATCCGAATTTCGTTTAGACCTTTCTTGCCATTTTAATATGTTTCCATTTTGTGCTCAGACCTTCAAAACCTCTAGCACCAGTCCCTCCGCGGATATTTTCAAATCCATTTTCTCGAACAGATCGCGATTGTCGTTTTGCGAAAACCCTATGTCGTCGACCCGATGTCTAAACTTGGAGTTTTCCGGGGCGATCGTAGTACAAACTTAAGTAGGAATTTGGGCTTAGCGCTTGGAATTGTTTCTGAGACTTTTTCGGATCTTTTTGACCTTTTTGGTGTTATATGGGATTCTAATCGGAATCGATTGATTTTTCGCACGTACGGGTAGCACCTGAAGAGACCGGCATCGACCCTGTTGAAGACACCACCCCACAAGCGTGCGAGCAAGGCAAGTCATCACACTCTTTGAACATATTGATCCTACTTTGTGAAATGATGTTGATTTCAAATTACAAATTGCATGCTAGACACAAATGAGTACCTATGCTTGATATACCCTGCTTTGATGTTGATCACCATTAGAATTATTCTTTGTAACCTTCGATGTGATATGACTGGAGGCTAACTTCGGTAAAAATGCTTAGCCCTGCTTATACTAGATCCCTGCATACTCATGATTTTACAAAGAAGCTTTGTGCTTGGGCAACTACCTTAGGGAAGGTAGTTGAGATGCGGCCTGTGGAGACATGAGCGCCACATGGCCATGAGAATGATGAACTAAGTTTGATGAAAATTGAAAATGCTATAAAAAAGTTTTAGACTGGGGCGGCCGAATGATTTGGGTGGATTCCGGAAAAGGCAAGTGCCGACCCTGGTCAATTAAGGACCGAGCCATGAGATAGCCGGGAAACGAGCCAGTACAACCGTACTTCTCGAATGGGTATAGACCTAGCTGACTAGATAGCCGGGCGGAGGCAGTATCCTTGCATAGATGGTTCTTTATGATGTGGTTTGTGTGATGAGGATGAGGTTGCGGCCTATGTTGTGAATGGTGGAATTTAATCGACATTAATTGAACTTAAATATTGAGGAAATTTCCCTTACCCTGGGTGCGCCAGAACTCCTCTCATTGCTAGAATATGACGGCTAGAGTGCATGAGGGCTTAAGTGCATGGAGCGGGTACTGCCAAAGTGAGGTTATCGAAAGGCTTTGCCGTGACCGTCTCATGTGTTGGGACGTAGGCTCATTCGTTGGGCTGTCGCGGAGTATGGGTAAAATGTACATCCACTGCAATGTGAATGAATCTATCTATTCGAATAGCCGTGCTCGCGAATATCGAGCATCGTGACAAGACTTTCGCTTGGCTAGACTTTAAACTTAAAACTGCTGGGATGGGTTTGCATGATGATTTCATTCGCTGGTGGATCAACTTCTCGAGATGCGAGAAGGGGTGGATTCCCTAGAAAACCATGACGAATCGGAGGCGGGAAGCCATCCTTGGATTCACGATGGATGGTAAACAGAACCGTCGCCGAATTAATAAACTATGGAACTAAAACTTGACTTGGCTAGTTGTTAGGCCTGTGAAAAGGATTTGTGAAAATTGGCTTTATGCAAAAGAGCTCTAGCCATTCCTTGAATAACCCTATCATATGCATCAATTCTGTGTTGGCTTGCTGAGTACGG
Organism: Oryza australiensis; assembly: GCA_019925245.2. Taxonomy (NCBI): domain Eukaryota; kingdom Viridiplantae; phylum Streptophyta; class Magnoliopsida; order Poales; family Poaceae; genus Oryza; species Oryza australiensis. The sequence continues at coordinate 868,607 of JAIFGZ020000429.1, forward strand.
TTGGTACTCACCCTTGCTATACGCACAAACCTTCAAATGGTGGGAATGAAGAATTGGAGGATCCTTACGCTTACTACCGGGAGAGGGAAGGAACTGACGACGCTTACTAGGTCTTAGCTCCGGTCGTTGCTCGTGGCAATTGACATGCCGCCGCCTCTATTCCGCCGCCGTATCTAATTTCTCGCTTTTGTGGTGTATTCGAACCATGAGGTCCTGTGTGTGTTGAACATTGTCTTCGGGCCTATTGTTGTAATAATGTCGTTGTAAGACTATTCGTGCATGCGCACGATTATTCAGATCGTATTCGTGGGTACCAACTACTCGATCCAGGGAAATGGTACTAAGAACACGAAAGATTCCCGTCCCAAAAACGGGGGTCCACAGAGCTGGTATCAGAGCCATGCGACCGTAGGATAAGACCAAATGGCGCCCTACCCCTGACTAGTTGGCTAAAGGAAAGTATCCCTACGTAGGACCATTTCCAAACTATTATTTCTGAAAATACAAATATACCTTTTCTATAGCTGTATTTCCTTTTCTTTACCAAATGGTTTTGATGATAGCTCTCTCCCTCTAACCCCAAGTTGCCTTCAAAAGCAGATGTCGAACCATGACGGAGCTGGAGATCACCATCCCACGAGACGAGGGATTTGTGGCACGCCTTGGTCCTTCTTTGTGGTGTTTAAGATATCCGGAACCACCCACTTACCAAATCAAGAGGCATGGCTCCGAAGGATATCCAGCATGGGAGGCGGCCGTTTCCGTGGAAGCCCGCATGGGAAGTGAAACACCTTTCTGCTTTCACACCCGCTATCACCGAGATTTAGCGGAAGCACCATTCAAGATGCGGCCCGCGAAGCATTTCTTCACCTTAATGCGATACACCGTGCTGAACTTACGGTGACGAGTTCGTGCACCATCCCTATCGCGAGGAAGGCAACCCGGTTGCACCGTGGAAGCCACCCCCCGTGCTACAACCCTATGGTCACACGTCTATCACGCTGGGCGGAAACGGCGGATGATCGCTACGAAGAAGCCTTGCTTGAGATCAACGACCAGAGCAACGCCTCAATGATCTCGGTCGAGAGCCACGGGCGTGGGGATCGGATCAACATGCTGCGGACTCATGCAGCCAACGGTGCCCAATATGAGCAGCTCTCGGACCGTTACATGGCCCGTGGGGAAGCTCTGGTAGAGCTGGAGGAGCAGCTCAGAGGAGCAAGCAACAAGTCGACCACTGGAGGAACAGCTGCGCTCCCGCCCCGTCCATGCCGGCAGTACTTCCACCGGGTTGTACCAACACCTCCCGCTCCCGTGCCCGACCACTACTACCTTATGACTCCAGCATGCTTGGATACCTTTCAAGCCATGATGGAGCAAGCTTTATGTTGAGCACGAGTCGGCGCCGCACGATAGACCCCACGCTGCCACGTCCATGGGACCCACCTTGAACTCGAGCGGTGCCATCCGAGCCTGGATCGGGAGAGGAGAACCCCATCCGATCCACACCGACTCGAGTCCGAGGCGGAACCTATGGAGATCAAATGGGAGTCCAGCGACACCGATCCAATGGAGGAGGAAGCTCCCACCCGTCGCCTGACTCACACCAAAGGTCCCCTCACCCGCAAGACCGCTCGCAAGAGTACACGGCCACCGAGCAGGAAGATTCGCATGACTCCAAGGCCACCACCTCCGAGCCATGGGGACTCCGATTTGCTTCGCAGAGGATCACCCCCTTCTGCCGCACCGGCTCCTGCGGATGGTTGGACGATTAGGCGGGAGGACCACCCGGCTTGATCTCGCTCCGGACGGTTCGGCAGCAAGGACCACACTCTATCCCCCTTAATAGTTAATGCAGTAAGACGATGTAGTTGTTGTATCATGGCATGAGGGACTGTGCATGTACAGTCCGTGTACCCCTTTGATGTAATATGATGGACCTAAGTATCGCTTTGTGGTATCCTAATTAATATTTTACCATGCTTGTTGGTTGAAGATCATTTAAAAACAACTTGAAGAAAAATCACCTAGGAACCATGACCTTAACAGTCCGATCTCTTAATTCATCTATCTTCTTCGGATGGCGCATCGCAGCGCAGCTGCAGCCACCAACGAGAACCCACGAGCCCAACCCTCCACTCGGCGGAGGTTATGGCTTTACGCCCAGTGCTCCAAGCAATTGCCAACAACCAGGAAGTCGAGGAGGATCAAGTTTAGGAGAGTTCATGCGAGCTAAGCCACCAACCTTCTCCACGGCCGAAGAACCCATGGATGCCGAGGATTGGTTGAGGGTGATCGAGAAAAGCTAACTCTCGTCCGAGTTCGAGAAGCGAGATAGAGTTATCTTCGCCACTAGCCGCCTAGAGGGTCCCGCAAGTGACTCGGTGGGACACCTACAAGGAAACGCGAGCTGAAGATGCCGGAGAACCGAAATGGGAAGAATTCACGGCTGCGTTCCGTGAAATTTCGTACCAGCTGCAGTTATGAGGATGAAGAAAATGAGTTCCGCAGTGCGCCAAGGAAACACCTCGCACAAGAGTACCGAACAAGTTTACCCGCTTGCCCGTTACGCAACAAGTGACTGGCGACGAAGAAGAGAAGATGGATAAATTTATCGAGGGACTAAACGATGAGCCTGAGAGGACCGATGATCGGACAAGACCACACCGCTTCCAAAGCATCATCAACAAGGTCGTACGACTTGAACAGACCAAAAGATGGTAGAAAATAACCGCAAAAGGAGGCTTGCTATGGCCCGCCCATTTCAGGGAGCGCCACAACGTCCCAAGGGAGCCACCCCGTCTGGATGGAAGCCAAACGTTCCGGCAACCGGTCGTTCCCCCGCCCCCTATCATGCCAACAGGCCAGCTACACCTCCGTTCCGTACACCGACGCCAACCCTAGCCGCTCCAGGAAGAAGGAATGTGAACTGCTTCAACTGTGGAGAATTCGGGCACTATTCCAACAGCTGCCCCAAACCACGAAACACTCCTTTGTGCACCGACGCCAATGCAACGACCGTCCGAGGAACCCCCACCCCTGCTGCGGGACGCGGTATGTTCAGGACCCCGCTACCCAACGAGGCTGCCACCGGGTTTCGACGTAGCCAGGTGAATCATGTGCGGGCCGAAGAAGCTCGGGAGGATCAAAGCGTGCGATGGGTATGTTCTCTATCAACTCTACCCCGCTTAAAGTCTTATTTGATTCCGGAGCCTCGCATTCATTCATTTCTTCCCAAGTAAGCAAACAACACCACCTGCACCAAGTAGAACTTAAGAGACCTATGTTGGTACACTCACCTGGGGGAAACATAACCGTACCCCATGCTTGCATCAATGTGCCCATACGGATTAGGGACATGGTGTTTCTTTCAAACCTTATGGTGCTATCACCCCAAACCATTGATGTCATACTCGGGATGGATTGGTTGACCAAGAATAATGGAATCATAGACTGCAGTCGAAGGGAAGTCACGGTATCCACCCCATGGGGATCACCAATGAGCATAACTATGGACCAAAACCCGAAGCTATGCGAGCAAGCTGCGGGAGTATTCACCATGCTACCTCTAAGCGGGATGCCGTAGTGCAAGAATACCCGGACGTATTCCCCGAGGAATTGCCCGAATGCCCCGGATCGCGACATAGAGTTTATCATCGACCTAATGCCCGGTACGCCCCCATATCTAGGAGACCTTACGAATGCCGACCAACGAGTTAGAAGAACTCAAGAAGCAAATCCAAGAACTACAAGAAAAAGGATTTGTACGCCGTTCTTCTCCCCGGGAGCACCAGTACTTTCGTCAAGAAGAAGGATGGGAGTATGAGGATGTGTGTGGACTACCGATCGTTGAAGGAAGTGACTATCAAAAACAAGTATCCACTACCTCGAATCGATGACCTATTCGATCAACTTAAGGGTGCGCAAGTGTTCTCAAAGATTGATCTTCTCGGGATATCATCGCTGTTGAAGATTAGAGCGGAGATATTCCTAAAACGGCGTTCTCTACACGTTACGGCTTATACGAGTTCACGTAATGTCCTTTGATTGACCAATGCCCCGGCATATTTTATGAATCGATGAACAAGGTATTCATGGAATACCTTGACAAATTCGTAGTGGTGTTTATCGACGATATACTTATCTACTCCAAGAACGATGAGGAGCATGCGGAGCATCTACGACTGGTACTGGAGAAACTACGAGAGCACCAACTGTATGCAAAATTTAGCAAATGCGAGTTCTGGCTCAAGGAAGTCGCTTTTCTTGGCCACGTGGTTTCAGCCGGAGGAGTAGCGGTAGACCCCGCCAAGGTCGAAGCTGTCATGGAATGGAAGGCACCCAAGTCAGTGACGGAAGTTCGGAGTTTCTTGGGCTTGGCCGGGTATTACCGAAGGTTCATCGAAGGGATTTACACCGTAGCCCGACCTATGACTCAACTTTTGAAGAAGGAAAAGAAGTTCGAATGGAACGAGAAGTGTCAAGGAGCCTTTGACCAACTAAAAGAAAAGTTAACCACCGCCCCAATCTTAACTTTACCTGACAACCGAAAGGATTTCATGATGTACTGTGATGCGTCTCGGCAAGGACTAGGAGGCGTGTTAATGCAGGATGGGAAGGTCGTAGCATATGCCTCGCGACAGTTACGACCCCACGAGGAGAACTATCCCACACACGACCTGGAATTAGCCGCGGTTGTTCATGCATTGAAGATCTGGAGACACTACCTGATCGGGAACCACTGTGATGTGTATATTGATCACAAGAGCTTGAAATACTTCTTTACTCAGCCCGATCTCAACCTACGACAGAGACGATGGTTGGAGTTGATCAAAGATTACGATCTAGGAATCCATTACCATCCCGGCAAGGCAAATGTAGTGGCCGATGCGCTAAGCCGCAAAGCCCAGTGCAACCATAAGGGAATGGAAGGTATGGCCAGTGAGCTCCAAGAAGAAATGGCTCGACTTAATCTGCACCTGATTCCTCACGGAGAAGTAAACTCACTAGAAATCCAACCCCTTCGAGGACTCAAATAGAAGAAGCCCAAAAGGGAAATGAGGAAACCCGAAATCAAAGAATGCATGGCATGGACGCGCTAAGGAATTTTCGGTAGACGACAAGGGAACCCCGTGGTACAAGAGAAGGATCTGCGTACCTGAACAAGGTGGATTGAGAGGGTTGATTTTAAAAGAAGCACACGAATCGGCATATTCGTTACATCCAGGAAGCACGAAAATGTACCAGGATTTGAAGGGAGAATACTGGTGGCCCAATATGAAGAGAGATGTAGCCGAATACGTAGCCGTGTGCGATGTATGCCAAAGGGTGAAAGCTGAGCATCAACGACCAGCAGGCTTACTGCAGCCGCTCAAGATTCCCGAATGGAAATGGGACGAGATAGGCATGGATTTCATAGTTGGACTACCCAAAACTGCGACTGGTTACGATTCCATTTGGGTAATAGTAGATCGGCTCACCAAGACCGCCAGATTTATTCCCGTAAAGACTAACTACAACAGTGCCAAGCTAGCGGAACTATACATGAGTAGGATTGTATGTCTCCATGGTGTACCAAAAAGGATTATATCGGATCGTGGTACCCAATTCACGTCTCATTTTTGGAGCAAAGTTCATGAGGCACTCGGAAGTCACCTTGCCTTCAGTACCGCTTACCACCCACAGACCGATGGGCAGACTGAAAGGACAAATCAAGTACTAGAAGATATGCTGAGAGCCTGTGCGTTCGATTTCACCAAGGATTGGGAGAATTGTTTACCGTACGCCGAGTTCTCCTACAACAATAGCTACCAAGCCAGTCTGAAGATGTAACCAAACGAAGCCCTATTTGGTCGCCGATGCCGAACCCCATTGATGTGGTCAGAAACCGGTGAACGAGCCGTATTCGGGCCTGACATAATCAAAGAGGCCGAGGAAAAGGTTCGCCTGATCCGGGACCGATTACAAGCTACCCAATCACGACAAAAGAGCTACGCGGATACCCGACGAAGAGAATTAGAATTTAAAGAAGGTGACTATGTGTATCTGAAGGTCTCACCACTACGGGGAACTCAGAGGTTCAAGGTCAAAGGGAAACTCGCACCAAGATACGTGGGCCCATTCTTGATAAACGCTAGAAGAGGTGAAGTGGCCTACCAGCTGGAGCTGCCCGAGAACCTCTCCGATGTCCACCCAGTATTCCACGTGTCGCAGTTGAAGAAATGTCTACGGGTGCCAGAAGAGCAAGCTCCTTTGGAGACCATCCATGTCTACAGTGATCTTACCTACCCGGAGCATCCAATCAAGATACTGGACGAGGCAGAAAAGAAGACCAGGACCAAGTCATGGCGCATGTACAAAGTACAATGGAGCAACCACACTGAAGAGGAGGCTACCTGGGAGAGCGAGGATTTCCTGAAGACGGAATACCCACACCTACTCAGCAACCGGTAAGAAATCTCGGGGACGAGATTTATTGTTAGGGGGGTAGGTTTGTAACATCCTGAAAATCGAAGAAACTAAAATCGGAACGTAAAAATCGGAACTTTCAAAAACCTTCGCTTGTTGCTTCTTCCTCGGGTTTGTTGCTTCTTATTTGCCAGCTCAGTTGCATAAATTTAGTCGTGATCAACTCCCTTTCGGTGTTTTTGGATGAGTTGGAGTTTGTCGAAAAGAAAAATGCGAAAGTCCGTATTATGGATTTTTAAAAGAAATCGGAGATAAGATGCGGATTTATGAAAATGCGAATTTGTGAAATAGAGTATTAATTGTGGTTGGAGGAAGATAAATTAGGACACAAAATAAATAATAAAATAATTGGGAGTTGTACTTGAATGGGAAATTTTTGAAAAAAATAAAAAATTATAAAATAGGGAATTATGAAATTAGAAAAAGAGATTTAAATAAACAAATATGAAAAATATTGTGGGAAAATAAAAGTGGAGAAAAAGTTGAAAATATTATATTTTAAATTATTTTTGAAACATAGGAATTTATTTTGGAATTTTTAGAAGAGAGGAAAATAGAAATAGGAAATTAAAAATTAAAAGTCGGGAAAAATATGAAAGTGCACTGTTCATTGCGCATGAGGTGCTCGACGCCGTACGGCCCGGCCGCGCGCCGCCCGCGCGTCGCACGGCCGACCGCGCCGCGCCCGCGCAGCCCCGGCCACCCGCGCCGCCCCGCCCGCGCCCGCCGCCGTGCCACGCGCTCGTCGCCGCACCGACCGCGCCCGCGCCCGCTCGCTCGCGCCACGCGCCCGCCGCCGTGCCGGAGCCCGCCGCGCCTCGCACCCTCGCGCGCCCGCACCCGTCCGGACCCCGCCCACGCCCGCTCGCCGCGCCACGCCGCAAGCGCGCGCGCCGCCGGCCGCATGGCGACCGCCGAGCCGTGCTGCGCCGGCCCCCTCTTCTCCCGCCTCGGCGCGGCTATAAAAGGGGGCAAAACCCCTACTTCCCCTCACACGCCGCCGCCTCTAGCCCCTCCTTCTCCCGAGCGCCGTCGCTTCAAATCCGAGCGCGCCACCTCCGCCGCAAGCCGGCCGCCGCCGCCGGGGTACCGCCACCACCTCCTTGCCGTCTCCGTCGCCGGTAAGCCCCGCCGCCGCCCCTGTCTTCCTTGCGCGCCAGCACTGCCGCCGCCCCTGTTTTGATGCGCCCCGGTCGAACACCTAGAGTACAATGAACAGTGGCGCTGGAAAAAGAAAAAGAAAAAAATATAAAATAGGAAAAATTTGGAAAAAATTTAGGAAATTTGGAAAAATATTTTGGGAAGATTTGAGTAAAGTTTTGGGCAAAATTAAAGTATATTTTTGTATGTTTTCTCGGTGCAAAAATTTGGAAATCAAACCCGGACTTTTCCGAAATTCCGTTTTGCGTCGTTTTTGAATCCGAATTTCGTTTAGACCTTTCTCGCCATTTTAATATGTTTCCATTTTGTGCTCGGACCATCAAAACCTCTAGCACCAGTCCCTCCGCGGATATTTTCAAATCCGTTTTCTCGAACAGATCGCGATTGTCGTTTTGCGAAAACCCTAAGTCGTCGACCCGATGTCCAAACTTGGAGTTTTCCGGGGCGATCATAGTACAAACTTAAGTAGGAATTTGGGCTTAGCGCTTGGAATTGTTTCTGAGACTTTTTCGGATCTTTTCGACCTTTTTGGTGTTATATGGGATTCTAATCGGAATCGATTGATTTTTCGCACGTACGGGTAGCACCTGAAGAGACCGGAATCGACCCCGTTGAAGACACCACCCCACAATCGTGCGAGCAAGGCAAGTCATCACACTCTTTGAACATATTGATCCTACTTTGTGAAATGATGTTGATTTCAAATTACAAATTGCATGCTATACACAAATGAGTACCTATGCTTGATATACCCTGCTTTGATGTTGATCACCATTAGAATTATTCTTTGTAACCTTCGATGTGATATGACCGGAGGCTAACTTCGGTAAAAATGCTTAGCCCCGCTTATACTAGATCCTGCATACTCATGATTTTACAAAGAAGCTTTGTGCTTGGGCAACTACCTTAGGGAAGGTAGTTGAGATGCGGCCTGTGGAGACATGAGCGCCACATGGCCATGAGAATGATGAACTAAGTTTGATGAAAATTGAAAATGCTATAAAAATGTTTTAGGCTGGGGCGGCCGGATGATTTGGGTGGATTCCGGAAAAGGCAAGTGCCGACCCTGGTCAATTAAGGACCGAGCCATGAGATAGCCGAGAAACGAGCCAGCACAACCGTACTTCTCGAATGGGTATAGACCTAGCGACTAGATAGCCGAGCGGAGGCGTATCCTTGCATAGATGGTTCTTTATGATGTGGTTTGTATGATGAGGATGAGGTTGCGGCCTATGTTGTGAATGGTGGAATTTAATCGACATTAATTGAACTTAAATATTGAGGAAATTTCCCTTACCCCGGGTGCGCCAGAACTCCTCTCATTGCTAGAATATGATGGCTAGAGTGCATGAGGGCTTAAGTGCATGGAGCGGGTACGCCAAAGTGAGGTTATCGAAAGGCTTTGCCGTGACCGTCTCATGTGTTGGGACGTAGGCTCATTCGTTGGCTGTCGCGAGTACGGGTAAAGTGTACATCCACTGCAGTGTGAATGAATCAATCTATTCGAATAGCCGTGCTCGCGGATATCGAGCATCGTGACAAGACTTTCGCTTGGCTAGACTTTAAACTTAAAACTGCTGGGATGGGTTTGCATGATGATTTCATTCGCTGGTGGATCAACTTCTCGAGATGCGAGAAGGGGTGGATTCCCCAGAAAACCATGACGAATCGGAGGCGGGAAGCCATCCTTGGATTCACGATGGATGGTAAACAGAACCGTCGCCGAATTAATAAACTATGGAACTAAAACTTGACTTGGCTAGTTGTTAGGCCTGTGAAAAGGATTTGTGAAAATTGGCTTTATGCAAAAGAGCTCCAGCCATTCCTTGAATAACCCTATCATATGCATCAATTCCGTGTTGGCTTGCTGAGTACGGTTGGTACTCACCCTTGCTATACGCACAAACCTTCAGATGGTGGGAATGAAGAATTGGAGGATCCTTACGCTTACTACCAGGAGGGGGAAGGAACTGATGGCGCTTACTAGGTCTTAGCTCCGGTCGTTGCCTGTGGCAATTGACATGCCGCGCCTCTATTCCGCCGCCGTATATAATTTCTCGCTTTTGTGGTGTATTCGGACCATGAGGTCCCGTGTGTGTTGAACATTGCCTTCGGGCCTATTGTTGTAATAATGTTGTTGTAAGACTATTCGTGCATGCGCACCTGATTATTCAGTACTGTATTCGTGGGTACCAACTACTCGATCCAGGGAAATGGTACTAAGAACACGAAAGATTCCCGTCCCAAAAACGGGGGTCCACACCCCATCCTCGGCAGTATTGACAATATACAGCTGGCTATGATGAGGAGCACAACCTTCGACCAATGGTGGATTGAGTGGAAAAAGCACCTCTTTCACCAGTCGGCTTCGATGTACATGACCACTATATTTTCGGAATTGGTTCCAGAAGTAAGCACCCTTTTCCTCTGTCAAAATTGGCATCATCACTTACATTTCAATGTCTAACCATTTTTCTCTCTTTGTTTGCAGACTACCGATTCCTCTCCTCCTCATGTCAGCAACACTGGAGTCATCATCTACTATGATGCCGGGATAATTCCAAATGGTGGTGGTCTTGCTCCCTCAGTGATCGGCTTCAATGCGCCCAAAGTCGCTTCTCTGCTCCATGGCCAAACCTGTCAGCCGATCCGCTCTGAGGCAAAGAAGAGAAGGGCCAAGCAATCGGCTACCGATCCATCGGCTGTAGGGAAGAAAACTTCTAAGAAACAAAAAAACAGCTCCAGCCGATGAAGCTGGATCGGCAGACGTGGATTCAGACGTGGAAGAGGCCCTTGATCAAGAAGTGATGGAGGAAGCTATCGATGAAGCCGTAGCCGATATAAGCGAAATGAGGAGAACAGTACAAATGCCACTAGCCGATGATCCAACTCCTCAGAAATCACCAAGTCCTCCAAGACGTCCAACTCGTCCTCAGACGGTATATATCTTTTTGGATTTTGCTTCCTTTCAAATTTTCACATTTCAATTCTAACCAAACTCCTTCATTTGCAGAAAAAGAAGCTAGCCACGAAGAAATCGGCTCCACCTCCATCGGTAACTTTAAACCCAAGCACTTCTCAATTTTCAAATAACCAATGCTTAACCAATCTTGTTTCTTTTGTTTTATGAAGCCTCCTCATTCTCCATCAGCTGCCCCCCATGACTCTAGTGAGCATACTCCATCGGCTAGGGGCAGCCACAATGTTGAAGCAGAAACGGCACCGGCTCCCGTCAACACTGTAAGTTCCTTCTCTTGACCCCATATCGGCTATCTTCAAAGCTTTCAGCGTCTAACATTCTCAATATTCTTTTGCTCTAGCTGATATGTTCCCTTTTGACATCAAAGAGTTCATGAATGATGAGGAAGATACAAGCAGTAAGGGCCTAGCCCCTCTTGCCCATAATTTGAAGGCCACATTGCTGGATATAGCTAAACGGCTAGAGAGCTCTTTGGACTTCCTGGTTACCAATTGTGGATCAGTCAGATCAAGATTCGAGGAAATCCAAGACCAACTTCCAGACCACATAGCCGACACAATCTCCTAGCTGCATATCTTGAATTACATCGGTACAAGTTTGAGAGGAAGAAACAAAGGATAGCCGATCGGCGAGAGAGAACGACTCTTGAAGCCACTATTGAAGCCAATCGGCAATCCATACTTGAAGACAAGTCTAGGCTCGATGAAATCACCGCTGAGCCCAACTCCAACCTTGATCTGCTGCGGAAACACAGAGGAGCTGCTAGCCAAGCTTGCGAAGTGTGATACCGATAGCATCGAAAGAGCAAAGGATTGCCGATCTCCCCAGGGAAATAACAGAACAAAAATCGAAATTGAAGGCTTCGGTCAAGCATTTGTCAGACCTCACAAAGTCTTTAAAAGTGATCCCTAGGACTGATGCAGCTGACGCCAAAATCATTGAAGACATCGAGCAGATTAGGCTAAGGACGATATCGGCAATCAATGAACTCACATCCGGCTAAGCCGATTCATGTAACAAGGCCAAGAATTTGTCTTGTAAATTTCTGTAATATAACTTGTTTGTGTTGTTTTCCTGCAAACTTTTGTGAAGTTGAAATATAACTTGCGTTGAAAATTTTTTTGAAGTCCACATATTTTGTATGCTCATATATATGCCCCTGATTTTACAATGCCAAACATTGATAAAATTATGGATTAACTGAGGACATCACAAAATATCAGCAATCACAGATCAGCAAAACTCAACCGACTATGAGAAGTTTAAAAGAGACTAAGGGCGATATAACTTATATCGGCCATCACACATCGGCAGAGCACAATCGAATATGATAAATTAAAATAACTAAGGCAATATAACTTATATCGGCTGCCTAAAGGCAACGGAAACACATCGGCTATCATGTATCGGCATAATACAGTCGAATCATGAATTGATCCAAACACTTGGATAATATTTTTTTCAAATATTTCCCATTAAGAACCCTTCCAAAAATTTCTCCATCAAGTCCTTATAACATGTAAGCTCACTTACAAACAGACTTGTAGATCCGAAAAGGCCCTTCCTAATTCGGTGACCACTTGCTGAATTTATTATCTCTAGTCCCAATCGGCAAGATTAACTTCCAAACCAACTCGCCTTCTGAAAAACTTTTCAGCACAACTTTCTTATGGTAATGACAAGTGATTCTTTCCTTATCTCTTGTCACGTTTTCTAAAACACGCATCCTAGATTGAACAAATTCTTCCAATTCATCTACCATGAGATTGTGATAGTCATCGGCTGTCAATTCATCTTTTAAATAAATCCTTCTGAGCCGATGACACTTTCCCATGGCAGGACAGCTTCATGCCCATAAACTTGTAGGATCGAATATCCAATGAAAAGCCAACCAGAGGGGGGTGAATGGTTGAAGCACTCCAAAAACAAAGTTTTAGTGAAAATAAAACTTTACCTCTGACGTGACGTAGATTGGTTTGACCGGAGTTGATCTGCCGGTTTGATCGCCCTGTGTACCCAGTCTGACCGCCCGTAATGATGTGGTCTGACTGCCCGTACAGCCAATCGCCAACACTTAGCCGATTCCTTGTTTTGTAGACGATCGCTGATGAAGCCGGTCTGACCGCAGTTGTGCGTGCGATCTGACCGGTGAGTTGAGTCGGTCTAACCGCCTTTTAGACCGCCGCACCGAGGAAGAAGAAAATACAAAGAATTCTCCAAGAAGATTGATCTTTATTGAATCTCTCTGTGTTTACAAAGTGCAAACAAAGCACTCCTCATAAAATCTCAAGCTAAACTTGAAACCCTAACTCGAAACTCTCTAAAACTTGAAATCAAATCGATACCAAGAGGCCACGCCTCCCCTCACTATTTATAGAGAAAACCTCATAGCCAAAAGCCACGAATCCTACCAATATAGAAAGTCCTAAACACCTAGGAAACCTTCCTATATAAGTACAAACTTGATATAAACCAACCGTAACAATCTCGATCTTTTCAAAACTGAAATTTCGCTTTCCATATGCACACAATATCTCCATCGTATGCCATATGGACACTTCACCAATTATGTGCACTAATCTCTACCCTTCAGCATCCCGCATGATCTCCATTTTGGACGTCAGCTTATCGCCAAGTTGACTCCAACTCGATCACCGGCAACACTTTCCCGAGGCGTAAAGATTACCTGCACACAATTAAACAAAAAGTACCATATCCGAGCACAAGCTATCCCAACTTGACTCATTGTTAGCATAAATGAATATACACGTGCATAGGAACACGAAACTTCCCATGTATATGCAAGGAAACAAACCGAAACCACAACCGAATCAAAATCAGCAACCGGTCGGACCCGCTCGGCCGGTCGACCGCGTTACTGCCCGGTCGACCGCACGAACACCTCCGGTCAGGCCCGGCGGTACAAGATAGTCGAGACCGGGTGTAGCCGATGAACACTGTTCATTGTTCGAAAACCAAAACCAATAAATCTCCAAATAACAAAACACACAAAGTAATAATCCCAGATGCCAATTGTTCATCATCAAATGAAGAATCAAACACACTTTGATTTTACGATCTCCCCCTTGATGAACACATTGGCAAACAAAAATAAAAAGTGTTGTTTTGGTGTTTGGAAAATTAAAAACAAAAAAATGATAAAAAGCATTTGAGTGCTCAAAAACCAAAGAAAATTTCTCTCCCTTTTAAAAAGAAAGGAAATCCCTTAAAAAACATGCACTTTGCCTTTGATTTTATTCTCCCATGAAAAAATCTTACGTGTTCTCCCCATGTGATATTTAATCAAAAACAACATTTGTTCTCCCCTTTTGACAATGTTTTCATCAAGCATAAGAATTATGGTTTTGAATGTTCAAGAGCTTAGTACCATACATAAAGCAAGTCATGTCATGTGTTGCAATAATACGAAGATAAACTAATCAACTATACAGCAAATATGCACTAGCGTATAAGCATGAATCAAAGATTTTAAAATTAAGATCAACAACACAATAAAAATTCATGAATTCAAACGGTTTATAATGCAACTTCTTTACAAGCACATAGGTTAAAAATAAACCCAAATATATATACCTATTGCAATTTTTATTCTTTCTCAAATGTACCTTTTTTCACATATAATTTAAGAGAAAAATTTTCATATTCATTTGAGCCATATTTGTTGCTCATATTTTTCTCAATTATTTTGGGTACGTCCTTGTCGTCAAGACTGTTTCCAAGGATTCGGCACCCATTATTTTTGCTCACTTCGAATACGTCCTTGTCGTAAAGACTGTTTCCAAGGATTCGGTATTCATTTTTTTCTCGCATAGATAATCATTTTATTCTCTCTACACAATGAGCAATGTTAAAGTAATTTGAGGAATAATAATTCAACATAATATATATAAGCATTTATAATCCAACACAAGCACTAGTATCAACATTGCATATTTCTTTAATTCAAGTATGATTTTAAGGTGTCATGCATTATTTCACTTAAATATAAAATCTAGATCACATAAAAATACTAGAATACATACAAGCTATGCTAGTCACAAATAAACCTTCATAAAATTTCTAGCATGCACATGAACAACAAGATGTATGGATAAAGCTCTCTTTTTCAATTTATTTTAATCATATAGCTTGATAAAATAAACAGCACAAAAACTTCCCCTCAAAACATGCCAAAAGGATGAATGATTCCCAATTCCCCTCGAAGAAAAGCAAAGCGAGAAGAATCCAATGGTTTTGTGAAAATATCTGCAAGTTGCAATTTTGTGTCCAAAAATTTCAATTCAACATCCTTCTTCTCAACATAATCCCGCAAGAAGTGAAAGTGAATATCAATGTGCTTAGTGCGTGAGTGTTGAACAAGAATCTTAGCAATGTTTATGGCACTTGTATCAACACAATAAAGAGGCACTTTTCAAAAGCGAGACCATAATCTTTCAATGTAGAAATAAGCCAAAAAATCTGGGAACAACAATTAGCAGCAGCAACATATTCAGATTCAGCAGTGGATTGAGCTACACTAGATTGTTTCCTAGAGGACCATGCAATCAATGAAGTTCCAAGAAAATGACATGTTCCACTAGTACTTTTTCTATCAATTCTACAACCCGCAAAATCAGCATCAGAATATCCACTTAAGCAAATAGAAGATGAAGTAGAATACCAAATTCCAAACTCAAGTGTATGATTCAAATACCTCATAATGCGCTTGACCGCTTGATGATGTGAAGCACGAGGAGAAGCTTGAAGCGTGCACACAAACACACAACAAACTGTATGTCTGGTCTAGAAGCAGTTAGATACAACAAAGATCCAATCATGCTTCTATACTCCTTTTGATCCACAGCTTCACCATCTTCATCGGAATCAAGAACAGCAGTAGAACCAATGGGTGTAGAGATTGGCTTGCAGCTCTCCATCTTGAACCTACGCAAAAGATCTTTGGTGTACTTTGTTTGATGGACAAATGTACCTTGAGGTGTTTGCCTAATTTGCAATCCCAAAAAGAATGACGGTTCACCCATCATGCTCATTTCAAATTCCCTGCGCATAGTCTCGGCAAATTCTACAACCAAAGAGTGAGTTGAACAACCAAAGATGATATCATCAACATAAATCTGAACGAAAAGTTGATTTTCACCATGCTTAAGAACAAAAAGCATTTTGTCAATTCTTTCCATTCGAAAACCTTTTTCGAGCAAAAAGTTCTTATGTCTATCATACCATGCTTTAGGTGCTTGTTTCAAACCATACAAGGCTTTTGATAATTTAAAAACATGGTTGGGAAAATCAGGATTTTCAAAACCCGGTGGTTGTTTAACATAAACTTCCTCCTATATAAAACCATTAAGAAAAGCACTTTTAATATCCATTTGATACAATTTAAAACATTTGGAAGCAGCAAAAGCTAGCAAAAGTCTAATTGCTTCAATCCAGGCAACAGAAGCAAAAGTTTCATCAAAGTATAAGCCCTCCACCTAAGTAAAACCCTGAGCAACAAGTCTAGCCTTATTTCGAACAATCAAACCATCCTCATTTTTTATTTTTGAAAACCCACTTGGTTCCAATAACATTATGTCCAGAAGGAGGTTCAACTAAAGACCAAACTTTCTTTCTTTCAAAATTTTCAAGTTCTTCATGCATAGCGTTAATCCACGATTCGTCAGTTAATACATGAGTAACATCTTTGGGTTCAAAAGAAGCAACAAAAGCAGAATTCGCAAAATCATGCACAGTTACCTTAGATCTCGTCGTCCGCTCATGTAAATTACCTATTATTTGTTCCGACGGATGTTGTCGCTGAATGTGCAAAGGTGCAGTGATCTCAGAAGTTGATTCTCGTTCTGGTTCAGAACTGGTCGTAGTCCCCGACGAATCCTCTTGATTGGAATCAACGGAATCCGAAGTTGTTGGCCCTGCCGGTCAGGGGCCTCCGCGATCGGCCGAGGGCTCTCTGCCGGTTTGACCGGGCAGCCTCCTCCGATCGACCGACGGCATTCAGCCGGTCTGGCCGGGTAGGTCGACTTCGTCGTCTTCGTCATCGCTTTCATCTTCAAAGATGCGACCATCCTCCCCTTGAGCCTGTGGCAATGTACCTAAAAATTCTGGTCTAGTATCGGGACTAGCCTCATCAAAAGTGACTTCACAAGTCTCGACAATTTTGTTAGTCTCCAAAATAAGTACACGATAGCCACGAGTGTGTGCGGGGTATCCAAGAAATAAACCATCAGATGAACGTGATTCAAACTTGTCAGAATTTCCAGATTCTAAAACAAAGCACTTGCAACCAAAAACACGCAAATATGAAACTTTGGGCTGACGACCAAAACGAAGCTCATAAGGAGTTTTGCCAAGTATAGATCGCAAGAAAATACGATTAGAAACATAGCAAGCAGTGTTAATAGCTTGGGCCCAAAATTTTCTAGGAGAGTGATATTCATCTAGCATTGTCCTAGCCATCTCAACCAAAGAGCGATTTTTTCTTTCAACAACGTCATTTTGTTGAGGAACACGAGGAGAATAAAATTGATGTTCAAATCGTTTTTCATTGCAAAATTGTTCAAAAGAAGCATTTTTAAATTCACCATCATTATCGCTTCTAATTGTTTTCAAAGAATTGGGAAATTCACAATTCAAACGAAGAACCAAACTCTGAAAGTGTCCTAAGGCCTCATCCTTGGCTGCCATGAAGAAAACCCAAGAATATCGAGAAAAGTTGTCAACAAACCAACACATACCATTTTCCTCCGACAGATTGCACTCTAGCTGGACCCACAGTGTCCATGTGTAAAAGCTGTCCTGGTGCATCCGTCATCACAGAAAGAATTGGTGTGTGTGAAGAAGCAACCATTTTACCATGACGACATGGTGCACAAACCAAATCACAATCCCTTTTGAGTTTAGGCAAACCACAAACAAGATCCAAACCACTTAATCGAGTTAAATGATCAAAACCAACATGCCCAAGTCTGCGATGCCAAAACATCAAATCTTTGTTGAATTTCGTAACTAAGCATGTTACAACAGGAGAAACAGGGTTTTCAAAATCAGCTTTAAAAACTCTCCATTAACGAGAAATGTTCAAAATAGAATCACCACAAGAATCAAATATTTTACTTCCAGATTTCTTGAAATGAACTTCAAAGTTTTCATCAACAATTTGTGAAACTGAAAGTAAATTATACTTTAAATCCTCGACCAAAGCTACTTCTTTTAATTCAAATTTGTCACTTACCTTGACGGATCCGGTAGCAAGAACGACACTTGTTGAAGCATCTCCAAAGATTATCGATTCCGTCTTGGATGCCATCTTGAGGGAGGAGAACCAATTTTTATCTCCGGTCATGTGCCACAAACAATCGGAATCCACGATCCACATGTTCTCCTTCCTCGCCACGAATGCCTACACAAAAAAAGATGTCGAAGCCTCAGTACTGGGGTTAGTCAAAAGAAATTTAGGAATCCAGTACTGAGACACACGACCAACAGATCCAACAGGCACATATCCACGAGTAAAAACAGTTTTGGAATTTTTAGAAAAAATCCTTCGGGGCCGGTCTGACCGCTTGGGTAGTGTCGGTGTGATGGACGCCATCCCGGTCTAACCGAGGCAGTGCCGACGGTCGCGAGGTGCCACGGCCGGTCGACCGGTGAACCAATCATGGTCGACCGGCCTTCCCGAGGAAAGCCGATTTTGCCACTTTGATTTTACAAAATTATTCTCTCTTTCCTTTTTCGTTTTCGTGCTAATCTGAAACAAAAACCAACAAGATGACCATCTTTACCACAAAAAGAGCAAGAAAACTTTTCTTTAGTGGTAGATGGTTTTGAAAAATCAGGTTTAGTTTCTTTTAGATAAACAGAAAGAGAAGGCAAATTTCCAGCAGATTTAAAAACTATTTTCATGGTATTAGGTTTTGTCAAGATTTCACCACTTTTAGTCATTCTTAAAACATTTGGAGGATTTTTGGTGAAATAGTCATGAGCATCAAAACCTATTCCCTTGTTGTCGCTACACACTTTAGATTTGTCCAAAATTATGTTAAATTGTTTCTTACCGTCAGAAAATTTTTGCAAAGAACTTTTCAAGTAAGAATCTTCTTTTTCAAGATTAACACAATTTTCACAACCAACCATGACATCTTTACCTTTGCAACATTTAGAGCAAGAAGCTACCTCATCTTATTTAACTATATCTTCCATGTACTTAACACGAGCTAAAGCATCTATTAGTTTCAATTCATTAGCATCACAAGTTAAACAAGGTTTAGTAGCCAAATCATGTGAATCTCTAATTTTTGAAATCTCAAGCATTAAAACCTCACAACTTTTGAAATCATCATCATTAGGAATAAGAGATTTCAATCTAGCAATTTTCAGCATTCAAAGATTCATTCACAAATTCTTGTTTTTTAAACATCTTTTCATTTTTTTTATTCTTTGCACTTAAAACAAGAATTGTGTCCTCAAGTGAGTTTACCTCATTGTAATCCTCTTCAGAATCTTCATCTCCACGTGTCATGAGACAAACGCCGGAGATGTTCTTGCCCTTCTCTTCTTCGCTATTGGAGTCTATGTCGCTTAGTGGTTCAAAAGCGGCATAGACTTGACTCAACACCTTCTTGATCATCTCCTTTGACCGCCTCCCCTTGGGCTTGTCGTCCTTCGCCTTCTCCCCGCTCTTGTCCTCCTTTTTGCTTCTCCCAAGCTTGGGGCAGTTGGAGCGGATGTGATCCAAGGCGCTGCATTCAAAGCACCGAGCTAGTTCTCCTCTTTTCCTGAACTTGACTTTGTTCATAGCTCGAGAAAGTTTGTTAGTGGTAAGAGCCAAATCTTTCTCCTCGAATTGCTCGAGTTGTTCATCGGACATGGCATTAATCAAAGCAAGAGCACATGGAGATGATGAAGATGCAATGTCAGAAGAAGTTGTAGAAGAAGAAACCAAAGCATTTGACTTGGACTCAATTTTTCGAGAAAGAATGTTCATCTCATGAGTTTTGAGTTTAGTGTAAAGAGAATCCAAAGTCAGAGTAGCCATATTGACAGATTCTTGAATTGAAGTCACTTTCATCTCCCAAATAGACATGTCAAGACCATTCAAAAAGTGACGAGAAATCTCAGATTGTGGATAATTAGTGTCATAAGAAGAACTAACAGATCTAAGATTGCTCAAGATTTTATTAAACCTACCAAGATAGTCATCCAAAGCCTCAGCAGGTTTCATCTCAAATTTTATATATTCCTTTTTAAAAAGGTCTCGACGAAGTTCTTTTATATTAGTAGTTCCTTGATGAAAGTTTTTCAAAGCATTCCAAATCTCGTTGGCGGTTTGAATATGTGAAACGCGATCAAAATCCGAACGAGAAATCCCATTTAACAAAATATTGCAAGCTTTGCAATTGTTATTAAACTCAGTTTTCAAAGCATCAGAATTAATTGCTTTGGGAATAGTGTAGGGAAGAGCAACATTTTGCCACACATCATAGTATTGAGCCATGATATAAGATTGCATCTTACTACACCAATAAACGAAGTCGGTTCTATCAAAAACATGCGGCTTAGTGGAAAATTTATCTGACATGGTGAAAAACTTTAGATCGATAAAAAATCCAAAGCAGAAAAACCAAGCTCTGATACCACTTGTAGGATCGAATATCCAATGAAAAGCCAACCAGAGGGGGTGAATGGTTGGAGCACCCCAAAAACAAAGTTTTAGCGAAAATAAAACTTTACCTCTGACCTGACACAGATCGGTTTGACAGGAGTTGATCTGCCGGTCTGACCGCCTTGTGTACCCGGTCTGACCGCCCGTAATGCTGCGGTCTAACCGCCCGTACATCCGATCGCCAACACTTAGCTGATTCCTTGTTTTGTAGACAATCGCCAATGAAGCCTGGTCTGACCGCAGTTGTGCGTGCGGTCTGACCGGTGAGTTGAGTCGGTCTAACCGCCTTTTAGACCGCCACACCGAGGAAGAAGAAAACACAAAGAATTCTCCAAGAAGATTGATCTTTATTGAATCTCTCTGTGTTTACAAAGTGCAAACAAAGCACTCCTCACAAAAGCTCAAGCTAAACTTGAAACCCTAACTCAAAACTCTCTAAAACTTGAAATCAAAGCGATACCAAGAGGCCACGCCTCCCCTCACTATTTATACAGAAAACCGGCAGCCAAAAGCCATGAATCCTACTCATATAGAAAGTCCTAAACACCTAGGAAACCTTCCTATATAAGTACAAACTTGATATAAACCAACCGTAACAATCTCGGTCTTTCCAAAACTGAAATTCCGCTTTCCATATGCACACAATATCTCCATCGTATGCCATATGGAAACTTCACCAATTGTGTGCAATAATCTCTACCCTTCAGCATCCCGCATAATCTCCATCTTGGACGTCACCTTATCACCAAGTTGACTCCAACTCGATCACCGGCAACACTTTCCCGAGGCGTAAAGATTACCTGCACACAATTAAACAAAGAATACCATATCCGAGCACAAGCTATCCCAACTTGACTCATTATTAGCATAAATGAATATACTGCTAGGGTTACGCGGAAGCTACGTTAGCCGAAAACAAAACTTTTCTACCGCGCAAACCAGGAACACTTGCAAGTAAGGGCCGATAGATCGTTACCGATTGGAGTATGTAGCGGAAATAGCCAATCAGGGCTATCCGATCTGGAACTGTGCTGGCCGATGACAGCCGATCCCCGCAAGCCGACAGCCGATTCCTAGGGATAGCCGATTCACCAATCAGCCAATTCGCCGATGTAGCCGATTCGTCGAGTCGTCTGACCGCGTTCTCACGCCTCGCTCCGATGCGCTCGACCGCAGCCGATTCCTAGCCGATCAACAGCGTGCAACGTAGCAGCGCCTCTACCGGTATCCACACGTGCGGGAACAGAACGCCGAACACCCGTGTGCTAGCACGCGATGCAAGGCTATGGTTTGGCTCGAAAGTGGGGAGGGTTTCTGTGGAGATTGATCTCGGCGACTTCTGTTGCGGATTCGGTTAAATGCGATACCGCAACTCTCCACCCCTCGCCCTTTATATAGAGTTGGCCGACGGGACTAGTGGCCGATCGGGACTCTATTTTAAATCGGATCCTATCCGAATCTCACAGAGTTGGCTGCCCATACGTCGTAAGCCCATAGGACTCTATCTGATCGGATCCCTATTCGATCGAGCCATATCCGAGTCCAACTCGAATGCCTGTTCTTATCCCCTTAAGCGTGCGACCCTGTAGGTTCAGGTATACTCGGTTTCGGCTATAGTCCAACTTAGCCGACCGTCGGCTCCAGTCCAACTCGCCGAAGCCACTCAACGCGGCGCCTAGCAAGCACATATTGACACCATAGTATACAAGAATATAATATCGGCTCTGAACCCGTAATGTGTATACAAATCCCTTTGCCTCACGATACGAATTAAGCTATAGGCAAGATGTGTGCCATCCCTTCAATAGCTTAACCATTCACTTGAACCGTATTGGATTATCCGTCCGTTGATTGACTCCTCAATCAACTTAGCATGGCCATGCATTTCCATAACCCATTACCTCGAGGGGCCCAGAGATATCTCTCCAAAGGAGGGGCAAATTCCATCTTGATCACTCACATCCCACTCCATGTTTCATAGCAAACCCGAAAACTACCTTTATAACTACCCGATTACGGAATAGCGTTTGGTAGTCCTATAGTAGGCTACTACACATGTTGGAATCCATGGTGATCGCAGGTCTAAGGACTTTGTACCAACACTACCGAGACAAACTAATGGCACATTAATTCTGTAGTGTCTCATGGTGGGTCTATCCAACAATGTGTTCTCTAACACATGTGTCCATGTTTATTGATTTGGTATCTCCATATCCATGATCTATGAGACATGATCATCAATCAATAAACATGCCGATCTTAGAATCATATTAGTTCCAATAATATGATATATGATCGAGGATCATTTAGAAATAGATTCATACATATAGAGTCTCATAAATAAGTCACGTACTTATTGATCAATACAAGATGTCTATTTCATGGAACTGAATAACACTTTATTCATAAATACATAAACATTGACCATGATATCCAACATCTCCATGTTGCCTCTAGGGCATATCACTAACAATCTCCCACTTGCACTAGAGTCAATCATATAAGTATCTAATACCCATTGCTCTTGTGTGCGCCTCATGTTTTGACTGAGGGAGGTTTTGTCAGTGGATCGGCTATGTTGAGATCCGTGTGCACTTTGCATATCTTGACATCACCTCTGTCCACTATCTCGCGGATGAGATGATATCGCCGAAGTATGTGTTTGGACTTCTGATGTGACCTCGGCTCCTTGGCTTGCGCAATGGCTCCACTATTATCACAATAGAGAGACATTGGACCAGTCGTACTAGTCATCACACCAAGCTCAGAAACGAATTTCTTGATCCAAACAGCCTCCTTTGCAGCTTCCGAAGCAGCAATGTACTCGGCCTCCGTTGTAGAATCAGCAACAATATCCTGCTTGGAACTCTTCCAGCTGACTGCGCCTCCGTTCAGGCAGAACACGAACCCAGATTGCGATCTATAATCATCCTTGTCTGTTTGGAAGCTAGCATCGGTGTAACCACTTACAACGAGCTCTTCTTCACCTCCATAGACTAGGAACATATCCTTAGTTCTTCTCAAGTACTTAAGGATATTCTTTACGGCAGTCCAGTGACCTTCACCTGGATCTGACTGGTATCTGCTCGTAGCACTCAAAGCATACGAGACATCTGGACGTGTACAAAGCATGGCATACATGATGGATCCAATTGCCGAAGCATATGGAACCATACCCATCTTATTCCGCTCATCATGTGTCTAAGGACACCGATTCTTGCTAAGATTAATGCCATGTGACATGGGCAAGAAACCTTTCTTGGAATCATGCATGTTGAACCTTTTCAACACCTTGTCAATGTATGTACTTTGGCTTAATCCAATTAGCCTCTTGGATCTATCTCTATAGATCCGAATGCTAATATGTATGCTGCCTCCCCTAAGTCTTTCATGGAAAAACTATTTTTCAATGAATACTTGACGGATTCTATCATAGGGATATCATTTCCAATCAACAATATGTCATCCACACATAAGATTAGAAATACAATTGCACTCCCATGACCTTTTGTAAACACAGGCCTCCTCTTCGTTTTTGATGAAACCAAACCCTTTGATTACTTCATCAAAATGAATATATTCCAACTCCGAGATGATTGCTTCAATCCATAAATGGATTTCTATAGCTTGCATATCTTTCCGGCGATTGTGGATCGACAAAACCCCGAGGTTGTATCATGTATACATCCTCGCTTAGGTTTCCATTTAGGAAAGCTGTTTTGACATCCATCTCGCCATATCTCATAATCAAAATATGCAACAATCGCTAGGATAATCGAATAGATTTCATATTGCGACCGCGAGAAAGTTTCATCATAATCAATTCCTTGAATCTGTTTAAAACCTTTCGCCACCAATCGCGCCTTATAGATGTGAACATTTCCATCCATATCGGCCTTTTCTTAAAAACCCATTTACACTCAATGGTTTTGACACCATCAGTGGATCAACCAAGTTCCAAACTTGATTGTCGTACATGGATTCTATTTCGGATTTCATGGCTCCAAGCCACTTGTTAGAATCGGGTCCCACCATCGCTTCCTCATAGGTCTTAGGCTCATCGTTGTCCAACAACAATATATCACGTTGTTCCGCACGTGTGTACATCGGGCACACGACGTGATCTTTCAAACCTCCGTGGGGTGGTGTATCTACAAGCGGTGACGCAACACTTTGCTCCTCTGTTGTGGTTACGTGGTCGCGAAACATTTTCTTGTGTTTCTTGAACTTCTTCAAGATGCACCCTGCTCCCACTAATCCTTCTTGAAAGAAACTCTTTCTCCAAGAAGACACCGTGTCGGGCGACAAACACTTTGCCTTGTTCCCGATTATAAAGTAATATCCCTTAGTTTCCTCGGGATATCCCACAAAGAAGCACTTGTCGATTTGGGTGTGAGCTTGTCGACGTAAACGTTTTACATAAGCTTCGCATCCCCAAATTTTGAGAAAAGACAAACTAGGGGTTGCCCTGTCCATATCTCATATGGTGTCTTTTCAACCGACTTAGATGGAACTCTATTTAGTGTGAGCGCAGTTGTTTCAAGAGCATATCCCCGAAGGATAACGGAAGATCACTTTGGCTCATCATCGACCGCACCATGTCCAACAAGGTGCGATTTCTCTGTTCGGACACTCTGTTCCATTGTGGAGTTCTGGCGGAGTCAAGCGTGGAACAATTCCACAATCTTTCGAGATGATTACTAAACTCTTGGCTCAAGTATTCCCTCCACGATCGATCGTAGAAACTTGATTGTTTTCCCTAAATGATTCTCAGTACTTCATTCTGGAATTCTTTGAACTTTTCAAAGGATTCGGACTTATGCCTCATTAAGTAGATATAACCATATCTACTAAAGTCATCGGTAAAGGTAATGAAGTACGATAACAACCTCGGCCGTTGAGCTCATTGGTCCACATACATCAGTATGTATGAGTGCCAACAAGTCACTTGCTCTTTCACTATGTCCCGTGAAAGGTGCATTTGTCATCTTACCAAGTAAACAAGACTCACATGTCTCAAATGATTCAAAATCAAAAGAATGAAGCAGTCCATCCTTATGGAGCTTCTCCATGCGTTTCTTATTTATATGGCCTAAGCGACAATGCCGGATAAACGTAGGGTTTATATCATTAGAGAGTTGCCTTTACGTATTAATGTTATAGATAGGAGACGCTTCAAGATTCAAAACGTATAATTCATTCACCAATGGAGCATGAAAATAGAACATATCTCTGAGATATATTGAACAACCATTGTCCATTGATCTAAAATCATATCCTTCCGCTTGCAAACATGAAGCGGAAATAACGTTTTGACATAGTGTTGGAACACAATAACAATTATTCAATTCCAAAACTACTCCGAAGGTAGATGAAGTGGACTGTGCTGATAGCAAGCGTAGCAACGTTTGCTCCATTGCCGACGCGCGAGTTCACCTCGCCCCTTCTCAATCCTCTACTTCTTCTCATTCTCTCGCAACGATTTGCAAATATGAGCTACGATCCGGGATCAAATACCCAAGAGTCAGAGGTGAAGTAGCAAGATTAATGTCTATAACATTAATACCTTAAGCGTAAGTCGTACTTTGCTTCTTTTTGAGATCCTCCATGTACTTCTTGCAGTTCCTCTTCCAGTGGCCTGTCTCCTTGCAATAGAAGCAAATGGCATCTGATGTCTTTAGCAAATGGATACTCTCCTCAGGTGTCTTTAGCATCCCATGCAATTCAGCCAAGGTTCTATCCATATTGTTCATGTGATAATTTAATATGAATGGCTTGAAGCTCGGAGGGAGCGACCGGAGAATCACATCGTAGCCAACTCTTGGCTAAGGGGAAAACCTAGTTTTTCAAGACTCTCAATGTAGCCAATCATTTTTATCACATGCGGATCGATGGGATTCCCTCAACAAGCCCGCACGCAAACAAGGACTTTGAGGTGTTGAACCTCTCGGCCCGAGCTTGGTTCTCAAACATACCACGCAGTCCCCGAATAATAGTGTGAGCATCGCTGCTCTCATATTGCTTACGAAGCTCAAGGGACATTGTAGCAAGCATGAGACAGCTTATATCTAGGGCATCATTAGTGTGCTTCTCGTAAGCTCTCCGTGCGGTTGCGGTGGCATTATTAGGCAAATCCCGAGGATTGGGTACTTCAAGAACATACTCCTTACGCTACGCTTGAGAACAATTCTCAAGTTGTGATACCAATCCATAAAGTTTGTTCCATTTAATTTTTCCTTTTCGAGAATATATCGCAAATTAAAAGCACTTGGGTGTAGTATTAGCCACCATCTATTCTACAATGAAAAAGCAAAGTTTAGCACAATGTTTATGCTATGTCTATTGTTAAACAATTTAACATTAGACTCCCATTACGTATTTTACATCTTCCCTCTAGGTTACGTATTGGGTCAAGATCCACATGTTAGTTAATTTTCTAGTGAGCTTTGGCATCACTGCTAGAAAATTAATAACATCGGTAAGCAACTCCTTGCTAATCACATCTCTATGTGACTCTTGTTGTTGGTGTGGCATCTCCATGCCCCGGCGCCAACCTATGCCCCAAGGCCCAAAACTGTTTTGATAGCCTTGTTAAGTAAACCAAATGCTCTGCTGCATATGTCCGACATATACCCCTCGTGTTATGATAGAGAATGACACTCGCTTTGGCGGACCCACCATTGACAAGCATAACGGTGACGGGTGCAACATTTGGAAGGGCATCATTACTACTTAATTTTGAGAGGGATGCTATCCTATCAAACAAACATATCACATATATGAAAGCATGTAGAATAGCATGTAATGAAATAGTATGGCCCCTTCACATGGTGATCTCCATCTCCATGTCGGCGAGGATCTCCATCTTCGGCACCATCTTCCAATGTGCATGATGCTTGATTTCTTCAAACTAAGCTACTACTATATAAGCTCTAATTGAAGATTACATTGACTCGCAGTCGTGAAAGAATATTACAAGCATTGCATGTATGAAAGAATATTATAGGGATTGCACATATGAAAGAATATTACATGCATCACATGCATCTCATACATACAATAGGGCCATACCATCTCAAAGCATTCTCTTCAAAAACAAGTTAGGCGTAGAAACCGTTTTCTACCTATCGCAGAGAAACGGCATCGATACGACCTATAAGGGGGGGCACACACGGCGCAAAACTTGTTCCAGATCCAATCTAAAACCCGAACTAAGCAAGATTAGCTCTGATACCGCTGCTAGGGTTACGCGGAAGCTACGCTAGCCGAAAACAAAACTTTTCTACCACAAAAACCAGGAACACTTGCAAGTAAGGGTCGATAGATCGTTACCGATTGGAGTATGCAGCGGAAATAGCCAATCAGGGCTATCCGATCTGGAACTGTGCTGGCCGATGACAGCCGATTCCCGCAAGCCGATAGCCGATTCCTGGGGATAGTCGATTCACCAATCAGCCGATTCGCCGATGTAGTCGATTCACCGAGTCGTCTGACCGCGTTCTCGTGCCTCGTTCCGATGCGCTCGACCGCAGCCGATTCCTAGCCGATCAACAGCGCGCAACGTAGCAGCGCCTCTACCGGTATCCACACGTCCGGGAACAGAACGCCGAACACCCGTGTGCTAGCACGCGATGCAAGGCTAGGGTTTGGCTCGAAAGTGGGGAGGGTTTCCGTGGAGATTGATCTCGGCGACTTCTGTTGCGGATTCGGTTCAATGCGATACCGCAACTCTCCACCCTCGCCCCTTTATATAGAGTTGGCCGACGGGACTAGTGGCCGATCGGACTCTATTTTAAATCGATCCTATCCGAATCTCACGAGTTGGCCGCCCATACGTCGTAAGCCCACAAGACTCTATCCGATCGGATCCCTATCCGATCGAGCCATATCCGAGTCAGCCTCGAATGCATATTTTTATCCCCTTAAGCGTGCAACCCGTCGGTTCAGGTATACTCGGTTTCGGCTATAGTCCAACTTAGCCGATCGTTGGCTCGAGTCCAACTCGGTGACTTGTCAACGGTGGCGCCTAGCAAGCACATATTGACACCATAGTATACAAGAATATAATATCGCCTCGAACCTGTAATGTGTACAAAAATCCCTTTGCCTCACGATACCAATTAAGCCATAGGCAAGATGTGTGCCATCCCTCAATAGCTTAACCATTCACTCGAACCGTATTGGATTATCTGTCTATTGACCGACTCCTTAATCAACTTAGCATGGCCATGCATTTCCATAATCCATTACCTCGAGGGGCCCAGAGATATCTCTCCAAAGGAGGGGCAAATTCCATCTTGATCACTCACATCGCACTCCATGTTTCATAGCAAACCCGAAAACTACCTTTATAACTACCAGATTACGGAATAGCGTTTGGTAGTCCCAAAGTAGGCTACTACACATGTTGGAATCCATGGTGATTTCAGGTCTAAGGACTTTGTACCAACACTACCCGAGACCAACTAATGGCGCATCAATTCCTATAGTGTCTCATGGTGGGTCTATCCAACAATGTGTTCTCTAACACATGTGTCCATGTTTATTGATTTGGTATCTCCATACCCATGATCTATGAGACATGATCATCAATCAATAAACATGTCGATCTTAGAATCATATTAGTTCCAATAATATGATATATGATCGAGGATCATTTAGAAATAAATTCATACATATAGAGTCTCATAAATAAGTCACGTACTTATTGATCAATACAAGATGTCTATTTCATGGAACTGAATAACACTTTATTCATAAATACATAAACATTGACCATGATATCCAACATCTTCATGCTGCCTCTAGGGCATATCACTAACATATACACGTGCATAGGAACATGAAACTTCCCATGTATATGCAAGGAAACAAACCGAAACCAAAACAGAATCAAAATCGGCAACCATTCGGACTGGCTCGACCGGTCTAACCACAGTTGCCTGTCCGGTCTGACTGCATGAACACCTCCGGTCAGATCGGGAGTACAAGCCCGATCAGACCGGCTGTGGAGCCGACTGAACACTGTTCATTGTCCGAAAACCAAAACCAATAAATCTCCAAATAACAAAACACACAAAGTAATAATCCCAGATGCCAATTGTTCATCATCAAATGAAGAATCAAACACACTTTGATTTTACAAAACTAACTTGCAAGGAAGTACTTGGATTGATCCATGACAAGCCATCCGATAGGACCATAAAGCTTCGGCTAATTGGCTATGCCATTGCTTTGGAAACTCAGAGATCTTCCTTTTGATGAACTTGATCAAACTTTTGTTGGATGCTTCTGCCTGTCCGTTAGCTTGTGCATAATATGGTGAAGAATTCAGCAATTTAATCCCCATGCTTTCTGCAAATTGGACAAACTCATCTGATACAAAGATAGATCCCTGATCGGTTGTAATGGTTTGAGGAACACCAAATCGGTATATGATGTGCTCTTTGACGAACTGAATTGCATCCCCATAATCAACCTTTTTCAATGGAACTGCCTCCACCCACTTCTTGAAATAATCGGTTGCCACCAATATGAACTTATGTCCTTTGCTTGAGGGTGGATTGATCTGGCCAATCATGTCAATTCCCCATCCTCTGAATGGCCATGGCTTGATTATGGGGTTCATAGACGATTCTGGTGCTCGTTGAATTGTTCCAAACTTCTGACAATCTTGACAACCTTTGTAACATTTGAAACAATCCTCTAACATTGTCGGCCAAAAATATCCAGCTCATCGAAGCAACCACTTCGCCCATCACAACCTTGGCTTGATCGACACTCAAACATCTTAGCAATACTCCATCAATTGTCCAATAATATAGATTGTCATCCAGTAAGACATATCTCAAAGCTTTATAATGCAATTTCCTTGAAGTCGATTGAGAAGGATTCTTCAAATAGTTAAAAACATCATACCTCCAATCATCGGTTGCGATCGTAGCGATTTCTATCTCAATATCTTTAACCATTGGCTTGTATCCCGGTGCCCCTTGAGCCAAATCATTAGCTTCAACATTTTGTTCTCGAGGGATATGCGTCAAAGTCACTAGCCGAAAACTTTTCATTAATTCTCGGCACTTTTCATAGTAGATCATCAATGTGTCATTCTTGCATTCATATTCTCCAGCTAATTGATTGATGACCAACAAAGAATCACCCATGATTTCCACGGCATCGGCTTCAACTTCCTTCAAGAGTTGCAATCCTTTGAGAAATGCCTCATGCTTAGCTTGATTATTAGTTGCATAAGGCTTAATAGTATAGGCAAATTCAAAACTTGCCCCCCTTGGTGATATGATGACCAAGCCGATACCACAACAATGAGTACAAACTGATCCATCAAAGAATAAAGTCCAAGACACTATATCAACCGAGCCGATTGATTCATCATGATGCTTGACAATGAAATTGGCTATGGCCTGTCCCATAACTGCCTTGGGTGCTTGGTATCTAAGATCAAATTCAGTTAAAGCATATATCCAATTTCCAACACTCCCTTTCCACACCGGAGCCGATAGCATATACTTGACAACATCGGCTTTGTAGACTATGGTGCATTCATTGGATAGCAAATAGTGCCTTAACTTTGTGCAAGAAAAATACAGGCATAAGCACAACTTTTCCACCGGGGAATACCTTGTCTCTACATCTAGAAGTCTTCTACTTAAATAAAAGATTTCTCTTTCCTTGCCCTTAAATTCCTGGATCAAGACCAAGCCGATTGACTTCTCATTAGCTGACAAGTATAACTTGAAAGACACTCCTTTTCGTGGAGGAATCAGAACTGGAGGGGAACTCAAATATTCCTTGATATTATCCAAGGCCTTCTGTTGCTATGCCCCCCAAGTAAACTGCTAATTGGCTTTCAATCTTAACAAAGGTGTAAAGGGCTCCATCTTCCCAGATAAATTAGCAATAAACCTCCTGATGAAATTCACCTTGCCGACCAGAGATTGTAACTGCTTCTTGTCTTGTGGGGGTTGAATACTCTTGATCACATTTATGCTCCTTTGTGTTACCTCAATCCCCCTTTCATAGAAAAGAAAACCCAAAAATTGCCCAGTCGATACGCCAAAAGCACACTTTGTGGGGTTCATTTTTAGGCCATATTTCCTTGTTCTTTCAAGCACTTTCCTCAAATCGGCTATATGGTCATTAACCTCCTTCCTTTTACGACCACATCATCAATCTAGATTTCAATCAACAAGCCGATTAGATCATGAAATATGCAATCCATGGCCCTCTGATATGTAGCTCCAACGTTCTTCAAGCCGAAAGTCATTATCACCCACTCATATAAGCCGATTGCACTAGGACATCTAAAAGCAGTCTTATGAATATCTTCTTCTGCCATGAAAATTTGATTGTATCCAGCATTGCCATCCATAAAGCTCATAATCTTATGTCCTGAAGCAGCATCAACCAATAAATCGGCAATCGGCATTGGGTATTCATCCTTAATGGTAGCTTTGTTCATATCTCAAAAATCGATACACACCCTAAGTTTGCCATTTTTCTTGATCACTGGAACTATATTGGAAACCCACTCAGCATATCGGCATGGCCGAATGAAACCAGCATCATACAGTCGAGTGATTTCGGCCTTGATGGCATCATACATATCGACTTTGAATCTCCTAGGTGATTGCTTAAACGTCTGATATGTTGGTTTGATAGGAAGCCAATGTTCGACAATCGATCAGCCAAGTCCTGGCATCTCAAAATACTCTCAATCAAAGCAATCTTTATATTCCTTTAAAAGTTTTATTAGCTTGGTTCTAAATTAAGAAGACAAATTTTTGCTAATAAATGTCGGCCTAGGCCTAATTCCTGGACCTATATCAACCTCCTCTAAGTCATCGGCCGACCTAAAGCCTTGTCCCAATTTGCCATTGAGATCATCTACAGTATCCTTGGTGTAGAAACTTGAACCCTCCATGATGCCCTCAAAGCAATAATCGGGGCTCTTCGTCTCCAATTGGCTGTATGTCACAATCAGACACTTTTAGATAATCGCCTTGCCAAATTTTGTCGGACAAGCAATCAACTCCATCCATCTCCCAAAGGGTTAAATCGGCATTGGCAATATTTACTGACCAGTCAGCTGGCACGATTTCCACCTTGTCACCTTGCCATTGGATTAAGCTCTGATGCATGGTTGAAGGAATACAACAGTTTACATGAATCCAATCCCTTCCAAGCAACAGGCTCTATGACCCCTTCCCATCGATGACAAAAAATGTTGTGGGAACAGTCTTGCTGCCAATTGTCAGCTCCACATTTAAAACTCCTTTGGTCTCCGATGGATTGCCACCAAAATCCTTGAGAACCATGTTGGTCTTGATGAGATCATCTAAACTCCTGCCCAATTTCTTGAAAGTAGAATATGGCATTAAATTCACGACAGCCCCACCATCAACCAACATCTTGGACATCGGCTTGCCATTGACAAACCCTTTAACATACAATGGCTTAAGGTGCCGATGTCCTGTCCCCTCTGGTTTTTCAAAGATAGCTTGTTCTGGGGACAAAACCAACTTGGCCAGGGATTCTTCCACGAGATCCGCATTGGCTTGATTAGCCTCCTATTCGGCTGGCAATACAAATACCATGTTAACCAATGTAGAAGCAACAACCTTTTCTTTAGCCACTTTTCGCCTTGTCAGCTTCGACCTCATCGGCTGAGATCACCTTGATCTTAACACGCCACTCTTTCTTTGGGCATTGATGCTTCTTCTTCTTCAGCCGATGATCGATCTTGGCTTGAACTTCCTGGAAACGACCCCTGCTCTTCATCCTCTGTACCCTTCTCTTCTGACTCTTAGTAAAAGTACCAGAAGGGCACCATTGCGGGTTCATGGTCTCATCTTCATCTTCATCAAAGTCCTCCTGCAGAAAATCCTGATGAATTGGATCTAACCTCTGATGAATAGAGAGTTTCCTTTGTTGCAACCGATTTCCCTCAGAACGAGATCTGCTAGATTCTCTAGCGTAGTTGCCACCATAATTACTGCAGTGGACAATTTTCTATCGATGGCAGCCTCATCCCTTCATTCCAGCAAAATCTGAAACATTCACAACTCCAATGGGGATAAAAGCTGGCATCTTCTTGATAGTACCTCTCTTCCTGTCTGTCATGTTTCTTCTGATGGTTGTCGGTGATTCTAACAGAGTTAGGATTCTTGGACCGATAATCCTTCCTATCGGCTGCTCTCCCACTCATGTGAACCATGTTGACAGGAAAAGGGTTGCCATAAGCTTTCGTCGGCTTCTTTGAATCTTCAAATTTAATTTTCCCTGCTTCAATAGCCGATTGGATCTGCTACCTGAATACTTTGCAATCATTGATGTCATGAGATCCAGTGTTATGCCACTTGCAATATTTCCTCTTTCTCAACTCCTTAGCTGATGGGATGACATGGCCAGTAGGAAGTTGAATCTATTTCTCCCGAAGTAGCAAATAAAAAATTTTATCGACATTGGTGATGTCGAAATCATATTTTTCTTCTTTAGCCAAATTTTTGACCCATTGACATGTTACAATCTTCTTATTCCTAGCCCATTCGGCTGCTGCCACTTTGGAGTCACTTTCCTCTTTCGATTCGGAGGCATATGCGACATGGCTAACCTTTTTGAAAGCTTTCTTGGCCTCTTGGAATCTTTGCTCGTGGGTTGTTACCTTTTGGGCCAAGTGAGCCAAGCTCTCAAAGTCTTGAGCCAAAAACCTCTCTCTGATGGGTGTCAACAAGCCCTGGAAAGCGCGATCGGCTAGCTTGGAATCTGACAATACCAGGCTATAGCATCTATTCCTCATGTCCCTGAACCTTTGAATGTAATCCTGAACAGATTCATCATGTTTCTGCCTGATTGAGGCAGGTACTGGGGATAAGGTAGTACCCCTTGTTGATATTGCGCCTGAGGTGAATGGGGTTGGTAGAGGGAATTGATAATGCCCCCACGTGATGCCGAGGAGGCTGATGCATCATGGGAGGCTGTTGGTCAGGAACAAACTGAGAGCCGATCGGCTGATGCTGCGGGTTGAAAGCATGTTGAATTGGTATCTGCTGATTTGGCTCAACAATTGGTTGGCTTATCCTGAACATGGCAACCACTTGTTGTTGAGGAACTTTATGGATGTTATGTCCCATGTGCTGAGGTTGCTTCTTAACCAAAAGCATAGGCTTGAACTCTAGCTGTTTTGGCACGGATGATGATGCGATCGGCTTTCGGGGTGCCGATGCTGACGCTATCGACTGTCCTGGGGCTATGCTTGAGACAGGTTGCAATCCATCGGTAGCCAGAGTTCTATATGGAGGAAATTTGCCCTCAGGAAGAAATATTGGCCCCTTGGCTTGATGTTCAGCAATCTTAGCGTGAACCACCAAACCGATCATTTTGTTCAAGGTGCTAAAAAGAATCCCCGATTGGTTGATCAGAGCGTCGTGTACAGCATAGTCAATGTGGTCTTGGAGATTATTGAGTTTAGGGCCTTCTTCCTGTTTGGTATCCTGAAGCTTTTTGCCATTGTCAAAAGTTGTCTCGGGTTCATCAGTGTTTGGCAAAGTTACTTTGTACCTTTGAATGACTGTCCCTGACTGAGTTTGAACAAAGGAGTGCAAGAACTGGTTCTGCAATTTATTCATCATCTCCTCATATTCGGCCTTATGCTCCATCGTTAGCTTATCCATGGTCACAGGAATAATGTTTTCCTGATCAACGTCAAAAGTCTTGATGTCCACCATGGTGTCATAATATATAATCTAAATCTCGAAATACATTTAGACTAAGTGATTGGGATGGATCGGTAGCGTACCGAGACAGTATAAATCACTTGTGTCTAAAAATACCTTAAGACGATGATTATACAAATTTATAGCATAGCCAATGTCATAGATCTAATGTGTATCGGCCAGTACTCCGATACCACTTTATACTAAGATACCTCTATATATTAAATAACTTAAACAGGAACCGATCAAGTGTTAAGGTAACCTAACAGATCAATAACAAGCTTAACATATTTCGTCACAGTGTGATCTTAATATAAAGGGTAGCTTTAGCATATCAAGTAAACATGAAAGAAACAAGATAACTAAAACAGATAAGATCGGCTGAAACACCAATACTATCTCTAATAGCAATCGTAAGACAAAATAGATCTTATGATTCTGATTATTACTAAATAGGTCGGACTCAACCTATGCATCATTAAGCATAAAGAGAAGCATAAGATCTAAACAAGTTAATGAAAGCCTTTTGAGATGGTCGATACACTATATAATCTATGTCGGATATGATATCTAACCCTATCGGCTGTTATCTAATAACAAAGACTAGCCGATTAGGGTTAGATCGCAACATCGATCTAAATTATATAACATATATGATAACTCGACCATTTACGTAAAAAGGATTAGAGTGTCATAATGATGGAAACACTAATGCCGAGAGCACAAGCCGCCATAACAAGCTTTACCTTTTGGTCGAATATCGAACCCGATGCAGCCCAACTCAAAGCAAGAACTCGTCGAAATAATTAAAAGGAAAAAGGGTGGCGATGCGTCGAGATTGTATTGAACTGATTGTTGTTAAATTACATGGTCTTGGGTCGTATTTATACCCAGATTACAAGATATGTCTTTGTCGGACACGATTCCTATCTCTATTACAATTCAAATTACATATAAGTCCCTTAAACGGACTCTTACCGACATAATCTATAAGAAAACTATTTAAAATAACCTAATTAATAGATACAATTGCCTTTCATGGACTCTATCCGTGTATGGCAATCCTCATGAAGCACTTCAAATGAATCCGAAGATGATTCCAATGTTCTCTTACCGGAATCGGCTCCATCGGCTTGTCCTGTCCAATTCGGTATCGGCCAATGAACATCTTAGCCGACTCGGTCATCGACCGACAAATTCTTTAGCCGATTCGTTCTGCAGTTGGCGCGCACTCTGTTTTCAAAAATCCCAATTCCCTCCAAATTGGCTTCAGCCTTAACTTCACATCCGATGCATAATTTACCAAATTTGGTCGTTAACAGGAATGCAGCAAATAGGTCATAACTACCATAACCCAGTTTTAAATACCGATATAGTCTAAGTTCATATGCAACTTTGCAAACAAACATTTTCATTCCTCAAATCATAGGATTTAATGTGTTCAAAGGATGGGAGGAGAAAACTTGCCTTGATCTTGAGAAATGTTAGCACCTAGTCCACTCTTTCACCGTTTATGCAATTATCTAAATAAAGTACATGTTATGCAATTAAACACCAAATTAGGCAAAAATCCAAAATGCTCTAACATGCATGATTTGTGCACAGTGGATAGTTACCGATCTAAGTTGAATATGGGTGAAATAATTTCTAGTTTATCTTATCCCATTTATGAGTTATGAATTTTAGAAGTCTTATCAGTAGGTAGCAGTATATAATTAGGTAGTGTTTTAAAATATTTCTATAAATTAATTTTTATTAACTTTGACTTCACAAAGGTGAAGAGGTATGTTTTTCTAAGACTAACACATTTTGTTGCACAATTTTTGGAGTTACTATGAATTCATTATATGTTTTACAATTTATAACGTGTTCTAGGCACACAATCTTTATGCATATATGGATTTAGAAGTTCTATATCCAGGACATGTTCTTATTTGCTAGAGATGTGTAAATATGAATAATTTAGTTAACCAATCAAATATTAGTTCATAGTTTTAGAGTTTTCTTATTCTACTACATATTTTATAAGCTAGAGAGGGTTCTATGTTAGTTACTTATCATATCAACCTAGAAATTGATATATGAGCTAAGTGCGCCAAGTTTTGGTGGTAAGGGATGGAGCTTACGGTTTCTCTGGTCCAACCAGGTCTTACTTTGATTTACTTAGAACTAGAATGCATTTATATATACATTTATACATATATATAGTGTTTAACTACTATTATTGTGATTAGCACCTAAGTTATCTATTTAAAGTTTATTGACATATTCAGTATATGAGTTGCTATATTTTCCTTTACCTAATTGAAGTTCATTACTTGCTGGTTCTATAGAAACTTAGTTCACTCCAAAATGACTAGAGACAAATTTTCTACAAATTTTACAAGTTGAAGTGTGCCCTAAGTTGTTTATCAATTATATAAATGTTTAAGAGGTATTACTATATGGTAAGCATATATTTTTGTTTTATAGTTTGAAAGTATATGTTTTGATGATTCTACAGAAATTGAATTTACTCAAAAAGGAATTAAAATGGATTTTAGATAAATCTCTAAATTTCAGCTCATCTAAAACTCATCATTTTAATGACAATAGTTTTAAAGGCATTCGGCACAAAGTAATTATATACTTTTATTTCTCCAAACTAGAGAGTGTATGTTGGTGAATCTGTAGAACTTAAGTTTGTCCCAAAATAAGTCAAATTGAATTTTCTATGCATTTTATAACTTTGTGCAAGCTTTATGTGTGATTTTCCTTAGATAAATTTTAGAGACAAAATTTGTACAATGAGTGCTAAGTTTTATATTTCTATATTAAAGTTCATTATCTTATTAGTTAATAGAAATTGGTTTCATCCCAAAATAAGCCATATTGGATTTTATATAGATTTGACAAGTTTGTACAATTTTCTGTTGAATAGAAAACGTTTTAGTTACTTTACTTTGTATCTTCTAGATTTTTTTTCAAATGGCACGGTCCACATGTCATTTTGTGTAAATATGCAAAAAGGCCCCTAGAGTTTACGAAAATAGAACCCGCAGCCCAAAACATGTTTAAAACCAAATTTATTAAGAGTGCTTCAAGATTTTAGTTATTATGATTTAGTCCTTGGTCACACATGTCATAGAGTGTACTTTTACTAATTAGTCCTTGGCATTTTAAATCCTTCTCTAAGCTCGGGTCCTAGGTGCTTAACCGTGTGGGTCCCGCTTGTCATACACACCGGGAAGAAAGGAGGGGCGAGGCAGAGCGGGGGCACGCCGGTGATCTTCCGGACGGCGGTGATGGCGAACGGCGGCGGATCTCGGTGAGCTACTTAAAGAGAAGAAGTAAAGGGGTTCTTGGCAAAACTATCGGTGGTCATCTTGCAAGCTATGGCGGCTGGAATCAATGGCGATGGTGGTGCGAGCGATGCAAGTCCTTGGGGCGTTGGTGCATGTGTGCGTGGGGTCGAATCCGAGCGAGTGAGATGCATTCATGTACATCCGCGCGTTCAAGAGTGCTCACCATGAGTCTATTGAGGGTTGTCGAAGTCGTGGCAGCAGCGGCGGCTTGCGAAACGGCTTGGCGACGGTGTTCCACTTCGGGTGTATGGCGACAGCTCGATTCACTCAACAAACTGCCACGCATGTGTGTCCTTCGTGTTAGAGAGATTCTAGGGATGGTTCATGCGCAAAGAATTGGACAATGGCTCACCAGAGAGAAAGAAATCGACTATGGCGACGACGGCGGGTTCAGATCGGTGCTGAGGAAGAAAGGGGCGCGTTCCCCGCGCCCTTGACGTCTCCGCCTGGGGTTCTTGAGGCGTTGTGAAGAGGAGGTCGAGATGAGATTCTTGGCGCGACGGCTTGCTCCGGAATGGATGAGAATGGCTGGACGACGAGGATGTCAAAGCGACGGCGCTCCAGTGCACACACTAGGATGTCATCGGCGATGTTCGTGTTCCCGTCGAATGGCTGCACGAATCGAGAGCGTGTCAAAATAGAAAATGATCGACATGATGAGGAGAGTATGGAATGGGGATAGGTTAGGAATGGCGATGACCCGTCGGCGACAGCGAACGTCGTCCTCATCACGGCCAGTGATGGGATTGAGGAAGAAAGGAGCAGCTAGAACTCGTTCCCTCGATGTGGTCGGCAGTGGAATGGATAATGAGACGGGGCGACTGAGTTGGGAGAAGAAAAGTGGATCTCGGCATTGGACACGCCTCCGGCCACGCGTCGAACATGCCCAGAGTGTTGTCTCTCTCCCTCTCACTAGTTCTCGATCGGTTAGGGGTGAGGGATAGAGGAAGGGCAAACCAAGGAGGCTGCCAAGTGGGTCCAAGTCAATGTAGGCTAGGTGAGTGAGACTGGTATGGGTAGATATCTGGGTGTACAAGATTTTGGACAAATTTTCAGATTATTTTCTTTTCCCTAACTTTGTTAATCTATAGTTTAATATGTGGACCATATAAATTTGTGTTGATTTTACTGGAGGTAGATGGTTATACCTAGATTCCATTTTCTTTGATTGCACACAAAAATTATTTGTAGACTGCTCATAGAAAATTGAGGAATATGGGCTAATTGGAAACTAATCTGAATTTTTAGGAGAGCTAAACAGAGAAAAAAAATTCTACAAAAATTATATTTAGTTATGATAATCAATTTAGTAATTAAATAAATTATTTCCCATATACACTTTTATGCATTTTATTCCACTTTTGGGTGGAATATAGTTTCAGCCCATAAAGGATTAATTAGTGTACGACGTGACTATTTTGACTAATTTGCTTGAGGCAACAAACTTAGTTATTTATATTTTTCCAAAATTTTATTGAGTTGAATATAGTGATTGGCACCTGCATGATTTTTTCCATAATTTTATCTTGCATGAACTATTTTAGAGAATTAGGATGACCTTTTTTGAATATGTGTTTCCACTTCGTAAATGCATCTAATATTGTTATAGGGGTTATATTAATCTTCTCTTGAGCTAAAGAGATGATCTTTGAATTTAGTTTTCTGTTTACATGTTATCACCCAAGGTTAGCTGTAGGTTTGTTTAGTGAATTAAATCTTTTAGGTTATGCTCAGAGACCTATTATGAAATGCGAGACCAAAATCTAAATGCACAAAGGACTCATTGTCAAAACATGCTTTATGCATATACATGCACACATGTATAATTGCATCTATGCTCAAGGTTAGGAATGAAAAAGTTTTTAATTCGTTCTCAAGTTTTAATCATGCAATGGTTTAGGTTGGTCCCACCTAAGTTAAAACGGGAATTTTTGGCTCTCAAAAATGGAAAAGTTAGCTTATAACT
This sequence comes from Oryza australiensis, assembly GCA_019925245.2. Classification (NCBI taxonomy): domain Eukaryota; kingdom Viridiplantae; phylum Streptophyta; class Magnoliopsida; order Poales; family Poaceae; genus Oryza; species Oryza australiensis. Next base: position 908,940 of record JAIFGZ020000429.1, read on the forward strand.
ATTTTGTCAAGAAGTTTTCAAGTCCTAGAATTTCAGGTATGTGATATTTGAGTACTATAGTGAACTATATAGGTCTTGATGTCGGGTATGGCGCCCATCACTACGGAAAGGTCACTATTGTGAGAAGTAATCTCTATCGGGCAAACGCAAATCGCCGATGAAATTATCTTTGTCGGACCTAAAATAAAGCCTCTTTCCAATGGGTTTGACCCAGAAGACCAGTCAAACAAAGGCCCGTCACCGATGAAATAATCTCAAACGGGTCCTAATTAATACTTGTCACGCATGACTAATATCTCAATTGGGCTTTAATTTAAGCCCGTCACGGATGACTAATATCTCCATCAGGCTCAAGTTAAAGCCCGTCACCAATGATTTTTTCCCAAAAAAAATATTCTATTTTTTGGCTAGCATCAGGCCTTTGCTAGCCATGCCCACTGCAAAAAATGAGAGAAACAGAGATATATTCCCTTTCACATATATCTGACATTCACATACTTCTGACATTCACATACATCTATTCACATACACATCCATTATTCACATATTTCACATTAACATCTTCAAGTGCTAAGCATCGAAACCTGCAAAACCGAGTTATAAATTGGAACAAAATTTTATTTTGCATTGCAAGTATATACATGAATACATTTGACAAAATTGTAATTTAATAATATCATAAGTGTTACATATTTACAAGTCTTTGACATTAATTTTGAAATATTCAAAAATGTTCATCATGTCGTGGACTTTAATCCTGTATTCTAAACATTCCTTTGGGGTGCACTATGTTGCGGACAATAAAGTCCACTATCTCCTCTCTAATCCCCTCAAAGCTAGTAGGCGCAGACTTGGATATATTCCATGTACATACTTCAAAATTAGTTGATCGATCTATACATATATATAATTTGAAGTAGTTAGTATGTATCACAATTGAGATCACAAACCTCAAATTCGACCAAAGTCTTGAACTTTTTGTTGTATAGAATTCACATGTTGTGGCACACATGGAATCCACATTGGTCGCCAATTTGTTGTTTAACCAGAAGTCAATTTTGTGGATGAGGCTTATTTGTCCTTTGTTATGCAGGCCTCCTTTCTCCACATATGGCTGCCACGCTTCATTGATTTACTTCTTGGATCGGGGTCCAGTCATAGGCCTTACTGACTTTGGAGTTCATGTAGTGACATGTACTCCACTTTGGCGTAATGACCACAAGAATTCAATGGGCACTGCGGTATTAATATAATGAAAGTTAAATACTTAAGCAATACATGTCATGCAATTACATATATTTAGGGTACACACTTACTATTGATTATAGGCGCACATAATATACTCCTTGTCTTGGTGGGCCCACAAGGTGTTAAAAATGTAATCTATCATGGCCTTGCAGTCGGTTTGAAGATTGCCGACCGTGACTATTGGTGGATCCAGGAAGACCACTCCCGGTGCATTTCTTTGAAACCACTTCCAACTATACCTACACACAAGAGAAACGGTCTTATAAGCGTGTTATAAGGATTGTCGTTACCAAAATTGAGAAACGCAAGAATACTTACAAGGAGTAGCACTTAAGTAGACTTATGTCCACCGCTCGTACTCTGAAGAGGTCGAATAGATCCTTGAAGTCTATGACAATATAATTTTCTCGCCCAATAAATGGTTGTCGATCGTGATGGCCTATGATGTCACTCTCCCTATTCGTCCTCCTGGCGTTTGATTTCTCCATGTAGTAGCAGTGGAGCTCCGTTCAAGCGTCGTCCATCATTCCTAGGGCGTTGTCTCCAACCAATGGCATGTCTAGTTGGAACGACGCCAGAGCAACGCTCTTGCCCATCTCTAGCTTCTTTGGAGCTAGATGCAAGGCCGTCACCTTGTCTTTCAATCTTCCTCTCCCCCTTGCCGCAGGTTTTTCAATAGTCATCTGTAGAGGAGAGGAACATATCTTCCTGGATTTCTTCAGCAGTGGGGGATTAATGATCACCGTGCTGTCGGCCTCCATGTCGACTTGTGAAACATGAGCGGGAGCTAGAGGGGCTGAAGGAGCTATAGCCGGTTTAAGCGGCGGCCGAGTGCTTAGTGCAGTGGCTGACCTCGGAGTCAACTTGATTTCAATGAGCTTCTTGGGCCATTGGATACAACTTCCACATGGAGCTCCTAGGATCTCGTTGTTTGGTGGATTTTGTAGTGGCAAATTGGCCCATTCGTTCTTCACCGTGTCAACTTGCACTTTCGTCTGGCCGGCCATTAGTTGCGCCCCATGTACACTTGTATCTGGGGTCGGCTTAAAGACAAGTCCCTCAGCTACCGGAACCGTGAAGGTCGGCATCACCTTAACTGTTAGCACACAATTAGTCGGTTCCTGCGATAGATTCATCCGTATTTTTAGAATATTATATAATATAATATTCTAAATTGTTACACATTGTGGCCAAGAGTTTTACCGTTATATGGTCGACGGCGGCTGGGACTTGTGGTGGATTTTCCGTCGCCTCGGTTGATGCACAACTGCTCCACCTTTGCGTTGGACTGTCTCAGTGCGAAGCAGCGGTGGCCTCGGCGGTTTGCTGCTCGGCATGGATCTATTCCCTGATCCATGCCTCCACCTTGCCCAGCTTCTCATCAAACAGAGCTCTGTTCGGCTCTGACCTACTCTCGGATCCTCTTAGCCAGGTATGCATCTTTATCCATCTTCGTGAGGCTCTGCTTCTTGTACTGCCCTACGTATTCTAGAAATCCATATTTCTAGGGGACGGTAGAGCCAACGCCCCTAGTCCATCCATGATGTTCGTCGGTGCCCAACGCTTGAGTGAGGGTGTCATCCTCGCGTCTAGAAGAGCAGGCCTCTTGGGAGGACTGTCTCACGGCAACCAACTCTTTCTGCAGTACAAGTGAGTTCAGTATAAATCGGAAGAGCGATAGATGTAAAGAAAATAAACATAGTAAGATGACACACTTCCAATATTTTGGTACACTATTTGATCATTGGCATTTGGCAAAATTATTGTTCCATCACTGATCTTCACTGCCCTTGCCCTTGCCCAGCTCCTTGCCTGTGGGTGCGGGATATCGGCAAATGGTGGTGGCGCGTTTGATGCCTCTGCCACTTCATCCTCTTTCCGCCATTGCTCCTGTTTCCCGGCATATCCTCCGGTGCCCAGCCGGTGCGGGTGCAAGTTCCGAGCTTGGAGTGCCCAATAAGCCTCGCTTCTGGCTCAGGATTTGGGGGTTGATTTCTTCTCATAGAACTGCTCCCACAAGGCTGGCTTGATGAACAGGAAGTTCCCAAATGGCTCCAGAGTGCTCGGGTTGAAGACATACTCGTCGACCAGCTTGGACTTAAAGTTCAATCATGTCTCATCATCTTGAAAGACGTATGCTTTAGGCTCTCCTCGTCAGCTACAGGATATTCGAAGCTCTCCTTGAACTTCAGCCAAGCAGTTTCCTTCTCGACGTCCGGCACGTCCTTGATGTGATCATTCAAAATGCCAAAGGTATGCCTCCCTATTATCCTGCAGATCGACCTAAACTTCTTGCACACATTTTTGGGAGCGGACGACACTCCTAGGAGGTCCACCTCTCTTATGGTGTATCGTTCCTTTGGGATTTTATTTTCGCTCCTAGGGGCTCGTCTCCTTGTGGACCCACTAGTTGTCATCGACATTGGTTCGTCGTGCTGAGACATCGTCTAAAAAGCTTACAAAATCACAAAATAAAACAATTATTTAAATCAAGAAGAAGAGGAGGAGAGAGAGACAATGAATCATTGAATTTATTTTTGAAAGGGAGAAGAATAAATCTTTGAATTATCTTTGAATTATCTTTGAATCTTTGAATTTATCTTTGAATCTTTGAATTTATTTTTGTCATATAGTCTCACACAAGGCATATAGCACACAAGCTTTTTATACATATAAGTACAAGCTTTCTTATACACAAATTAACATATACACAAATCAACATATACTTCCAGAAGGAAACAAAACCAGTATTTCTCATTTCCAAATATTTCCATTATATAGTATCACAGAATAAATATAATAGTTTGGCATTCAAAAAATAAAAACAGTCCCATTATACACTGCAACAGCGCAATATCATGAAAATAAAAATCCCATTAACAGTCCCATTAACAAAAGTGACTCATAGGCATACAACCAATATACACAATATCTCAGATTTACACAATATACAACCAATATACAAAAGTAATAGGCATGGAATTCATCTGAGACTTAATAGATCTTTGGCATTCATGAGGGAGCACATGAGGGAGACTTACCTGGAGAACGGTGGCACCCGGTGGCCTGGCTAGGGGACAGCGACGCTCGGGCTCGGGGACGGCTATGCTCGGGCTCAGGGACAACGGCGCACAGAGACAACCGTGCTTGGGCTCAGGCGCGAGGGATGGCGACGGGTGCGAGGGACGACGATGGGCTCGGGGACGGTGATGCTAGGCTCAAGGAAGACGGCGCCAGGCTCAGGAGGGCGCGAGGGACGGCGCCGGGCTCCGAGAGACGGCGGCGGTGCTAGGGTTCTGAGTGAGGACATAGAAATTTTTCGCACTAATGTATAGATCTGAATCTGATTTGGAAGCACATCCCTGATTTACACAAAAAGGCTTGTTAATACAAAATACTTCATTCATTACAAGAAATAGCAAAACAAATAAGTATAATGGCATCAGTCACAAGGTTATGCCTTTCGTATGATCTGAACGAGCACATGTCACATCCTCTTGGGGATCATTTTCAAGGTCGATATGAGGTCTTACATGAAGATTCTGGTTGTATTCTTCGTCAACGATGTTGTCAACCCAACATTTCGGCGCTTGCCATTCCTAAAGATGTGCATCTTCTTGTTTGCAGGGTCTTTTATGTAGAAAATCTGCTCGATTTGTTTCGCAAGTACTAATGGTTCATCGGCGTATTCAACCTTGGATAGATCTATTAAAGTGAAACCTTCCTTGTCGATTTTGACACCAATGCGTATATTCACCCAACAGCATCGAAACAAAGGGATTTGAACTTCACGTAGTTTAGCTCCCAGATCTGTTCAATGCGGCTGTAGTATGTGTTCGACCCAACTTGATCCTATAATGCATCTATACGGACTCTGCTGTTTTGCACTGTGCTTTTGTCATCTTGTTTTATGGTGTAAAACAGTTTTATGGTGTAAAACGTGTATCCGTTAATGTCGTATCCTTGCCATGTGTCTATCTCCCGACACGGTCCCATCCCCAACAACTGTATTGTCTCATTTGAGACATCCCTCAACTTTGTAATACGATTCTTGAACCATTCGTTGAACCGGGAGTTATGTTCTCTGTTAATCCACATATCCGATCGCCCCAAGTTCTCCTGTCGGATTTTCGCTAAATGCTCCTCAAAGTATGGGTCAACTTCTGCCATATGTTGGAGCACAGTGAAATGAGCCTGCAAATAGGAGGCTCGATCGAGCACAATTCTTTTCCTACCTATTGTGCCAACACCTGACAACCTTCCTTTGTGTCGAGACCCTAGTACTCCGATAGATCGGCCTCGGACATATAATCGACGCAAAACTCAATAACCTCCTCGGTCATGTAACCTTCAATGATGCTTCCCTCTGATTTTGCTTTGTTTTGAACGTACGACTTCAGAACTCCCATGTATCTCTTGAACGGATACATTTCTCTTAGAAAAGCTGGTCCACATAGTTTTGTTTGCTTCACAAGATGAACAGGAAGATGAATCATGATATCAAAGAAAGACAGTGAAAAAATATCTCCATGTGACAGAGGGTATTGACAATATCGATCTACAATCCATCTAGATCTTTGGGATCTATAACCTTGTGACCAATTGCACTGAAGAAGGCACACAAACGTTGGATCGTGTGGCGGACTTTGGGTGGTAGAATGCCCCTGATAGCAATTGGCAAGATCTGTGTGATGAGAACGTGGCAATCGTCCAACCAGTTTTAGGTTGTCTAATGTAACGTACTTACTTATCCTCACTGAATAGCCCGATATAACTTTAATATCTTTCAGGCATGATAACATTGTGATCTTCTCATCCTTCGACAAGGTGTGGCATGCTGGAGGGAGGAACACTCTTCCTATCTCTACATCTGTTACAGTCATGAGTTCAATGTGAATATTCGTCTCCTGTAGATCAAGGTGAGCGTTCAACCCATCCTCTGTCTTCCTTGGAATATTCAGCAATAGCCCAACCAAACTCTCGCACACATTCTTTTCTACGTGCATCAGATCAATGCAATGACGGACTGTAATATCTTTTCAGTAAGGTAGTCGTCAAAATATGAATTTTTTTCTTCCACATACCTTTGTCCATTTCCTTACTACGCTTTCTTTTCTTCCCAAACTCATTAGTTATGTCCTTGACCATGTTGTGGACCTCATCTTCGGACAAATCCTTGGGTGCAAGCTGAAGTTCCCTCTTACCGTTGAAAAGTTTTTTTTTCTTCTAAATGCGTGATGGAGTCGGAGCCATCTCTTATGACCCATGTAAACCATCATTCTTGATTTCTTTAGCCACCTATTGCGTGTATGTTTCATACAGTCGGAACATGCCTTCTTTCCTTTCACAGTTTCTCTAGAAAGATTGTCAAGTGCAGGATAGTCATTAATGGTGCAGAACAATAGAACGCGTATTTTGAAGTTCTCCTGGCCATACGCATCCTAAGTTTCCACACCTTCTTTCCAGAGAAACTCAAGATCATCGATAACAGGCTCGAAGAACACACCAATATCATTTCTGGGTTGTTTTGGTCCTTGGATTAGCAAGCATGACATAATGTATTTTCTTTTAAAGCACAACCATGGCGATAGGTTATAGTTTGCAATTAAAACTGGCCGAGTGCTATGAGGACTGCTTCATGTCTCCGAAAGGATTCATTCAATCTATACACAAACATATTCTCATGTTTCTAGGGTCGGCTACAAATTCTGGGTGTCTTCGATCAATGTTCCTCCATTGAATCGAATATACATGGTGTCTTAGCATACCATCGTTCATTCTCTCTGTGGAATGCCAACGTAATAACTCGGCTTCCTTGGGGTTGGCAAAGATTCTCTTGAAATGATCAATGATAGGTAGATACCACACAACCTTCACCGGACCACCCCGCTTTGACTTCTTTCCTTCGTCAGCACTTTTCGTTTTCTTTTATCGAGAAGCCTTGCAGATAAGACAAACATCTAAGTCCGCATATTGCTTGTGGTACAGTATGTAGTCGTTTGGACAAACATGAATTTTACAGACCTCTAACCTTAGAGGACACAAAACCTGCTTTGCTTCATATGTCATCTCGGGCAATGTGTTCTCATCAGGAAGCATGATCTTCAAAATTCCCAAAAGCTCTATGGAACTCTTGTCTGTCCATCCACTACTTGCCTTTAGCTTCATTAGCTCCAAGGTAACTGACAATTTGGTGTGTTTTGCCTTGCATCCAGCGTATAGAGACTTATTCAAGTCACTAACCAACCTGCTGAACTTCATGGAATCTCTCTCGTTGTAGGTTGGGTCATCAACGTCACGTAACATGTCTTGTAGCAGATCATGATCCACATCAACCATTTAACCACCCAATGGAGAAGGTACAAACATTTCATGTTCATCTTCATCTTCCTAATTTTGTGCACCACTTCTGTCTGCAGCTGCATTACTGCCTTATTCTTGCTCTCCATGTTTCACCCAACATGTGTAGCCCTCCATGAATCCTCGTTGTATCAAATGAGCGTGTATGTTCACTCTACTACCAAACATATTCTCATTTTTGTAATCTACACATGGACAACACGTGTAATCGCTCTTTCTTCTTTTCCTATCCTCCTCCGTGACATATATAAAATTTAACACGTCATTTCGATACTCTTCGCTATAACATCGCATAGTTTTCCCATACATCCAACTTTGATCCATCGCTGAGCTACAAAAAAGTAGAAAAATATTAGATAAACATTTTGTAAGTAAATATTTACTAAGTTTATGAGAATTGCCTACTATTTATCAATTACTTTCCCAATTTCTGATTTTCTTGGAAAAAAAGAGACAAAAATCGCCCCTTCCACCTTCGACCGAAACAGTGAACAATGAAATAACCAATACAATAGGTGATAGGGGTATTTATAGCCTGCAATAAATATCTGTAACGATCAACTAACTAGCAACTGTGACAGGTATTTCAGTTATCTTTGTCGAGCCTAAGTACAAGTCCGTCACTGATGACTCTCATCGGTAACGGGCCTAATTGTTGTCTCAATTGGGATATCACCGATGACAAACATCGGTGACGGGCTTTCATTGGAGCTCGACAGAGATAACATTGGTTATCTTTGTTGGGCCTTGAATTGAGCCCATCACTGATAGGTATCATATGTCACAAGCTTGAGTTTTATGCACATCTAACAAGTCTGTGAGAGTATATCTTTATCGGCATGTTTTTAGGCCCGTTTGAGATTACTTCATTGTGACGGCCCATAAATCTCAGGCATGTAATGGGTCGTCACAGAGGAAAGGATCTGTACTAATGAGAGCCATAGTTTTCTGACCGAATCCTCTCTCTAACTCTAAAACCCTAAATTATCGTTTTGACATTGGAAGGGGTTCGTGAGGCTTCTCTATGCGTTTTCTTTCCTTAACAGAGAAGAAAAGAAGAAACAAGGAGAAAAAGAAATTTTTAATGCAGGCTTCATATTTGGATTATTTATTTTTCCACATAAGCAGAAATTGATCATGTTTAGGTTAAGACTTAAGATTAGATTAAGGGTCTGTTTGGTAGGGCTCCCGATTCTATGATTCTCTGATTCTAGATTCTGATTCTCTTGAATTAGATTCTAAAAAGAATCAGAATCGATATAATAAAGTAATAATTAGAACAATATTTTAGGTGATTTTCTGGTGATTCTTGGGAGAAACTGGTTTCAGGTGACTCTGAGGAGAAACTACTTTTTAGGTGATTCTCACTCCCTATGTAAAACTGATGAATCACTTGAAGTGATTCTTCTCAGAATCAGTTGCAAAATAACCCGTTTGGCAAAGATTGTACTAATTCTGTTGAGAATCAGGGAGAAGAATCTTTACCAAACAAGGCCTAAGTGTTTAATCTCCAACAGTTGGACAGCCTCACTGAGGCCATCGAGAAGATCGAGCGCCTGGCCAGCCCCGCGGCGACCTCGACCTCTTCATCGAGGATTCAAGGTCATGCAGCTCGATGCCACCTGTCACTTGCACCATTACATGGAGGAGGAAGGGATCATTAGTCGTCGATCGCTGGAGATCGGTCCGCTAGACTCTGAAACGCACTTGAATTTCACTGGAACGCGATGAACACGGATAAACACAGAGAATTTGGTGCCGCTCCAAAACCAGCAGCGATTTTCGTTTACTCGATTGTAATTTATAAAAAGCAAAGATTAGAAAAGATTAGAACGTGTGGTGCTTACGCATCTACCGGAGACCACGCCGTCCCATGGCCAATGCCAGTACCCCACGAGGCCTACAAACGCGCCCACGCCGTGACGTGTACGACGGGCTCAACTCAGCGCCAAAACAGGGGCGCAATAGAAAGCTGAAAAAACGCGGGAAAGAAACTAAATTTCCTGGATACAAGGTGTTCCATCAATGTTTAAACTTCAACATTAGTTGGGCGAACACCTCCCCCGCTATTCTCCTCACGCTAGGCATCAAACGAACCAGGAACTCCTCCATCATCGACAGCGACATCGACTCCACACTGCACATCACGGCCGATAGACCGGAGTCGCAGATTTCTCTGCAGTAAGCCTGTGACGAATTAATCGAGGAAGGGTAGTTGGATATCCTAATTTCTCCTTAGTTCTCTAACTGACATAATGACATTTGAGATCAGTTGATAGTGCAAATCGACTTGCTCAATTCACCTGTACTTTTGCTCGCTAGAAACCTTCCTGAACCGGAGGGGACGGCATGCGGGTGAGCCGTCGCTGCCGGCGTTGTACACGACGTCCTTCCACTCCGCGCGGTCGTCGTTTTGGTGGAGGCGAATGGTGCAGGGTGAACAGCGGCGACACGGGAAAGAGGATCATATTGTTGTTGCTGAATACCAGCAACTGACTGGTTGGCACGTGTGACGACGTTGACGGCCATCAGCCGAACATGGCGGCGGCGCCGTCAACCCGAGGAACGGCACACACGCCGTCCTGGTGGACCTGGCTAAGGTGTTTGCCTCGTTCGGAAGATAGGAGAGAAGTACCCTGACATAGGGTTACATTTCTTTTCCAATTTTTTATGGTAATACCATGTTAGTGCCATATAGGTTGAAGATCCGGTTAACATATCATGTTAGCATCAGACAGGATAAAATCATCATCCAAATCGTTCAAGGAGGTCAAACAAACTGATTTGAATAGTTAAGGAAGATGTTATATCTGATCGTATAATTAAGAGACGTGATTCAAACTAGGCTATTGTTGGAGGATGTAAAACAGACTTGTTTATAGTATCTTAGCCAACCTAGCTTACCAGCCCAGCCCACTTAGGGCAGCAGGACATCCATTTAGGCGAACCCAGCTCTACACCCCTGCTAAGGGTACAAACAGGGCGGGCCTTGCTGCTAACCCACTGAACCAACTCACAAGCCCACTTAAATTTGCCCACTTCTGTTCACGTGGGTTGATGCGGTAAACCAGCCACGCCCAGCTCCGCTGCAACCTGCAGCCTCACACCACGATGGCATGCCCCCTTCACCACGTGCACGCGGTCAGTGGATTATTGATCATTTCTTAGTTACCGTGACGAGAATTTTGGAGCCGCGCGCGTCGGTTTGTCGTGACGACTAGCACATAAAAATGACGTTGTTACATACTTACTATTCGTTCGTCACCAGTCATCATCACGACGGCGTCTTGCACGCTGCCGACGATCATGGCGAGGTAGCAAGAATAGGAGGCTGCACGACAGCAGATATCATTATCAGATGACAGCTTCTTCTCCTTCTTTATCCTTTCTGCAACTCTAGATGATCACCGCCTAAAATTTTAACGGTTGATCATGTTAGAGGTACATATATATGTATGGTTATATGTATGGTTATATATAAGAGTCAAATTAAATTACAGAGATAAGATAAAGTCTTAGAAATAAAATCGTAGAGATAAGATAGAGTCTTAGAGATATAATCTTAGAGATTAATTCATTTTAACGTGTCTTGTACTCCAAACCTCTATTTCATATGTATCTCTATATATATCTCATGAGAGGATCATACATTACTGGAGAAAGCTTCTCCATCTTTGGTTAAAGTGTTAAAATCCATAATAGTCCCGGTTTAAGTTATACCCGGAACTAAAAATATCTTTAGTCCCGGTTTAAAAAGGTAACGGATCTCTAGGATCTTTAGTCCCGATTCGTGTCACAAACCGAGACTAAAGATCATCTTTAGTGATCTTTAGTCCCGATTCAAATCATGTCGAACGTGTCGGGGATCTTTAGTCCCGGTTGGTAACACCAACCGGGACTAAAGATGTTATTTTTTGTCCCAGTTGGTGTTACCAACCGGGACTAAAGATGAGATTTCTTTTTAAACTTCTTCTTCCTCCTCCAGCCCGAGCCAGCTCCACTTGTCTTCAAAATTTTGCTCTAGCTAGAGGAGAGGTGTTGCCAATTTTTTTGTGATTTTGTTTTGGTGATAATACACAAATCTTTGTTATCTAAAAGGTTAGCAACTTCTTCCTTTTATGATCTATGCTTAGCACTTCGCTTTTTACGGTTGTTTTCTATATATTTTCATCTCTAGATTTTTATGCAAACATGAAGAGAGAGAAAATTTGTTTGGGACTAATTATTTTACTAAGCACATTACATTGTGTTGAGAAAAAAGTTAGAAAAAATACAGAGGAAGAAAATTATTCTTAGCACGTTACATTTCTAGGAATTTAGTACGTATAATTTTATCTCACAAAATATTTATGAAAAATGATGAGAGAGAATATTTTGGACAAAAAAGTTATAAAATAGATAACAAAGGAAAAAATATAAAAAATTTGATAGTAGGTTAGAAAAGTAAGGTAATTTTGTTTGAACTCGTGTAGTAGTACTCGTGCATCTCCATCATAATTGTAGCTGTGCAGGAGGACATCTTGATATACTCTCCATTATTGTCTGATTACACATATATATAATTATTGTAATAATATTTAAATGGTTTGAATTTCATGAATTTTTTCTTAAGATTTTTGTGCGTTCCATGTAGATGGATCGGCAATGGATGTACAACATGGATCGACGGTCGACAAAGTTTATTCAGGGCGTGCATTGTTTTTTTGAGTGTGGTCGATGCCAACAAGTAGAAGGGTTACATACGTTGTCCATGCTAAAAGTGCAAAAACGAGAAGGAGTATTCGACATCAAGAATTATTCATGTCCCTTGTTTCAGTCGGGATTCATGCCTCACTACAATTGCTGGACATCGCACGGAGAGGTGGGGGTTACAAGGAGCATGCAAGGATGATGCGCGGGCACGCGGAAGAACGCCTACAAGGCGGCATGCTGAGACATCCCGCCGATGGGTCATAATGGTGAAACATCGACAGAACATTTAAAGACTTCGGCGAGGATGCAAGAAACCTAAGGTTCAGCTTAAGCACGGACGGCATGAATCCTTTTGGAGAGATGAACAGCGGGCATAGCACTTGGCCTGTAACGATATGTATCTACAACCTCTCACCTTGGCTATGCATGAAGCGAAAGTACATTCAGATGCCAGTTATTATTCAAGGCCCGAAGCAACCTGGTAACAACATCGATGTGTACCTGAGACCGCTGATCGAAGATCTAAAACTGCTGTGAAACAAAGAATGTGTTCCCATGTGGGATGATGATAAACAGGAGCAGTTTAACCTACAAGGGTTGCTGTTTGTTACCATCAACGATTGGCCTACACTTGACAACCTATCCAGACAGTCAAACAAGGAGTACAACGCTTGCACCCACTGTATGGATGAGACCGAGTGTATGTACCTGAAACACTATAAGAAGGTAGTGTACATGGGCCATCGTCGCTTTCTTGTTGCAAGCCACCCTGTTCGGAGAAGGGGCAAACATTTTGATCAAAAGGCAGACCATCGTACTAAGCCAAAGCATCACAATGAAAAGCTGTGGTTTTCATGGTGAAAGACCTCAAGTAGTATTTGGAAAGAGACCCGACAACCAACCTATAGCAAGTGAAGGTGGTCACGCGGCGATGTGGAAGAAAAGTTAATTTTTTGGGAGTTGCCCTACTGGGATGTCTTGGACGTCCACCACGCAATCGACATGATGCACCTCACCAAGAACCTTTGTGTAAACCTGCTGGGCTTCCTAGGTGTATACGGAAAAATCAAAAGATACACTTAAGGCACGTAACGATCTGAAACATATGGCTCAAGGCGACAGCCTTCACCCGCAACCAAAGGAGAAAGGAGCCCAATACCTAAGTCCAGCCAACTACACTCTGAGCAAGGCAGAGAAGGAAATAATGTTTGAATGCCTGGGGAGCACCAAGGTACCATCTGGATACTCCTCGAATATAAAGGGAATAATAAGCACAAAGGATAAGAAGTTCACAAATCTAAAGTTCCATGACTGCCACGTGCTGATGACACAGCTGCTTCTCGTTATCATTTGGGGTATCCTTCCCGATAATGTCTGGGCAACAATAACAAAGCTATGTGTTTTCCTGAATGTAATTTCACAGAAGATCATCGATCCAGACAGACTAGAAGACTTTCAAAATGATGTGGTCCAATGTCTTGTCAGCTTTGAGATGATCTTTCCGTCTTCCTTCTTCAATATCATGACGCATCTCCTATGCCACCATGTCAAAGAGATCCGTATCCTCGGTCCGGTATTCCTACACAACATGTTCCCTTTCGAGAGGTACATGGGCGTTCTAAAGAAGTACGTCCCTAACCGTTCTCGTCCGAAGGCCAGCATCGCCAAGGGATATGGAAGAGAGGAGGTGATTGAGTTTTGCGTCAACTTTATTGAAGACCTTCGTCCCATCGGGGTATCTAAATCAAGCCATGAAGGTAGACTAGGGGGGAAGTGAACTCTTGGAAGGAAGGCAATAATGAATATAGACAATGACTTGTACAAGAAAGCACATTGGACCGTGTTGCAACAATCTTCCTTGGTGGCTCCTTACATCGAGGAGCACTTGGCGATTGTTCGCTCGGAAAACATCGGTAAGATGGATGCCTGGATTACATGCCATCACATCGATGCATTCCCTGCTTGTTTACGACAACGTCTCATGGGCAACGCGAGCATTGACCAACAACTAGCCTTCTTGGCGAGGGGACCATCTTGCTCGATCACCAAATTCCAGGCATATGAAATCAATGGGTACACATTTTATACACGGGCCCAAGACATAAAGAGCACGGATCAGAACAGCGTTGTCCGCATTGATGCCGTGGGATACGACGGTACGGCTAGCACATATTACGGCAGCATCGATGACATATGGGAGCTGGACTATGGACCTCTAAAGGTCCCTCTGTGTCGACCCCTGTTTTTGAGGACGGGAATCATTCATGTTCATAGTACCATATCCCTGGATCGAGTAGTTTGGTACCCACGAATATAGTTTTGAATTACCAGGTGCAAAGTACATGAATAGTCTTACATAGAAATTATTACAATAATAGGCCCGAAGGCAATATCCAATACATATAGGACCTACTGGTCCGGATACAACCAAAAGCAGAGTTTTAGATAAGATTAGCAGTCGAAAGACAGCGCCATGTCGATTGCCACAGGAAACGACCGGGGTCTAAGACCTAGTAGACGCCTTCTCCTCCATCGCCCACCTGGTAGTAAGCATAGGGGTCCTCCAGTTCTTCGTTTCCTTCATCTGAGGTTTGTGCGTATAGCAAGGGTGAGTACCCAACGTACTCAGCAAGCCGTCATGGAATGATGCACATGATAGGGTCATTCAAAGGAAGGCTATGGTTCATTTGCACAAAGTCAATTTTCACAAATCATTTCACAAACCTATTATCTAGCCAAGTCAAGTTTTAGTTTCAGAGTATATTAAAACGGCGACGGTTCTATCTACCATCCATCGTGATTTCCAAGGATGGCTTCCCGCCTCCGGTTCGTCATGATTTTCTGGGGAGTCCACCCCTTCTCGCAGTTCGAGAAGTTGAGTCCATCAACACACAAAATCATTATGCAATCCCATCCCATCATTTTAAAATTTATGCGTCTAGCCACGGGAGAAACTTGTCACGTTGCTCATTGACCGCGAGCACGGCTATTCGAATAGATTGATTAACTCACACTGCAGTGGATGTACACTTTACCTGTACTCCGCGACTACTCATTGAATGAGCTTTAATCCCTTCATATGGGATGGTCACGGCAAAGCCTTTCGATAACTTTGCTTCGGCAGTACCCGCTCCATGAACTTAAATCCTCTTGCACTCTAGTCGTCCTTTCCTAGCAGTGAGAGGAGTTCTGGCGCTCCCGGGGTAAGGGAAAAACTTTCACAACATTCTTATTCATTACTCAACACTTAGGCCACAGCCTTATCTCAATAACCAGAACCACCTCTTCACTCAAGAACCACTATGTAGGGATACTGCCTCCGCTCGGCTATCTACTCCGCTAGGTCTATACCCATTCGAGAAGTACGGCTGTACTAGCTTGTTCCATGTTATAAGTCCCATGGCTCGGTCCTTAATTGACCGGGGACAGTACTAGCCTTTACCGGAATCCACCCAAATCCATCCATCCGCCCCAGTCCAAAACATTCGTTTTGTACTTTTTATTTTTCATCAAAACTAATTTCATCATGATCAAGGCAATATGGCGCTCATGTCTCAACATATCGTATTCCAACTACCTTCCCAAAGATAGTTGCCCAAGCACGAAGCTTCTTGTGAAATAATGAGTATGCAAGGACCTAATATAAGCAGGGCTAAGCATTTTATCGAAGTTGTCCTTTGGTCATATCACATCGAAGGTTACAAAGAATAATTCTAATGGTAATCAACATCAAGGCAGGGTAATCAACCATAGGTACTCATTTGTATATAACATGCAATTTGTAATTAAAATCAACATCATTTTGCAAAGTAGGATCAATATGTTCAAAGGGAAGTGTTGACTTGCCTTGCTCGCACATTTGTTGGCCGGGGTCTTCAACGTAGTCAGTGCCTGCTCCCTCGGTTGCTATCCGTACGTGCAAAAAATCAATTGAATTCAATCAGAATTCAATAAAATACCAAGAGATCGAAAAGAACCATAAAAAGGACTCCAAATGTTTAGCCTAAAATTCTATTCGAGTTCGGACGAGAGTTCTTGGGATAAAATCCGAGTTTAAAATGAGTTCGGGATTTTAGGGTTTTCGCAAAGCGTTGATCGAATTTAATTAAGGAAATATATTTTTGAAAACCGTTAGATCAAGAATTAATGCTCGAGGTTTTGGAGGTCCAAGCACCAAAAGAAACATATCTTTAATGGCGGAAAAAAAATAGACAAACTCCAGATTAAAAACGACACGAATACGAAATCTCCGAAAATCCGATTTCGATTTTCGAAATTACACCGAGAAAAGACACTAGAAAACAATATATTTTTGCCCAAATATTTTCTAAATACTTTTCCTAATTTTCCAGAATTTTTCCATATTTTTCCCATTTTTTTCATTTTTCCTTTTTCTTTTCTTTTCTTCTTTTCTTCCCTTTTTCCTTTCTCTTTTTTCTTTTTGCTACTCCCTCCCTTCCTGTTCGACCGGTGCCCTCTCCTCTGTTCTGCCGGCGGCGGCCGTGCTAGCGCGGGCGGCAGCTCGGACTCACCGCGGTCGACGGCGACGGCGAGGAGGCGGCGGACACCGCGCATGGCGGCTTGCGGCGCTCGGGGAAAACCGGCGAGGGAAGAGGGAAATGCGGCGGCGAGGTGGGAGGAAAAGAAATGGGGCTCAACCCTATTAATAGCCGCGGCGAGGGAGAGAAATAGAGAGGGAGAGGGGGCCCAGCCGCGGCGGTGCGGCGGAGGGCACGCGGCGGCGCGGGTTGGTGGGGCCGGGTGCGTTGCCGGCACGTGGCGCGCGCGGCGCGGGGCGATGCGGGTGGGCGACGCGGGGGCGGCGAGGGGTGGGGTCCGGACGGCGGGCGACACGCGCGCGCGCGGACGGGTCCGGCGAGGCGTGCGTGAGCGCGCGGCGCGAGGCCGGGGCCGGGCGCGGCGCGTGGCGCGTGGCGCGCGGGTGGGGGTCGGTACCACGCGGGAGACGGTGCGCGGCGCATGTCGCGCGCGTGCGCGGGGCCGAGGACCGGGTCGAACACCTTGTGACGCGTGAAGAGTGCACTTTTCTATTTTCCTCGAATTTAATTTCTAATTTCAAAATCTTATTTTCCCTTCGCTCTAAAAATTCAAAATAAAATCTAATATTCCCAACATTAGTTTAAAAATATATTTCCAAACTTTCCCCACTTTTATTATTTAAAAATATATTTCACACATTTAATTTAATCCTTTTTCCTAAAATTCCGGAAAATATAATTTTGACTCCGAATAATTTCTAGACTCCACATATATCTTTAAAATATTTTAGCACTCATTTTATCTTCTAATTAATATTACACAATCACCAAAATAATGTTTTGTTCCCGAATATATCTTTTCATAAATCCACAACCCTTTTCCTATTTTATTTTAAAATTCCCAACTCTAAACTCCGAGATTTTTCTCCCCAGCGGAAATTCAAACCGTTTGGTTTTTCTCAAACATCGAGATGAATCGCTCACATATAAATTTATGCAACCAAGTCGGCAAATAAGAAGCTTTTGTAAGTTCGATCCGAAGCAACAAGCAAAAGGTTTTTGTAAGTTCCGATTTTTAATTCCTAGTTTTTAAATTCTCCGATTTTCGGGCGTTACAAACCTACCCCCCTAACAATAAATCTCGTCCCCGAGATTTCTTTCCGTCCGTGGAATAGGTTCGGGTACTCGGTCTTCAAAAAGTCTTCTTTTTCCAAAGTGGCTTCATCTTCAGTGTGGTTGCTCCATTGCACCTTGTACATTCGCCACGTTTTGGTCCTAGTCTTTTTCTCGGCTTCGTCCAAAATCTTCACGGGATGTTCGGGGTATGTGAGGTCTTCGCTGATAAGGACATCTTTCGAGGGGATTTGTTCTTTCGGTATTCGTAAACATTTCTTCAGTTGTGACACGTGAAAGACTGGGTGTACATCGGAAAGATTTTCCGGCAGGTCCAGTTGATAGGCCACTTCGCCTCTTCCGGCGCTTATCGGGAAAGGTCCAACATATCTTGGCGCCAGTTTTCCTTTGACCTTGAACCTGTTGGTTCCTCTTAGTGGCAAAACTTTCAGGTACACAAAGTCGCCTATTTTGAATTCCAACTCTCTTCGGCTTCCCTAGTGATGTCTGGTCCAAATACGGCTCATTCACCGGTCTCTGACCACATCAATGGAGTTTGGCATCTTCGTCCAAACAAAGCCTCGTTCGACGACATCTTCAGACTAGCCTGGTAGCTGTTGTTGTAGGAGAACTCTGCATAGGGCAAGAATTTCTCCCAGTCCTTAGTAAAATCCAATGCACAGGCTCTTAGCATGTCCTCCAGGACCTGGTTCGTCCTCTCGGTTTGTCCATCAGTCTAAGGGTGATAAGCAGTACTGAAGGCGAGGTGAGTTTCCAACGCCTCGTGAAACTTATCCTAGAAATGAGATGTGAATTGAGTACCGCGGTCTGACACAATCCTTGTGGGTACTCCATGTAGGCACACAATTCTGGACATGTACAGTTCTGCCAATTTGGCGCTGCTATACCGAGTCTTGACCAGGATAAATCAGGCAGTCTTGGTCAGTCTATCCACGATCACCCAAATGGAATCGTATCCGATAGCTATTTTGGGTAGTCCCACTATAAAGTCCATGCCTATTTCATCCCATTTCCACTCAGGGATCTTGAGTGGTTGCAGCAATCCTGCCGGTCGCTGATGCTCAGCCTTAACTCGTAGGCATACATCACATACGGCCACATATTCCGCTACGTCTCTTTTCATGTTGGGCCACCAGTATTCCGTTTTCAAATCCTGGTACATTTTGGTGCTGCCCGGGTGTAGCGAGTATGCTGACTCTTGGGCTTCTTTTAAGATTAGCTTTCTCAATCCGCCTTTCTCCGGTACGTAAATCCTTTTACGATACCATAGGGCTCCATCGTCGTCGGCCGTGAATTCCTTGGCTAGTCCTTCAGCCATGCACTCCTTGATGAGTTGGATTTCCTCACAATCCTTCTGGGCTTCCTTAATCTGACTTTGTAGGAGAGGTTGTATCTCCAGCGAACTCAGTTGTCCATGAGGAATCAACTGTAGGTTAAGCCGAGCCATTTCCTCTTGAAGCTCGCTGGCCATATATTCCATCCTCAGTTGGTTGCACTGGGCTTTGCGGCTCAAAGTGTCAGATACAACCTTGGCCTTACAAGGGTGGTAATGGATTCCTAGGTCATAGTCCTTAATTTGTTCCAGCCATCTTCTCTGGTGCAGGTTAGGATCTGCCTGGGTAAAGAAATATTTCAAGCTCTTGTGGTCCGTGTATATATCACAGTGGTTTCCGATCAGGTAGTGTGTCCAAATCTTCAATGCGTGCACCACTGCGGCCAATTCTAAGTCATGGGTGGGATTATTCTCCTCATGTGGTCGCAGTTGTCTTGAGGCATAAGCCACAACCTTTCCATATTGCATTAACACGCCTCCTAATCCTTGTCGAGATGCATCACAGTATATAACGAAGTCTTTTCGATTGTCCGGTATGACTAAGATCGGGACGGTGGTTAACTTTTCTTTGAGCTGGTCAAATGCCTGTTGACACTGCTCAGTCCATGCATACTTCTTTTCCTTCTTCAATAGTTGGGTCAGGGGTCGGGCTATCTTAGAAAATCCTTGAAAAAACCTCCGGTAATATCTAGCCAATCCCAAGAAACTTCTAATCTCTGTTACCGACTGGGGTGCTTTCCATTTGGTAACAGCTTCGACCTTGGCGGGGTCTACTACTACGCCTCCTGCTAAGATCACATGTCCAAGGAAAGCTACTTCCTTAAGCCAAAATTCATACTTGCTGAATTTGACATATAGCTGGTGCTCTCGCAGCTTCTCTAGTACCAGGCGCAGATGTTCTGCGCCTTCTTCATCATCCTTGGAGTAGATGAGGATATCATCAATGAACACTACCACGAACTTATCCAGATATTCCATAAATACTTTGTTCATGAGGTTCATGAAGTAGGCCGGGGCATTGGTCAGTCCGAAAGACATTACTATGAACTCGTACAAGCCATAGCGTGTAGAGAACGCAGTCTTGGGTATATCCTCAGTCCTAATTTTCAGCTGATGGTATCCAGATCGAAGATCGATCTTTGAGAACACTCTGGCTCCCTTGAGCTGATCGAACAGGTCGTCGATTTGAGGTAACGGGTACTTGTTCTTAATGGTAACCTCATTCAGTGACCGATAGTCTATGCACATTCTCATGCTTCCGTCCTTTTTCTTAACAAACAATATTGGGCTCCCCACGGTGAAGAACTAGGGCGTACGAAGCCTTTCTCTTGCAGTTCCCTTATCTGCTTCTTAAGTTCCTCCAATTCGTTCACCGGCATCCGGTACGGTCTCTTAGCTATGAGGGCGGTGCCAGGCATGAGGTCAATAATGAACTCTATGTCTTGGTCTGGGGCATTCCCGGTAGTTCTTCTGGAAATACATCCGGGTAATCCTGAATTACTGGCATTCCAACTATGGGTAACATGGTGAATATTCCTGTAGCTCGGTCACAGAGCATAGGGTCTTGATCCATGGCTACTGTCATCGATGATCCCCACGGGGTAGATAGGGTAACTTCTCTTCGACCACAGTTTAGTACCCCTTGGTTCTTGGTTAACCAATCCATTCCTAATATGATGTCCAAAGTTTGGGGTGGCAAAACCATAAGGTTGGACAGGAATACCACGTCCTTGATCCAAATGGGCACATTAATGCATGCATGGGGTATGGTTACATCTCCCCCGGGTGAATGTACTACCATTGGTCTCTTAAGGTCTACTTGGTGCAATTTGTGCTCTTTGCTTACTCTTGATGATATAAATGAATGCGAAGCTCCAGAATCAAACAAAACTTTAACAGGTGCAGAATGGATAGAAAACATACCCATTAGCATGCTTTGGTCCTCCTAAGCTTCCTCAGCAAGCGAATGGATAACTTGACCATGGCAGAATCCGGTTGCAGCTTCCTTTGGTTGGGGCGTTCTGAACAAACTGCGTCCAAGTGCCAGAGCAGGGGTTCCTCGTACTGCGATGGCATTGGCTCCGGTGCGGTTGGGGGTGTTGCACGGCTTAGGGCAGCTGTTGGCGTAATGCCCGAACTCTCCCAGTTGAAGCAGTTGACATTCCTGGCTCCTGGGGCTGCCAAAGTAGGTGCCGGAGTGCGAGACAGTGTTGCAGGTGGCCTGCTGACGTTGCCGGGTGTGGCAGGGCGATTGGTTGCCACTATGGCTGGCTTCCAACCTGACGGGGTTGCTCCTTTAGGTCGCTGGGGTATTCCATGAATCGGACGGGCCATTGCAAGCCTTCTGTTTCGGTTGTTTTCAACCGTCCTTTGGTCATGCTCAAGTCTTACGACCTTGTTGATGAGCCTCTAGAAGTTGACGTGGTCCTGACCGATCATCGGTCCTCTCAACTCGTCGTTCAGTCCTTCGATAAACTTATCCATCTTCTTTTCCTCGTCTGCCAGGTCGCTTGTGACGTAACGTGCAAGCTGCATGAACTTGTTAAGGTACTCTTGTACCGTGGTGTTGCCTTGGCGCAGCCTACGGAACTCATTCTTTTTCATCCTCATGACTGCAGCAGGGACAAAGTTTTCACGGAAGGCAGCCGTGAATTCTTCCCAAGTGGGTTCACCGGCATCTTCAGCCCGGGTGTCCTTGTAGGTGTCCCACCAGTCACTTGCGGGTCCTTCCAGCTGATTGGTGGCGAAGACGACTCTGTCAGCTTCCCGTACTCGGACAAGAGTCAGCTTCTTCTCTATTACCCTCAGCCAATCTTCAGCATCCATGGGTTCATCTGCTGAGGAGAATGTCGGCGGCTTTGCCCTCATAAATTCGCCGAGGTTTGATCCTCCGCGTTGTCCTTGGTTGTTGGCGATAGCTTGCAGCAGTTGGGTCTGCAAAGCCATGACTTCCGCTAGGGTGGAGGGGTTAGGCTCTGGCGGGTTCTCGGGAGCTGCTGGGGCTCTGCGATGATGCGCCATCTGAACAACGGGGATGAGGTAAGAGATGTGATTTGCTAACGTCACGGTACTAAGAAATTTTCTTTGAGTTGTTTGAAGTGATCTTTCAAAGCAAGCTTGGTGGAATAAACTCATTTATGACATAACATGGAACTTGATTATCAGTTCATAGGTGTTACATCAGGGGGATACATTGGACATGTATAGTCCATACAACTCAATACAACAATACTAACATCGTTCTAGGGTCTCATACATAAAAGGGGTAGGGGCATGGTCATTGCTGTCTTAACTCCATCCAAAGCAAAACCAGAGCTGCTGCTGGTATCCAACTAGTCATCCAGCCATCCGCATGATCCAAGTGCTGGCAGAGGGTGATCCTTGGCCGAAGCGAATCGAAGTCCCCATGGCTCAGAGGTAGTGATTTCGGCGTCATGTCTGATCCTCCTGCTTGGAGGCCTGGTGCTCTTCCGGGCAGTCCTGAAGGTGATAGGACCTCTGGTGAGTGTCATGCGGCAAGTAGGAGCTTCCTCCTCTGATGGATCTGTGTCACTGAGCTCCCACTTGATCTCCATGGGTTCTGTCTCGGATTCGGAGTCAGTGTTGACCTGGATGGGGTTATCCTCTCCCGAACCAGGCTCAGATGATACAGCCGTGGAAATCAGGGTGGGCTCCGATGAGGTAGCAGCAGTGGGGTCGATCAGGTATGGTCCTGACTCAGTGCTCAGCATGAAGGCTTGCTCCATCATGACTTGAAAGATGGTCAAGCATGCTAGAGTCATGAAGTAGTAGTGGTCGGGCACAGGGGCAGGGGGTGTTGGTGCAGATGCAGTAGAAGTACCAGCGGCGGGGACAGGGTTGAAGCGAAGTTGCTCTTCCAGTTGGCCGACATGTTGTTGGCTCTTCCTAAGCTGTTCCTCCAACTCAACCAAAGCTTCTCCACGAGCCACATAACGATCAGAGAGCTGGTCATATTGGGCATCGTTAGCTTGCAGCTGGGTCTTCAGCAAGTCGATCTGATCTCCATAGTTTTGGTGTTCCTCCACCAGATCATTCAGGCGTCGTTGCTGATCATCTATCTCGAGTAATGCTTCTTCATAGCAGTCATCAGTTGTTTCTGCCTAGCGGGACAGACGGGTAACCATGGGATTATAGCAGCAGGGGGTGGCCTCCACGGTGTAGACTAGGTTGCCTTCCTCTCGGTAGGGATGGTGTACGAACTCGGTCACTGTAAGCTTAGCACGGTGAATGGCATTGAGGCGAAGGAATGCCTCGCGGGCTGCATCCTGAAGGGCTACCTCTGTCAGATCTCTGTGGTAACGAGTGTGGAAACAATAGGGTGTCTCGCTCCCAATACGGGCCTCAACTGAAACCGCAGCTTCCCGTACTGGATGACCCTCGGTGCCATGTCTTCTAATCCGATAGGTGGGTGCATCCAGGTATCTTAGGCACCATAGCAACAGCTGGAGTTGTGACACGAATCCCTCCTCCCGTGGAACCTTGATCTCCCAAACTCCGACATGGTCTAACATCTGTTTTGAAGGTAACTTAGGGTCAGAGAGGGGTAATATCAAATAATTTGAGAAAAGAAGGTGGGGATAAGAGTATGAGGAAAAACACATTTGTTTTGTGAAAATAGTTTGTATTTTCAAAATAATCCTACGTAGGGATATTTCCCTTTAACCAACTATTCAGGGGTAGGGCTCCAGTTGGTCTTATCCTACAGTCGCACTGCTCTGATACCAGCTCTGTCGACCCCCATTTTTGAGGACAGGAATCATTCGTGTTCATAGTACCATATCCCTGGATCGAGTAGTTTGGTACCCACGAATACAGTTCTGAATTACCAGGTGCAAAGTGCACGAACAGTCTTACATCGAAATTATTACAATAATAGGCCCAAAGGCAATATCCAATTCATATAGGACCTACGGTCCTGGATACAACCAAAAGCGAGTTTTAGATAAGATTAGCGGTCGAAAGGCAGCGGCATGTCGATTGCCACAAGCAACGACCGGGGACTAAGAACTAGTAGACGCCTTCTCCTCCATCGCCCACCTGGCAGTAAGCATAGGGGTCCTCCAGTTCTTCGTTTCCTTCATCTGAGGTTTGTGCGTATAGCAAGGGTGAGTACTCAACGTACTCAGCAAGCCGTCACGGAATGATGCACATGATAGGGTCATTCAAAGGAAGGCTATGGTTCATTTGCACAAAGCCAATTTTCACAAATCATTTCACAAACCTATTATCTAGCCAAGTCAAGTTTTAGTTTCAGAGTATATTAAAACGGCGACGGTTCTGTCTACCATCCATCGTGATTTCCAAGGATGGCTTCCCGCCTCCGGTTCGTCATGGCTTTCTAGGGAGTCCACCCCTTCTCGCAGTTCGAGAAGTTGAGTCCATCAGCACACAAAATCATTATGCAATCCCATCCCATCATTTTAAAATTTATGAGTCTAGCCACGGGAGAAACTTGTCACGTTGCTCATTAACCGTGAGCATGGCTATTCGAATAGATTGATTAACTCACACTGCAGTGGATGTACACTTTGCCCGTACTCCGCGACTACTCATTGAATGAGCTTTCATCCCTTCATCTGGGATGGTCACGGCAAAGCCTTTCGATAACTTTGCTTCGGCAGTACCCGCTCCATGAACTTAAATCCTCTTGCACTCTAGTCATCCTTTCCTAGCAGTGAGAGGAGTTCTGGCGCTCCCGGGGTAAGGAAAAAACTTTCACAACATTCTTATTCATTACTCAACACTTAGGCCGCAGCCTTATCACAATAACCAGAACCACCTCTTCACTCAAGAACCACTATGCAAGGATACTGCCTCCACTCGGCTATCTACTCTGCTAGGTCTATATCCATTCGAGAAGTACGGCTGTACTAGCTCGTTCCAGGATATAAGTCTCATGGCTCGGTCCTTAATTGACTGGGGACGGTACTAGCCTTTACCGAAATCCACCCAAATCCATCCATCCGCCCTAGTCCAAAACATTCGTTTTGTACTTTTTATTTTTATCAAAACTAATTTCATCATGATCAAGGTAATGTGGCGCTCATGTCTCCACATGACACATTCCAACTACCTTCTCAAAGATAGTTGCCCAAGCACAAAGCTTCTTGTGAAATCATGAGTATGCAAGGATCTAATATAAGCAGGGCTAAGCATTTTACCGAAGTTATCCTCTGGTCATATCACATCAAAGGTTACAAAGAATAATTCTAATGGTAATCAACATCAAGGCACGGTATATCAAGCATAGGTACTCCTTTGTATATAGCATGCAATTTGTAATTAAAATCAACATCATTTTGCTAGGATCAATATGTTCAAAGGGAAGTGTTGACTTGCCTTGCTCGCGCACTTGTTGGCCAGGGTCTTCAACGTAGTCAGTGCCTGCTCCCTCAGTTGCTACCCGTACGTGCGAAAAATCAATTGAATTCGATCAGAATTCAATAAAATAATGAGAGATTGAAAAGAACCATAATAACGACTCCAAATGTTTAGCCTAAAATTCTACTCAACTTCGGACGAGAGTTTTTGGGATAAAATCCGAGTTAAAAACGAGTTCGGAATTTTAGGGTTTTTGCAAAGCGTCGATCGAATTTAATTAAGTAAATATATTTTTGAAAAGCATTAGATCAAGAATTAATGCTCGAGGTTTTGGAGGTCCGAGCACCAAAAGAAACATATCTTTAATGGCGGAAAAGAAATAGACAAACTTCGGATTAAAAATGACGCAAAAACGAAATCTCCGAAAAATCCGATTTCGATTTTCGAAATTACACCGAGAAAAGACACGAGAAAACAATATATTTTTGCCCAAATATTTTCTACATACTTTTCCTAATTTTCCAGAATTTTTCCATTTTTCCCCATTTTTTTTCCTTTTTTCCTTTTTCTTTTCTTTTTCTTCTTTTCTTCCCTTTTTTTCCTTTCTCTTTTTTTTCTTTTTATTATTCCCCTCCCTTCCTGTTCGACCGGCGCCCTCTCCTCTGTTTCGGCCAGCAGCCGATGCTAGCGCGCGAGGGCGGCGGCTCGGACTCACCGGCGGTCGACGGCGACGGCGAGGGAGGCGGCGGGACACGGCGCACGGCGCGACGCCTCGCGGCGACGGCGGCGCATGGCGGCTTGCGGCGCTCGGGGGCGGCGAGGGAAGAGGGGAAATGCGGCGGCAAGGTGGGAGGAAAAGAGATGGGGCTCGGCCTATTTATAGCCGCGGCGAGGAGAGAAACGAGAGAGGAGAGGGGCGGCGCGGCGGCGGTGACGGCGGAGGCAAGCGGCGGTGCGGGTTGGCGGGGCCGGCGTGGCGTCGGCGAGTGGCGCGCGCGGCGCTGGGCCGGCGGGCGGGCGGGCGGCGGCGCGGCGAGGGCGCGCGGGCAGAGGTTCGGCACGACGTGCGTGAGCGCGCGCGGGCGAGGCGGCCGGGCATGGCGTGGGCATGGGCTCGTGGTGCGTGGCGCGCGGGGGGTGGGGGTCGGCACGGCGAGGGCGACGGTGCGCGGCGCGTGTCGCGTGCGTGCGCGGGCCGAGGACCGGGTCAAACACCTTCTTACGCGTGAACAGTGCACTTTTCTATTTTCCCGATTTAATTTCTAATTTCCAAATCTTATTTTCCCTTCACTCTAAAAATTCAAAATAAAATCTAATATTCCCAACATTAGTTTAAAAATATATTTCCAAACTTTTCCCCCACTTTTATTATTTAAAAATATATTTCACACATTTAATTTAATCCTTTTTCCCAAATTTGCGGAAAATAAAATTTTGACTCCGAATAATTTCTAGACTCCGATATATCTTTAAAAATATTTTAGCACTCATTTTATCTTCTAATTAATATTACACAATTACCAAAATAATGTTTTGTTCTCGAATATATATTTTCATAAATCCACAACCCTTTTTCTATTTTATTTTAAAATTCCTAACTCTAAACTCCAAGATTTTTCTTCCTAGCGGAAATTCAAATCGTTTGGTTTTTCTCAAACATCAAGATGAATCGCTTACATATAAATTTATGCAACCAAGCTGGCAAATAAGAAGTAAAAAACTCGATCGAGAAGCAACAAGCAAAAGGATTTTGTATGTTCCGATTTTTAATTCCCGGTTTTTAAATTCTCCGATTTCCAGGGCGTTACACTCTGTTTCGGTGCCAGTGGGTTAGGCTCAGTGGTTGAGGCATAACCATTGATGCAAGTGGGATGACAACGGTAGACCTGAGCAAGGTTGGACACTCAGACGAACCCTTCGTCCTTGCCAATGATGTACGACAAGTTTTCTATGTCAAGGACATGTCTAGCAAAGCAAAGAAGGGGAAAGGGTCTGACGAGCCAAAACGTCACGTGGTTCTCCCAGGCAAAAGAAAAATCGTGGGAGTCAAGGATAGAACTGACGATGATTACGATCAATTTGACAAGCAACCTCCGTTCGTCGTGGCGGTTGACCCGAGCATCCTCCTATCAAATGAGGACACCCCTTACTCACGCAACGATCATAACGAAGGAACAATTGTGCGGAGAAATATGTGAGGACAAACGTTACTTAGCTAAATTTATGTATGGATGATGTAAATTAAATTAAATTATTGAATATTATTATTATCATTTGAATTTATTGTAAATTATTGTAAATTTGTCATATTTAAATTATTGTATATTATTATTTAAATTTAAAGTAGTTTTGAATATGATTATTATAATTTAAAATACATTATAATAGGGAACTGTTTAAATATTTAATCTTGGTTTTTAACACAAACCGGGACTAGCGGAAACGACGACCGGTCCGCCGCAGACCGATGGCGGCGGTGGCGTCGGGAGTCTTTAGTCCCGGTTGATGGCTTAAACCGGGACTAAAGATGCCCACATACCTGGGCCACGTGGTTGCCCCGCCATCTTTTATGTTAGTGATATGCCCTAGAGGCAACATGGAGATGTTGGATATCACGTCAATGGTTATGTATTTATGAATAAAGTGTTATTCGGTTCCATGAAATAGACATCTTGTATTGATCAATAAGTACGTGACTTATTTATGAGACTCAATATGTATGAATCTGTTTCTAAATGATCTCGATCATATATCATATTATTAGAACTAATATGATTCTAAGATCAGCATGTCTATTGATTGATGATCATGTCTCATAGATCATGGGTATGGAGATACCAAATTAATAAACATGGACATATGTGTTAGAGAACACATTGTTGGATAGACCCACCATGAGACACTACAGAATTAATGTGCCATTAGTTGTTCTCGAGATAGTGTTGGTACAAAGTCCTTAGACCGAGATTACCATGGATTCCAACATGTGTAGTAGCCTACTTTGGGACTACCAAACGCTATTCTCAGAATCGGGTAGTTATAAAAGTAGTCTTCGGGTTTGCTATGAAACATGGAGTGGGATGTGAGTGATCAAGATGGAATTTGCCCCTCCTTTGGAGAGATATCTCTGGCCCCTCGAGGTAATGGATTATGAAAATGCATGGCTATGCTAAGTTGATTGAGGAGTCAATCAACGACGGATAATCCAATACGGTTCGAGTGAAAGGTTAAGCTATTGAAGGGATGGCACACATCTTGCCTATAGCTTAACCGGTATCGTGAGGCAAAGGGATTTGTGTACACATTACAGGTTCGTGAGCCGATATTATTCTTGTATACTATGGTGTCAATATGTGCTGCTAGGCGCCGCTAACCTACGTGGTCGCACGCTTAAGGGGATAAGAACAGGCATTCGAGTTGGACTCGAATACGGCTCGATTGGATTGGGATCCGATCGGATAGAGTCCTATGGGCTTACGACGTCGGGCGGCCAACTCTATGAGATTCGGATAGGATCCGATTCAAAATAGAGTCCTGATCGGCCAAAAGTCCCGCCGGCCAACTCTATATAAAGGGTGAGGGGTGGAGAGCTGCGGGTACATCAAGTCAATTGATTGCGCCGAAATCAATCGATCACACGCGGCTTTAGAAGTCGTCGAGATCAATCTCCACGAAACCCTCCCCACCTTCGATCCTAGCCTTGCATCGCGTGCTAGCACACGGGTGTACGGCGTTTTGTCCCCGGACGTGTGGATACCGGTAGAGGCGCTGCTACGTTGCGCGGCGTTGATCGGCTTCGGATCGGCTGCGGTCGGGCGCATCGAAGCAAGGCGCAAGAACGTGACCGGACGACTGGGAATCGGTGTCGGCTTGCGGTAATCGGCTAGCTCCAGATCGGATAGCCCGATTGGCTATTTCCGCTGCATACTCCAATCGGTAACGATCTATCGGCCCTTACTTGCAAGTTTTCCTGGTTTGCGCGGTAGAAAAATTTTTGTTATCGGCTAGCGTAGCTTCCGCGTAACCCTTTAGTGGTATCGAGCTAATCTTGCTTAGTTTGGGTTTTAGATTGGATCGGAACAAGTTTTGCGCACGGGTTGATTAGATCAATCGGTTTACGGGATCTCGTTGAGGAGAGTTGATGGTAATTGTGTTCCTTGTAGTGTATCGGAACGGCGTAATGTGATTACGTCGAAGCAATATCCATAGAACTCGGTTTGAGTCGGCTTCGAGATAGCGTTCCTTGATAGTGTATCGGAACGGTATAATGTGATTATGCCGAAGCTATCTCGTAGTCCGATCTTGTTTGCTGCCTCGCGCCTACGCCGTGTGCGTACCCCCTTATAGGTCGTCTCGATGTCGTTTCTCTGCGATAGGTAGAAAACGTTTCTACGCCTAACTTGTTTTTGCAGAGAATGTTTTGAGATGGTATGGCCCTATTGTATGTATGAGATGCATGTGATGCATGTAATATTCTTTCATATGTGCAATCCTCGTAATATTCTTTCATACGTGCAATGCTTGTAATATTCTTTCACGACCTGCGAGTCGATGTAATCTTCAATTTGAGCTTCTATAGTAGTAGCTTAGTTTGAAGATATCAAGCATTCGACACTCGGAAGAACGGTTATGAAGATGGAGATCCTCTACACCGGCATGGAGATAGAGATCACCATGTGAAGGGGGCCATACTATTTCATGCTATTCTACTTGCTTTCATATGTGATATGTTTGTTTGATAGGATAGCATCCCTCACAATATTAAGTAGTAATGATGCCCTTCCAAATGTTGCACCGTCACCGTTATGCTCGTCAATGGTGGGTCCGCCAAAGCAGAGTGCCATTCTCTATCATAACACGAGGGGTATATGTCGACATATACATGCGTAGAAACATTTGGTTTACTTAACAAGGCTATCAAAACAGTTTTGGGCCTTGGGGCATAGGTTGGCGCCGGGGCATGGAGATGCCACACCAACAACCGAGTCACATGGAGATGTGATTAGCAAGGAGTTGCTTACCGATGTTACTAATTTTCTAGCGGTGATGCCAAAGCTCACTAGAAAATCAACTAACGTGTGGATCTTGACCCAATACGTAACCTAGAGGGAAGGTGGAAAATACGTAATGGGAGTCTAATGTTAAATTGTTTAACAAAAGACATAGCATAAACATTGTGCTAAACTTTGCTTTTTCCGTTGTAGAATAAATGGCGGCTAATACTACACCCAGTACCTTTAATTTGCGATCTATTCTCGAAAAGGAAAAATTAAATGGAACAAACTTTATGGATTGGTATCGCAACTTGAGAATTGTTCTCAAGCAAGAGCGTGAGGAGTACGTTCTTGAAGTATCCTATCCCGAGGATTTGCCTAATAATGCCACCGCAACGCACGGAGGGCTTACGAGAAGCACACTAATGATGCCCTAGATATAAGCTGTCTCATGCTAGCTACAATGTCCCCCGAGCTTCGAAGCAATATGAGAGCAGCGATGCTCACACTATTATTCGGGGACTGCGTGGCATGTTTGAGAACCAAGCTCGGGCCGAGAGGTTCAATACCTCAAAGTCCTTGTTTGCGTGCGAGCTTGTTGAGGGGAATCCCGTCGTCCGCATGTGATAAAAATGATTGGCTACATTGAGAGTCCGGAAAAACTAGGTTTTCCCCTTAGCCAAGAGTTGGCTCGATGTGATTCTCCGGCCGCTCCCTCCGAGCTTCGAGCCATTCATATTGAATTATCACATGAACAATATGGATAGAACCTTGGCTGAATTACATGGGATGCTAAAGACAGTGAGGAGAGTATCGAAGAATGGTCATCATGTGATGATGATGCGAAGGCTAAGCGCAAACCACCGTCAAGAAACTTTGCACCAAGAGGAAGTTAACTCCCGATGAGATCGCGAGTGCCTCCAATGCAAAGAAGGGCAAGAAGGGGTCGGCGGCATCGATGCCATTTGCTTCTATTGCAAGGAGACAGCACTTGGAAGAGGAACCGCAAGAAGTACATGGAGGATCTCAAAAAGAAGCAAAGTACGACTTCGCTTCGGTATTAATGTTATAGACATTAATCTTGCTACTTCACCCTCGACTCTTGGGTATTTGATCCCGGATCAGTAGCTCATATTTGCAAATCGTTGCAGGGAATGAGAAGAAGTAGAGGATTGAGAAGGGGCGAGGTGAACTGCGCGTCGGCAATAGAGCAAGCGTTGCTACGATTGCTTCGGCACAGTATCACTTCATCTACCTTCAGGATTAGTTTTGGAATTGAATAATTATTATTATGTTCCAACACTATGTCAAAACGTTATTTCGCTTCATGTTTGCAAGCGGAAGGATATGATTTTAGATCAATGGACAATGGTTGTTCAATATATCTTAGAGATATGTTCTATTTTCATGCTCCATTGGTGAATGGATTATACGTTTTGAATCTTGAAGCGTCTCCCATCTATAACATTAATACGAAAGGCAACTCTCTAATGATATAAACCCCACATTTATCCGCACCGTCGCTTAGGCCATATAAATAAGAAACGCATGGAGAAGCTCCATAAGGATGGATTGCTTCACTCTTTTGATTTTGAATCATTTGAGACATGTGAGTCTTGTTTACTTGGTAAGATGACAAAGGCACCTTTCACGGGACATAGTGAGAGAGCAAGTGACTTATTGGCACTCGTACATACCGATGTATGTGGACCAATGAGCTCAACGGCCGAGGTGGTTATCGTACTTCATTACCTTTACCGATGACTTTAGTAGATATGGTTATATCTACTTAATGAGGCATAAGTCCGAGTCCTTTGAAAAGTTCAAAGAATTCCGAATGAAGTACTGGAATCATTTAGGGAAAACAATCAAGTTTCTACGATCGATCGTGGAGGAGAATACTTGAGCCAAGAGTTTGGTAATCATCGAAAGATTGTGGAATTGTTCCACGTTGACTCGCCAGAACTCCACAATGGAATGGGGTGTCCGAACGGAGAAATCGCACCTTGTTAGACATGGTGCGGTCGATGATGAGCCAAAGTGATCTTCCGTTATCCTTCCGGGATATGCTCTTGAAACAGCGCTCACACTAAATAGAGTTTCATCTAAGTCGGTTGAAAAGACACCATATGAGATATGGACAGGGCAACCCCTAGTTTGTCTTTTCTCAAAATTTGGGGATGCGAAGCTTATGTAAAACGTTTACAGTGTGACAAGCTCACACCAAAATCGACAAGTGCTTCTTTGTGGGATATCCTAAGGAAACTAAGGGATATTACTTTTATAATCGGGAACAAGGCAAAGTGTTTGTCGCCCGACACGGTGTCTTCTTGGAGAAAGAGTTTCTTTCAAGAAGGGTTAGTGGGAGCAGGGTGCATCTTGAAGAAGTTCAAGAAACATCGAAAATGTTTCGCGACCACGGAACCACAACAGAGGAGCAAAGTGTTGCGCCACCGGTTGTAGATACACCCCCACGGAGGTCCGAAAGATCACGTCGTGCACCCGAGTGTACACAGTGCGGAACAACGTGATATATTGTTGTTGGACAACAATGAACCTAAGACCTATGAGGAAGCGATGGTGGGACCCGATTCCAACAAGTGGCTTGGAGCCATGAAATCCGAAATAGAATCCATGTACGACAATCAAGTTTGGAACTTGGTTGATCCACTGATGGTGTCAAAACCATTGAGTGTAAATGGGTTTTTAAGAAAAAGCCGATATGGATGGAAATGTTCACATCTATAAGGCGCGATTGGTGGCGAAAGGTTTTAAACAGATTCAAGGAGTTGATTATGATGAAACCTTCTCGCCCGTCGCAATGCTTAAATCTATTCGGATTATCCTAGCGATTGCTGCATATTTCGATTATGAGATATGGCAGATGGATGTCAAAACGGCTTTCCTAAATGGAAACCTAAGCGAGGATGTATACATGATACAACCTCGGGGTTTTGTCGATCCGAATCGCCCGAAAAGATATGCAAGCTACAAAATCCATTTATGAATTGAAGCAAACATCTCGGAGTTGGAATATTCGTTCGATGAAGTAATCAAAGGGTTTGGTTTCATCAAAAATGAAGAAGAGGCCTGTGTTTACAAAAAGGTCGTGGGAGCGCAATTGTATTTCTAATCTTATATGTGGATGACATATTGTTGATTGGAAATGATATCCCTATGCTAGAATCCGTCAAGTCTTCATTGAAAAATAGTTTTTCCATGAAAGACTTAGGGGAGGCAACATACATATTAGCATTCGGATCTATAGAGATAGATCCAAGAGGCTAATTGGATTAAGCCAAAGTACATACATTGACAAGGTGTTGAAAAGGTTCAACATGCATGATTCCAAGAAAGGTTTCTTGCCCATGTCACATGGCATTAATCTTAGCAAGAATCGGTGTCCTCGGACACATGATGAGCGGAATAAGATGGGTATGGTTCCATATGCTTCGGCAATTGGATCCATCATGTATGCCATGCTTTGTACACGCCCGATGTCTCGTACGCTTTGAGTGCTACGAGCAGATAAGTCGGATCCAGTGAAGGTCACTGGACTCAGTAAAGAATATCCTTAAGTACTTAAGAAGAACTAAGGATATGTTCCTAGTCTATGGAGGTGAAGAAGAGCTCGTTGTAAGTGGTTACACCGATGCTAGCTTCCGAGCAGACAAGGATGATTATAGATCGCAATCGGGTTCGTGTTCGCCCGAACGGAGGCGCAGTCACTGGAAGAGTTCCAAGCGGATACCGTTGCTGATTCTACAACAGAGGCCGAGTACATTGTTGCTTCGGAAGCTGCAAAGGAAGCGTTTGGATCAAGAAATTCGTTTCGAGCTTGGTGTGACGACTAGTACGACGGACCAATGTCTCTCTATTGTGATAATAGTGGAGCCATTGCGCAAGCCAAGGAGCCGAGGTCACATCGAAGTCCAAACACATACTTCGGCGATATCATCTCATCCGCGAGATAGTGGACAGAGGTGATGTCAAGATATGCAAAGTCCATACGGATCTCAACATAGCCGATCCGCCGACAAAACCTCTCCCTCACCGAAGCATGAGGCGCACACAAGAGCAATGGGTATTAGATACTTACATGATTGACTCTAGTGCAAGTGGGAGATTGTTAGTGATATGCCCTAGAGGCAACATGGAGATGTTGGATATCACGTCAATGTTTATGTATTTATGAATAAAGTGTTATTCGGTTCCATGAAATAGACATCTTGTATTGATCAATAAGTACGTGACTTATTTATGAGACTCAATATGTATGAATCTGTTTCTAAATGATCCTCGATCATATATCATATTATTGGAACTAATATGATTCTAAGATCAGCATGTCTATTGATTGATGATCATGTCTCATAGATCATGGGTATGGAGATACCAAATCAATAAACATGGACATATGTGTTAGAGAACACATTGTTGGATAGACCCACCACGAGACACTACAGCAATTAATGTGTCATTAGTTGGTCTCGGATAGTGTTGGTACAAAGTCCTTAGACCCGAGATTACCATGGATTCCAACATGTGTAGTAGCCTACTTTGGGACTACCAAACTCTATTCCGTAATCGGGTAGTTATAAAAGTAGTCTTCGGGTTTTCTATGAAACATGGAGTGGGATGTGAGTGATCAAGATGGAATTTGCCTCTCCTTTCGAGAGATATCTCTCGGGCCTCGAGGTAATGGATTATGGAAATGCATGGCTATGCTAAGTTGATTGAGGAGTCAATCAACGGACGGATAATCCAATACGGTTCGAGTGAAAGGTTAAGCTATTGAAGGGATGGCACACATCTTGCCTATAGCTTAACCGGTATCGTGAGGCAATGGGATTTGTGTACACATTACAGGTTCGAGCCGATATTATTCTTGTATACTATGGTGTCAATATGTGCTGCTAGGCGCCTTGTTGACGGTCGGCTGAGTTGGACTCGAGCGACGATCGGCTAAGTTAGACTATAGCCGAAACCGAGTATACCTGAACCTACAGGGTCGCACGCTTAAGGGGATAAGAACAGGCATTCGAGTTGGACTCGGATACGGCTCGATCGGATAGGGATCCGATCGGATAGAGTCCTATGGGCTTACGACGTATGGGCGGCCAACTCTATGAGATTCGGATAGGATCCGATTCAAAATAGAGTCCCGATCGGCCAAAAGTCCCGGTCGGCCAACTCTATATAAAGGGGTGAGCGGTGGAGAGCTGCGGGTACATCAAGTCAATTGATTGCACCGAAATCAATCGATCACACGCGACTTTAGAAGTCGTCGAGATCAATCTCCACGGAAACCCTCCCCACCTTCGAGCCTAGCCTTGCATCGCATGCTAGCACACGTGTGTACGGCGTTTGTCCGGACGTGTTGATACCGGTAGAGGCGCGCTACGTTGCGCGCGTTGATCGGCTTCGGATCGGCGCGGTCGGGCGCATCGGAGCAAGGCGCAAGAACGTGACCGGACGACTCCGGGAATCGGCTGTCGGCTTGCGGGAATCGGCTACACGGTTCCAGATCGGATAGCCCTGATTGGCTATTTCCGCTGTATACTCCAATTGGTAACGATCTATCGGCCCTTACTTGCAAGTTTTCCTGGTTTGCGCGGTAGAAAAATTTTTGTTATCGGCTAGCGTAGCTTCCGCGTAACCCTTCACTTTAGTCCCGGTTGGTGGCTCCAACCGGGACTAAAGAGATATCTTTTGTCCCGGTTAAAACCACCAACCTGGACTAAATTATCTTTTGTCCGGGTTGGTGTCTTCAACTGGGACAAAAGAGCCGGTATCTATATATAGCAGGGGCCTCACTGGGATCCGAACACTTAGCCGTTTTCTTCGTCGTCTTCGTCGCCGTCGCCCTTCAAGCCCTAGGACGCCGCCGCCGCACCGCCGTCTTCATCGCCATGGACCGGAAGCCGGAAGCCGGGAGCCGGAAGCCGCCGCGCCACCGTCGCCGGGGACACGCCGTAGGTTAGCCTCCGCCGCCCCTCTTTTGATCCCCTCATATGTGATGTGATTGGGTTTAGGGTTTAGGGTTTTTGGGTCAGGGCGGCATCGCCGCCGTCGTCGTCGCCTCTTCATGCCCCCGCACGCCGCCGCCCCTTGCAGGCCCCATGCCGCCGCCCTGCCCTCCCCCACACATCGCGCGCCACGCCTCCCCCACATGCCGACGCCACCCTCTGCCTCCCCGGCTCGCCGCCGCCCCCCTCTGTCCTCTGCCTCCCCTCTGTGTCGCAGCTGCGATTAATTTGATGAAATTTGATAAAATTTGAATGTGTATGTGTATGTGTATGGAATGGAAATTTGAATGTGTATGTGTATGGAATGGAAATTTGAATGTTAGATTGAATTAAATTTATATGTGAATGGATTTCGTATATGTTTATAAATTTATTTGTGTGAATTTTGTATGTTTATATATGTGTAAATATATGAAGACTTTTTATTTATATTTGAACGGACTTTTTATATGTGAACGGACTTTTCATTTAAATTTGAACGCATGAAGATTGTGAATTTTGAATTTTGAATATGTATTTAACTTTGAATGCATGAATAGATTTAAATTTGAATGTGAATGTGACTTGTGAATTTTGTATTTTTGAACAAACAAGAACGATAAAACAAACGAACGGACGTGGACGAACGAAGGAACGAACGGACGAACGAACGAACGAGTTTTGTTCGGTAGGTCGGTCGTTCGTTCGTTCGGTCGGTCGGTCGTTCGTTCGGTCGTTACAACGTACATAGTCATGCAACGTTCTCTCTTTCCCTCCTCTCCTCTCCACTTCCTCTCCTCTCCACCTTATCTCCCTCACGTCATCCTCCTCTCTTTCTCTCCTCTCCTCCAAACGATCGTACCCACAGACGTGAATGAACGATAGAACGAACGGACATGAACGAATGAACGATAGTTTCGTTCGTTCAGTCACTTTACGGTTTATGGTTTAGGATTTGGGGTTTAGGATTAGGGTTAGGAGGGCCGGATTTCATCTATTTTTTCCATCTTCTTCCTTTTTGACTATGTCTATTCTACATAGACATATATGATTTCACTGAATAATTGATACATGTATTAACTGAATAACTTTTTCTTTGTCAGAATTCTTTGATTAAGTCCTCAACCCACAACAATCAAATGGCGGATCGTGACGAGGAACAGTTTCTCCTTGACGAGTTTTACACTGAGGAGGGGATCGAGGATCCAAGTCAATACCTCAACGAGGAGGGGAACGTGGGGGGATGAGGAGGGGAACGAGGAAGTGAATGAGTGATCTGCCTCCATTGGACAGAAGAGGCCACATGGGCAACGCGGTGTCGCCAAGTGCATCGAGGGTCGACACCTCATAACAGAAGTAGCACCGAACGGTCGACCAAGTGCCCCAGCGGACACCACAAGGAAGTTTGTGGCACACAGCGGATGGGTGGTGAGGGATCACGTGCCCATAAGCGTTGCGAACTGGAGGCGATCAAGCAAAGGACTAGATGAGCAAAGCTATCTCCTAGACATAGAGAAAGAAATGTTGTGGACCACAATGCTGCAAGCGTTCACCATCCCAGACTCACAACAAGCAAGGGTCAAGGAATGGACGTTAAAGAAGATGGCAGAGCTCTTCAGGAACTATAAGAAAGAGTTACACAAGAAATACATCTTGAAGGGCCAGAACCCAGTCTTTGACAAATTCCCAAAGCTCAGAGATCATTGGGAGGCCTTTGTTGAACACAAGACTGGGGAAGAAGTGCGAGCGATCATTGAAAATAACAAGGCCAATGCAGCCAAGAAAAGATATCATCATAGGCCTTGGTCAGGCGGCTATCAGAAAGCAATGCAGAAATGGGAGAAAATGGAAGCCGACCTTGAAGCGCGAGATATTGTTCCAGGCACAGCCAACTGGAACGATCAAAGCATTGGTTCTATGCTCACGGCGGCTCACTTAATCCCGTAGATGGCGCAGTTATCTTCGGCAAAGAAATCCAAGAAGCCGGCCGAAGATTATAGGAGGCGGTGGATGCCACTTCGCCGGGCTCATTCAGGCCCGACAGAGAGAAGGACGAGCTAACGCTCACCCTCCAAAACCCAGAGCATCCGAGACGTACGCGAGGAAAAGGCTTCGTTCCCTGGAAATATGGGTTTCAAGCTAACATCAAGACATACAGGAGCCGCATGAGGACCAAGCGAGAGCACGATGCGAGGTTCGCTGAAATGGAGATGCGGATCTCGCAGATTGATCAAATTGTGGACGAAAGGCTGAACCAAAGGTTGACAGAGGAGCGGAGCCATTGGGTTAGCCAACAGCCAGATCCAGCAACAACTGCTCAACTACAGCAGTAGCGCAGCAGCTGCGCTTCAACTGGAAATGAAGGCGAGTTGGCCCCACAAGCTGAATCGTTTTCGCCATGCCCCGTTGATGACATCATGCAGCGGACACCATGTGAGCTACACATTCCGCTAAATAACATAACAATAAAGGTATATTTGTACTTTTTTGTTGTATATTTTCTTGAATATCTTGACAATCAACGTTCATTACTAACTAATAAGCAATCTTCTCGAACAGTCACATCGGGAATGGCCATTTGTAACACCCTAAAAATCGAAGAATTTAAAATCGAAACATACAAAAACTTTTTGGCTTATTGCGTCTTATCATGTTTTTCGATCTTATTTGCCAGCTCAGTTGCATAAGAGTTTCTTTTGGAATTACTTTGATGTGAAGTTGGACAAAAACCCTATGCTTTGAAATCCCAGCTGGGAGAAATAATTCAAAATATATATTTGGAAAAGGGTAAATATATAATTTTGTGGATTTATAAAAGATTCTTTTAAAAGAATATATTTTGGTTTAAACCCTAATTGGTGGAGGAAAAATAATAAATATTTGGATTTGGATGATAAAAATATTTTCGAAAAGGAAATATGAATTTAGAAACTTATTTTAATCAAAGACCCTAATTTATTGAATTTAAAGGAAGAAATAAAATAAATATGAAAAATATATTTTGAATAATAAAAAGTAGGGAAAGTTTGAAAATATATTTCTAAATTTGGTTTGGGAATATTAGAATTTATTTTGAATTTTAGGGTGAAAGGAAATAGAAATGGGAAATTAGGAATTTAATTCGGGAAAAATGAAAAATTACACTGTTCATTTAGCGCCATGTGTTTGACCGTGTCGGCCTCGCGCGTCGCAGCCGCACCATACCAGGCCCGTTAGCTCCGCGCGCGCCTGTCCGCCACCGTCCGTCGCCATGGCGTCACCGTCGCGTCGCCGCGCCCCGCCACCGCAGCCACCGCGTGCCGCGCTGCTCGTCGCCGCGCGACACGCCCGCCGCCCCGCCGCCAGCTGATCTCGCGCCACTGCGCGCCACGCCGTGCCGCTGCGCCCATGTCGCCGTGCCCCCACGCACGCCGGACCTGCGAGGCCCGCTGCCACATGGCGCACGCCGTCGCCGTCCGTGCGGTCCCCGCTCGCGCGCGCCGCGTGGCCGCCGCCGTCGCCGCGCCGGACCCCGCTTTCCTCTCGGCTCTCTCTCTCTCCCGTGCGCCTATAAATGGAGAGCAAAGCCTCCATTCCTATGCAACCTCGCTGTCGCCCGTCGCCGTCGCCGGAGTTGCCAAAACCGCCATGTCGCCGAGGTGTGCCACCGAGCCGTCGCCGTCGTGTTTCGCCGCCACCCGCCGTTCGCCATCGCCCGCCGCCGCTAGGTGAGTCCCTCGCCGCTACATTTTCCACCTTGGCCCGCGCCATCGCCGTCGCCGCCATTTGCTACCGCCGCGCCATCGCCGCCGGTTCGGCCGGGCGGGCGGCAGGGGTAGACAAAGGGGGGTAGATAGGAGAGAGAATACATAGTGCCCGAGTAGAGTAAAGAAAAAAAGAAAAAGAAAAGGAAAAGGAAAAGAAGAAAAAGAAAAGAAAAGAATGAGGAAAAAAATTAGAAAAAAATGGGGAAAAATTCTAGAAAAATTGGGAAATATTTTTGGGAAATATTTGTGCTGAAATATATAGTTTTCTCATACATTTTCCTCGGGGAAAAACTCACATTTCGAAATAGGATTCCCGGCAACTTCACTTTTCGCGTAAAATTTTCTTGAGGATTTATTTATTCTTTCTTGCCTTTTTAAAATATGA
Organism: Oryza australiensis; assembly: GCA_019925245.2. Taxonomy (NCBI): domain Eukaryota; kingdom Viridiplantae; phylum Streptophyta; class Magnoliopsida; order Poales; family Poaceae; genus Oryza; species Oryza australiensis. Next base: position 949,681 of record JAIFGZ020000429.1, read on the forward strand.
TTTGGCTTTCTAACTCACCATACTTAAAATAGAAAATCTTTCAAACAACATTTATTGGTTTATCACCTAATCTTTTAATCGGTATTTTGCGAAAACCCTAAAACGACCCTTACTCGTTTTCTTTACTCATATTTCATTCAAAATTCTTCCCTAACTCGAGTACAATCGCAGGGTAGATATTTTAGAGTTCTTTTATGGTTTTCTTGATCTTTTATTCGTTCTTATTGGATAATCAAGATCAATCTTTCTTTTCGCACGTACGGTTAGCACCCGAAGAAGCAGGCACCGACTCCATTGAAGACCCCGTTCAACAAGCGTGCGAGCAAGGCAAGTCATCACATCCTTTGAACATATTGGTCCTATTTGCGAACTTGTGTTTATTCTAAAACTAAAATGTGCATGCTCTACATAAAAGAATACCTATTCTTGTTATGCCATGCCTTGATGTTGAATACCTTTAGTTTTATTCTTTGTAACCCTCGACATGATGTAACTGAAGGAAATCTTCGGTAAAATGCTTAGCCATGCTATTATTAGATCCATGCATACTCATGCTTTTGCAAATAGCTATATGCTTGGGCAACTACCTTTGGGAAAGGTAGTTGAGATATGGCATGTGGAGACATGAGCGCCACATTGCCATGAGAATGATCAAATAAGTTTTGATGAAAACTGAAAATACCAAACAAATGTATTAGACTGGGGCGGCTGGATGATTTGGGTGGATTCCGAAAAAAGGCAAGTGCCGACCCCGGTCAATTAAGGACCGAGCCATGAGAGATAGCCGGGAAACGAGCCAGTACAACCGTACTTCTCAAATGGGTATAGACCTAGCGGAGTAAATAGCCGAACGGAGGCGGTACCCCTGCATAGTGGTTCCTATGTATAAGATGAGATTGGGAATGGATGATTGAAAATCGAAATTAATTATAACTTTATGAATGAAGTTTTCCCTTACCCCGGGAGCGCCAGAACTCCTCACACTGCTAAAAAAGGATGGCTAGAGTGCAAGAGGATTTAAGTTCATGGAGCGGGTACTGCCAAAGTGAGGTTATCGAAAGGCTTTGTCGTGATCGTCTCATGTGTTGGGACGTAGGCTCATTTGTTGGGCAGTCGCGGAGTATGGGTAAAGTGTACATCCACTGCAGTGTGAATGAATCAATCTATTCGAATAGCCGTGCTCGCGGATATAGAGCATCGTGACAAGACTTTCGCTTGGCTAGACTCTAAATTTTAAAATGATGGGATGGGTTTGCATGATGATTTTTATTCACTGGTGGATCAACTTCTCGAAAGGCGAGAAGGGGTAGACTCCCCGATAAACCATGACGAACCGGAGGCGGGAAGCCATCCTTGGAATCACAATGGATGGTAGACAGAACCGTCGCCGACTTACTGAACTATGGAACTAAAACTTGACTTGGCTAGATGCTAGGTTTGTGAAAAGATTTATAAAGTTGGCTTTGTGCAAATAAACCATGGAATTTCCTTGAGAATCCCCTATCATATGCATCTTTCCGTGTTGGCTTGCTGAGTACGGTTTGTACTCACCCTTGCTATATGTACAAACCTTCAGATGGTGGGAATGAAGACTTGGAGGATCCATATGCCTACTACCAGGAGGGCGAAGAAGACGGTGGAGTCTGCTAGGTCTTAGTCTCCGGTCATTGCCTGTGGCAATCGACAGGCCGCTTCCTTCTTTCCGCTGCCTTACCTAATTTCTACTTTTGGTTGTATCTGGACCATGAGGTCCTATATTTTGGATATTGCCTTCGGGCCTATATTGTAACACTTTTGGTGTAATACTTTTCGTGCATATGCACCTGATAATTTAGTACTGTATTTCGTGGGTACCAAACTACTTGATCCAGGGAAATGGTACTATGAACACGAAAGATTCCCGTTCCAAAAACGGGGGTCCACACCATTCCAGTAGACCGAGACGGCACCTACCACTGCCGGCCCGTTCCACCTGCGTACTCAAAAGTGGAAATTGAACAGGTGGAACGCGGCTATGAAGATCTCATGCTAGATATCCCCGGAGGAGACGGGGAGACGATGCTAGGAGAAACATCTCACGGAATATTTCTTTGGAGGAAGCCCTTCATAATATTCCCCGGACGAATAGCGTCTCCTATTGTTCCACAGCCATCGCCTCCACGTGGGCTGTCTCTTACGCCTCCTTCACCGCCTCCCCCTCCTCCGCCTCCTGCGTCGCCTCCATGAGCACCGACTCCTAAACGATCGTCTCCAATTCCACTGCCTTCTCACCCTCCTCCGTCGCCACAACGAGCACCGACTCCTAAACGGTCATCATCAAAGAGCGCGTCGTCAATATCAAGCGGTCTCCCAAGAAGAAAGATTCAAAGAATTGAGAAGACTCTGCCACCCGCACAGAAGCTTTCATATGAGAAGACTGATGAGGAGCTTGAAGAAGCCGTCCAAGCTGAAGTCAGGGCCCACTTCAGAAAGAAGTCTTCTGAGAAGCCTCCTGAAATCCCCCAGGAGACCAAAGACTTCTTTAAGAAGACATACCTAACGCCACAACCTGAACCGCAACATCAATCGCAGTCCGACAACGACAGGACTATTCGAAAGGTTGCTGGAAAGGAGAAGAGAATGGGCAAAGATGTACCCCAGCTCGGCATGCAGCCTCAGAAACCTCTGGAGTTCAGCACAGTTCCAAATGTTAGATCAGAGTTAAGACAATTTTATGGAATCTGCTGGAATTTCAATGGATCAATTACACGCCGTGCTCCCCTGGCGAAGGCTCTGCTGAAATACAAGTTCAAACTTAGAAAACCTCTTGTAAAGCCGGATCAAGTGAAAAAGCTACCTACACATATGTACCGCTTTCACAAGTGGTACATGCAAGAATTCAGCAAGGGTGGAGAGATGGTAATGGGCAGATATTCACTGCACTATTTCTTCGATGGAGGAGACCACTTCTATATCCAATTCGAAGACATATTCGACCTGTACCAGCTTGATGCCCTCGATGTCTCATTTCTAGCCACGCGGGTTCTGTAAGTATCGTTCTGTTATTTCGTTTCTTACCTCCTTGTATTTAGCTGACTAAAATTCTTTTTAACCGTTGTAGAATGGCGATCCAATACTGCAACAAGCACGACTATACCAAACATGGATTCATGGATCCACGCAAAATCAACGGCGTATTGGTTGATCAATTTTCTGATCCAACAGTGGACAACATATACAATGTGCTGGTGTAGAATCACTTCTGGTCGTTTATCCTTCTGCCCTACAACACTGCGTAAGTTTTGTCTTCCTTCTGTACCGATTTTAATCCCGTGCATATATAAATTTTCATATGTGTCATCTAAACCAATTTGCAGATTCCACTAGGTTCTGTTAGTAATTGACATGGATCACTCGCGGATCCATATCTTTGACTCAATGGATAAACCAGAGTTCACATACTCAAAGATATTTGAACTGTTTAACAGGTAATGTCATATATCTTACTTTCTATTGCATATATGTGGTTCTCGGATGATTACTAGCTAACTTTCAAATGCACGTAGGGCATGGGAACGGCTTCGGGTGAATATTCGCGGAAATTGGAAAGATATGCTCTCCGTGATGATAAACTTTCCAGTGAGTAACATGCTCCAAAGTTGTTTTAAATTATTACTTTGTTCTAAAATATGAAATGTATATTAAATCTGTCGTTGTTTCTCCTTTAGTGTGCAAAACAGTCGCAGGGCACCAACTTATACGGATACTATGTCTGTGACTACATTCACCGCTTTGTGACCGATGTCACAACTATCGACGATATAGATGTACGTATAACAGCCATTCATACATTACGTCTCAATTTTCTTATTCACTTCATATATTTATTTCTCGTTTATTCGAATTAATGACAGCTTATGCGAGTCAGAGATAACCTCCCCCACGAGACTTTCATACAAGCTGCTCAGGAAGAATTGATGGGATTTATAAACGAGCAGATCATTGATCCCGCGGAGGAGTTCTACTTTCATTTAAGTAACTTAACCACTGGATCCATAAACTAGACAGTTTCTTGTAACATATGAAATATATGTGGATATTATACATATGTGTACATATTTTGGTAATATATGTATATATTTTTTTTCTTAAGTTCATTTATATGTGTGTAAATTATATATTTATACATATATATGCATGTTGTATGTATAAATATATGTGTGTAAAATATGTATGAATAATATAATATATGTGTGTAAAAGGCAGCAAGCTAGCATCTAGCAGGAAAAATTAAAAAAAATCTTTAGTCCCGGTTAGTAACACCAACCAGGACTAAAGATGCATCTTTAGTCCCGATTATTTCAACCGGGACTAAAGAGCGTGATCTTTAGTCCCAGATTCGTAGTCCCGGTTTGACAACCGGGACTACAGGGGGTTGCCAACCAGGACAATAGTGGGGTTCTCCACCAGTGATATGTAATATATCAGAATACAATAAAATAGATTTTTAATATGATATCAGAGCTATAGACTAGCATTGATCAATCCAAAGTCCAACCCACCCTTCCTTCTCGCTGCCCCGGGGAGACGAAGATGAATCGGTAAGCTCTCCTTAGGGAATAGCTTAGCTAGCCTTTTCGGCCATTCATCTAGATTACCCATATGATTGTGTTTTATTTAATTAGTATTAGATTAGATCAATTCCTTCATTAGCCACATAAAAAGCCTATGACCTTTGTGAGCGGAAGTAGCAAATCAACATCAGCATCATTAACAACATGTCGTCCGTGAGCAGCGACGCTTTCAAGATTGATTGGTGATGACCACGCTTATAGAGCATGTGCTGTATGCACGCACTACGCAGGAACCAATTGATTGGTGATAACCATGCTTATAGAGCATGTGCTGCATGCATGCACTACGCAGGAACCACGCAGCCGATCGACGCGCTGGACAACAACTCAACAGGCTCCTTGCCGTTGTTCACCAGCACCATTACCATCTACATCAAGACACCGAGACCTCCGTGACAATCGTCTCCGCTGAGCTCCCTCTTTTACATCAACAACACGATCATCTTTGTCAACACTATATCAGTAGTGGTCTTCATCAACATGGTAATATGCCACCACCGCTTCGTCCACATGGATGGACACCAGTGCATCCTCTGACAGATTAATCTGCAAGATGTTTTATCGACACATCGATCGCATCCTCTATGACGGCAACGACCGCGACTACATCAACCTAGCATCACTACTGTGGTGACCTCTTATACGGCACAAAAAGACCAACCAAAGTAGTGGCCTCATTGCCAACGGCGTCCTCTAACATTTGCAAGACATCCACAACAATATCGTCTGACACCTACAAGGTGCAAGATGCTAACAATTGCAGTTTCGTCTTCATACCATGGCATAATTTTCTTTTTCCGCCTTCTCTACTTGTGGCTCCATTAATTACCATGACTACAATAACCACGACTACTTCATGATCGGCTACATCGATAAACATCTACAACAAAAATCATCTACAGCAACTCTAGTCAAAGTGTCCGTGTCCTCGCTATCGTCCATGACACTCTCGCTATGACTGCAGGAGGGAATAGAGGAGAGTCAAGGGACGACACCGAAGGAGACGCAGGCACCAGGTGGAGGACTGTCCATCAGAGATGCAATCAATGATGGTGAGTCGAAGAAGATGAAACAAAAGATTTCAAATTCAGTCACAATCGTTCGCTTCACTTCCGTTACGACTGAGAGAGAATGTTAGAAGTACATATATGTATGGTTAGATATAAGAGTCAAATTAAATTATAGAGATGAGATAAAGTCCTAGATATAGAATCCTAGAGATAACATAGAGTCCTAGAGATATAATCTTAGAGATAAATTCATCTTAACTTGTCTTGTACTCCAAGTTTCTATCTCATATGTACCTCTATATATACCCCATGAGAGAGTCATATGTAATATATCAGAATACAACAGAATAGATTTTTCACAAATAATGCGATCATGTCATTGCCCGGGACGAGGAGATGGAGTGCTGGGCTACCTAGCTACTGATCACCGACGTCAAACATTACATGATGCGGAGAAAGAGACATTAGTCCTGTTTGGCAATCTCTTTTAGTTTCAGTTGCGTAATCAGTACGCACAATCCGAGACTAAAAATGGGTTCCCAGTTAAGTCGACCGGGAACCGAAGAAATGTTTAGTACCGGTTGATAACACAAACTGGTACTAATGATAGTATTTTTAGTACGGGTTTGTGTTACCAACCGGTACTAAGAGTGTGTTGCTATTTTTTCATTGCTTTTGTTTGCTGTATATAAATACATATATATATATATATGTATGTATGTATGTATGTGTGTATATATATGTGTGTGTATGTGTGTGTGTATATATATATATATATATATATATATATATATCTACACACACATATATATAAATAGTTACATACACATATAACTAATGTATATATATATTTGTATATAGCATAACATATATATAATTGCAATATAATTGTAGGTATTACTTATGTACAATGTGAATTAAATACATATTTTTATATATGTACAATCGCTAACTTCTAATGTTCTATCATATATTACAAATATACGAAGCTGACCACAAATATATGAAGCTGGGTCAACTGTTCGTGATGAGGAACAGGTTGTCCATTGTCGTAGAATTCTCTCAACGGATTAACAATCTTGTCCATAATAAATCCAAAAACTTCTTTTTGAACAGCCTTTATATCATCTGCCTGGAGGAGTTCGTCCTTCATCCAAAGAATCTATCGTTTCTCAAAAATAAGATATGATTATATTAAATCAACGAGAAGAGTATAAATAATGTATGAATGGTACTTACGTACTTCTATCCTTATTAGTGTTAATGCCTTGTGATATATAGTGAATAAAATCACAAACATAATAGCCACAAAAGTTGGTCCCTTGTTCTTATTACAAACATAATGCCTTATGAGAAACGAACTTATGAAATAATTCTATTATAGAACAAATGAGATATATAATTTTGGACCATGTATGTATCGGAAAGTGCATCCTCGTAGTCAGTTATTTGTTGAAGTCCCCGCGGACATTTGTACAGAATGTTGCCCACGCCCTGTAATTGCAATCTATAATTAATGATGCTATGATCCACATAGCAGCGATAGCAGCGATCATAATAAAAGTGGAATGGATGAAATTACTTGTTAATCATGTCAAAGATTTTGTTGAAAGTTTCTCTTGGTTTCCACATAGAGTTCAGGACATGGATCATGCTACTAGTAGTGTCTATGACAAAGAGGACCCAGTGGAATCTGCAAATTATGAATATGGTATAAATATCATTGTACGAATACGAGAAGGAAATTGGTACAAAAGGCGGTAAAAACTCACTTTGTATTATAAGGCAAGAGTATGAAGTTCTTAAAATGTTGTTGCACTAGGAATATGTAAATGTTGTCCTCAGTTTTGCCTGAAAAGTCATCTACAGTCTTGTCGTTAATTATGTATGGGTCCATGAAACCAACCTTGAAATATCCATGCCTACGGCAACTTTGAATCTCTATTCTACAGCAAAAAAAGAGATGTGATGGATCCGCACACGGTAAATCTTCGATGTTACATACGATGGGCTAACAAACAAAATAAAATTAAACGACACTTACAAAACCCAACAACTGAGAAGAGAGACGTCAAGGGCATCTTGTTGGTATACGTCGTAGACATCCTTGAAGTTGATCCATATATCGTACATCGCATAAAAAATCTTTGTCTTTAACCCTTGCAACAAACATAACCCTACGATGAGCTGATTGTTCCATGTACCATTGATGGAATCAGTACATCTATGTAGATAGGTTCTTGACCAACCCTGGCTTGACAAGTGGTGCGTTGATGTTATATGGGTGTTTTAGATCATCTGCTATGGCCTTCTTGATAGGGGCTATCCTTAGTAGTTGCTCCTTGCTATGATTTTCAAGGGCATCTTGTTGGTATACGTCATAGACATCCTTGAAGTTGATCCATATATCGTACATCACACGAAAAAATCTTCGTCTTTAACCCTTGCAACGAACAACATCAACACTTTGAACAATATGATCAGCACCGTGGTGGATTCCAAGATAGCCGAGCAGCTGCCAAGGGGCCCAACCTTTCTCCCTGACGGCCAATTCCCCAACTACAAGATTCTATCGATGCACAGGCTGCCGATTCCTCCACTGGGACAGCCGACTCCCCCCGAGGTGGCCCCTATTCAGCCGAATGTGTAGTCATCGGCTATAAAACCACCGCCCAAGCTTTTGACCAGGCAACAACCTCAACATCAGGGCCACGGAGTTCTGATACTACCCCAGGAGCAAGTAGAGGCCATATACAGCGCCAATCGGCAATCCCTCACCAACAAAGCGTCGATTGACAACCATACACCGGGGTCCCCTCAAAACCCGATTAGTGTGCAGCTTCCTCCTGAACAACAACCTCCGGTGATCCCTTAGCCGCCTCCTGCCATGAATCAATTCCCACATCAGTATCCAGGGGGCAACTTTGATCAGTATTACCAGCCTCATTCACCGCAAATGCAGTATTGGCAAGCCCCTATGCAGTATGATCAATACGAGCCGATACAGCATGTTCAAGCTCAAGAGGCACAACAGAGCAAGCCTTGGGTCGACCTGATTGCAGATGTCATGATCAGTTCGGCCTCAAGCCAAAGGACTCTGACAACATGTACCGGTACCCTTATCCAGAATACTTCGAGAGGGTCCCCCTGTCAAACCGGTACAAGGTGCCAGATTTTTCAAAATTCTCTGGGCAAGACAACATTTCAACATACGAACATGTTACCCAATTTTTGGCCCAATGCGGAGAGGCATCGGCTACAGATGCGCTCAGAGTGAGATTGTTTCCACTCTCTCTATCGGGATCGGCCTTCACATGGTTTTCTTCACTGCCTTACAACGCAGTGCAAAGTTGGGCCGATCTTGAGAAGCAATTTCACAGCTACTTCTACTCAGGCACCCATGAGATGAAGCTGTCGGACCTCACCGGCATCAGGCAGAAGCATGACAAGTTGGTTCAAGACTACATTCAATGTTTCAGGGACATGAGGAACTGGTGCTACAGCCTGGTGCTGTTAGACTCATAGTTAGCCGATTTAGCCTTCCACGGCCTTTTGGCGCCTATCAGGGAAAGGTTTTCGGCCCAGGATTTAGAGAGCTTAGCCCACATGGCCCAGAAAGTGACAGCGCATGAGCAGCATTTTCAGGAGGCCAAGAAGGCATTCAAGAAAGTCAGCCATGTCGCCTACGCCTCAGACTCAGATTCAAGCGACAGTGATGCTGAAGTAGCAGCAGCCAAATGGACCAAGAATAAGAAGGCGATAACATGTCAGTGGTTGAAAAAATTGGCTAGGGAAGAGAAATATGATTTCGATATCACTAAAGTCGATAGGATTTTTGATCTGCTGCTTCGGGAAAAGCAAATCCAACTCCCGACCAATCATGTCATCTCGTCGGCCGAGGAATTTAAAAAAAAGGAAATACTACAAATGGCACAACACCGGCTCTCATAGTACCAACGACTATAAGGTGTTCCGCCAACAGATTCAGTCGGCTATAGAAGCGAGAAAAATCAAATTTGAAGATTCGGCGAAGCCGATGAAGGTCGACGGCAACCCCTTTCCCGTCAACATGGTCTATGCTAGTCAAAGGCAAGCTGATCGGCAGCCCGAATGACGGACGGCTTAGTCGGATCCAGCGGGGATATGGAGAAAAAGGACTAACGCGGACTACCGGGAGCACCTCAAGAAGCCGATGAAAGTTGATTCGTTTCCTGTTAACATGGTTTGTGCCAGTCGCCGATCGGCTGATCCTTGTCCCTGAAAGACGGACAGCCTGGTCAGATTCATGAAGAGACATGAAGAGAAGGAGACCGGCAGGGTCTACAAAGTACATCCAAGGAGATACGATCGGCAAGAAGAGGCTCATCGTCAGCAGCTTGATGGCTTCGATCCCCATTGGAGCTGTGACTTCTTCAAGTTTTGCTGGGAACAGGGGATGAGGTTGCCTTCAACCCAAGACTGCCCGGCATGCAGTGGACACAAGGATCAACCAGCTGAGAGCTCCAGCCGATTTATACCCAGGGCGGTTCAGCTCAATCAAAAGAAAATGTCTGTTCATCAAAGGCTGGGTCCCATCCATCAAGATTTCTTTCAAGAAGACTTGGAAGATGACGAAGAACAAGCCGCCAACCCTCAATGGTTCCCTTCTGACATTTTTACAAAAACACAAAAGCGGAAGGTGCAACGGCTAAAGAGTGAGGGTCGGCTGAAAGAAGTCTAGGCCAAAATCGACTATCGACTGAAAAAGAAAAAGGAACAAAATCGCCCAAGGAGACAATGGCGCGTAAAAGACAATGCTTCCCCAGCCGATGAGAGCCCTGCCGACAAGGCCAGGAGGGCGGCTAAAGGAAAAGGAGTAACCGCTGCATCGGTCAACATGGTGTTCATATTGCCAGCCGAGTTTGAGGTTGCCGAAGTCGATGCAGATACAGTTGAAGAGACCTTGGCCAAATTAGTATTGTCCCCAGAACAAGCAGTATTTGAAAAACCTGAGGGGATTGAGCATTGGCACCTGAAGCCCCTATACGTCAAAGGATTTATAAATGGGAAGTCGACGTCGAAGATGCTGGTCGATGGAGGAGCTGCCGTCAATTTGATGCCCTATGCTACCTTCAGGAAGCTGGGAAAAGGAGCTGATGATTTGATCAAGACAAATATGGTGCTTAAGGATTTTGGTGGGAACCCATCAGAGGCCAAGGGAGTTCTCAATGTCGAACTGACCATCGGTAGCAAAACTGTGCCCACAACGTTATTTGTCATCGACCGGAAGGGGTCATACAACCTGCTGCTCGGAAGGGATTGGATCCATGCCAACTGTTGCATCCCTTCGACAATGCATCAAAGCTTAATCTAGTGGCAAGGTGACAAGATCGAAATCGTGTCAGTCGACAGGTCAGTCAACGTAGCCAATGCTGACTTAACTTTTTGGGAAGTCGATGGCATTGATTGCCTGTCTGGCAAAGTTTGGCGGGCCGATTTTCTAAAGTTGTCTCATTCTGATATACAGCCAATTGGAGACGAAGAGTCTCAATTATTACTTTGAGGGCGTTGTGAAGGGCTCGAACGTCTACACCAAGGACACCGTGGACGATCTGGATGGCAAACTCGGGCAAAGTTTTATGTCGGCCAACGATCTGGAAGAGGTTGATATAGGTCCAGGAGATAGGCCTAGGCCGACATATATTAGTAAAAATCTTTCTTCTCTTTTTAGAACCAAGCTTATTGATTTATTAAAGAAATATAAAGATTGTTTTGCGAATATTTTGAGATACATGGTCTTAGCCGATTGATTGTTGAACATCGGCTCCCTATTAAGCCAGGATATCGGCAATACAAACAGCCTCCCTAGAGGTTTAAGGCCAATATGTATGATGCGATTAAAGCCAAAATCACTCGACTATACGATGCTTGTTTCATTTGGCCCTGCCGATATGTAGAATGGGTTTCCAATATAGTCTCAGTAATCAAGAAAAATGGAAAACTTATGGTGTGCATCGACTTCAGAGATTTAAACAAGGCTACCCCTAAGGATGAGTACCCCATGCCAATAGCCGATTTGTTAGTAGATGCAGCCTCCGTTCATAAAATAATAAGTTTCATGGATGGCAATGCCGGATATAATCAGATTTTTATGGCCGAGGAAGACATCCATAAGATAGGTTTCAGGTGTCCAGGGGCAATCGGCTTGTATGAATGGGTCGTTATGACGTATGTATTAAAGAACGCCGGGGCTACATATCAAAGGGCCATGAACTACATTTTTATGAATTAATTGGCTTCTTAGTTGAAATCTACATTGATGTTGTTGTCGTCAAATCCAAGGAGGTCGAAGATCACATAGCCGATTTGAGAAAAGTCTTGGAGAGGACCAGGTTATGGCCTAAAAATGAACCCCACGAAGTGTAATTTCGACGTATCGGCTGGCAAATTCTTGGGATTTCTTCTTCACTAGAGGGGAATTGAGGTGACGCAAACAAGCATCAATGCTATCAAAAGTATTCAGCCTCTGCAGGACAAGAAGCAGTTACAGTCTTTGATCGACAAAGTTAACTTTATCAGATGCTTCATTGCCAACCTATCTGAGAAGATGGAGTCGTTCACGCCTTTGCTACGGTTGAAAACCGATCAAGCATTTACTTGGGGGCAGAGCAACAAAAGGCTTTAGACAATATTAAGGATTATCTGAGCTCTCCTATAGTGTTGATCCCTCCACAAAAAGGAGTGTCTTTCAAGCTATATCTATCAGCCGACAAGAAATCTATCGGCTCAGTTTTAATACAGGAGTTCAAGGGGAAGGAGAAAGTTGAGGCATTATTTATTATCCAACGAGTGCATAATAGTCTGCAAAGCCGATGTAGTTAAATATATGCTATCGGCTCCAGTTCTAAAAGGACGAGTTGGGAACTGGATCTTTGCCTTGACGGAGTTCGACTCAAGGTATCAAGCGCCTAAAGCAATTAAGGGGCAGGCCATAGCCGATTTTATTGTGGAACACAGAGACGACTCAATTGGCTTGGCCGATATCATGCCTTATACACTAACTTTTGATGGATCTGTTTGCACAAGTGGATGCGGCGTCGGCTTGGTAATCATCTCACCCAAGGGGATAAGTTTTGAATTCGTGTTTACAATTGCACCCCACGCTACAAATAATCAAGCCGAATATGAAGCTGTCCTCAAGGGTTTGCAGTTGTTGAAGGAAGTTGAAGCCGATGCTATCGAAATAATGGGTGATTCACTGTTGGTCATCAGCCAATTGTCAGAGGAATATGAATGTAAAAATGACGCGCTGATGGTCTATTACCAAAAATGCCGAGAGTTGATGGATAGTTTTCGGCTAGTTACCTTGAAACATATCCCCAGGGAGTAGAATTCAGAAGCAAATGATATGGCTCAGGGAACATCGGGCTACAAGCCAGTGACAAAAGAAGTTGAAGTGGAGATCGCAACCATCTCAGTCGACGACTGGAGGTATGATGTTCACAGCTATTTACGAAATCCCTCCCAGTCAGCTTCAAGGAAATTGCGCTACAAGGCTTTACGATATGTCTTGCTCGATGAAGATTTATATTATCAGACGGTTGATGGTGTACTACTCAAATGCCTAAGTACTGATCAGGCCAAAGTTGCTATGGGAGAGGTGCACGAAGGGATCTATGGTACTCACCAATCGGCCTACAAAATGAAGTGGCTACTTCGGAGAGCTGGTTATTTTTGGCCGAATATGCTGGAAGATTGCTTCAAGTATTATAAAGGCTGTCAAGATTGTCAAAAGTTTGGAGCCGTCCAGAGGGCACCAGCATCGGCTATGAATCCAATCATCAAGACTTGGTCGTTCAGAGAATAGGGAATCGACATGATCGGCCAGATCAATCCACCCTCGAGCAAAGGACACAAGTTTATATTTGTGGCAACCGATTATTTTACCAAGTGGGTGGAAGCAATTCCTTTGTAGAAGGTTGACTCTGGGGATGCAATTGAGTTTGTTAAAGAGCATATCATTTACAGGTTTGGCGTCCCTCAAACTATCACCACGGATCAGGGGTCTATCTTTGTCTCAGACGAGTTTGTTCAGTTTACCGACAGCATGGGGATCAAGTTATTAAACTCTTCACCTTATTATGCTCAGGCTACCGGACAGGCTGAAGCTTCTAACAAAAGTTTAATCAAGTTGATAAAGATAAAGATCTCTGAGTACCCGAGACAGTGGCATAGACGATTGGCTGAATCACTCTGGGCTTATCGGATGGCCTGTCATGGATCGATCCAAGTACCTCCTTCAAATTACATGAAGCTGTTCTACCATGGGAGAGTATCATCAGCTCCAGAAGGATTCAACTCCAAGATGAGTTAACAGCCGATGATTATTATAATCTGATGGTAGACGAATCGGAAGACTTGGTTTTGTCAAGGATGTGTGCTTTGGAAAAAGTGACCAGGGACAAAGAAAGAGTGGCTCGTCATTATAACAAGAAAGTTGTGCCTAAGTCTTTTGAAAAAGGCGAGCTGGTCTGGAAGTTGATACTATCGATTGGTACAAGAGATAACAAATTCAGCAAGTGGTCACCTAACTGGGAAGGGCCTTTTAAGATCCACAAGTGCGTCTCTAAAGGAGCCTACATGTTAGAAGGATTGGATGGAGAGGTGTTTGGAAGGGCTCTTAACAGTGAATACTTGAAGAAATATTACCCCAGTGTTTGGATCAACTCATGATTCGGCTAAGACCTTGTCGATCCATGCTAGCCGATGTGTTGTGCAATCATACACATCGCCTTTAGGATAATTTTCCTACAAGTTTTCTCCTTTGAATTTTTGAATCGGCTGATCCTGGCCGACAGCTGTTAGTTGGTGTTGTTCTATAATTTTCTCAATGCTGAAGGCAACATTGAAAAATTAGGGGGCATATATATCATACAAAATCAGAGGACTTCAAAATTTTCACGACTTCGTAAACTTTTGAGACAGTCAAGACATGAAAATTGAGGAAATCGGTAAAAGAGGAATATATTACAGTATTCAAGGCACAGTAGCTCGCCGATTACAAAATTTGTATGTTACAACGAAGTGTTCGAAGTTGCTAAAGCCAGCCCTATTACAAGAATTGATTTAATTGCCGACAAAGGCATTGATGGCCGATATTGCTCGCTGCCTGATCTGATCAACTTCTTCGATTGCCTTGAGATCGACCGCATCGTTCCCGGGGATCACTTTCAAGGCTCTAGTAAGATCTAACAGATTTTTTATTGAAGCTTTTGACTTGGATTTCTGTTCTGATATGATCCATGGGAAATCGGCAAGCCTTTGCTCTTCAGATACAACGTCGGCATCGCATTTTGCAAGTTCGGCTAGCAGCTCTTCTTTCCGCTTACGCAGCCGATTGAGATTGAAAGTTGGCGCGGCTGTTATTTCGTCAAGTTTGACCTTATCTTCCAGTATGTATTGCCGATTAGCTTCTATTGTGGCTTCGAGGGCTGTCCTTTCACGCCGATCAGCTATCCTTTGCTTGGCCCTTTCAAACTTGTGTCGATGTTGTTCAAGATATGCAGCTTGAGAGATGGCGTCGGATATATGGTCTGGGAGCTGATTTTGGATATCTTCGAATCTACCCCTGATTGATCCACAGTCGGTGACTAGGAAGTCCAAAGAACATTCTAGCCGACGAACCAAATCTTGTAGCGTGGTTTTCAGGTCATCGGCAGCAGAAGCCAGGATCTTATCAGTCGTGTCCTCCTCGTCATCCATGAATTCCTTTATATCAAAAGGAAACATATCGGCTAAAGTCTGCAAATAGAATATTGAAACTGTTAATCATTGAAACTTTGGAAGCAACTGATGTGAAGAAAATAGACTTACAGGGATGACAGGAGCCGAGGTTGTTTCTGCCTCAACGTTGTGGCTGCCCCTAGCCGATGGAGTCCACTCACTTGATGCTTGGGGGGGCAGACGTTGGAGAACGAGGAGGCTATAGGCAAGCAAAGGCACGCTTGACTGAGCATCAATTAGTTTTTAAGAACAAATTATTAGAGAGAATTCGGAATTGAGGTTACCGATGGAGCTGGAGCCGATTTCTTTCTTGAGACCAACCTTTTCTTCTGCACAACGAGAATTTAAGTGAGAGGTTGTGTATGAAGTTTAAAGGAAGAGACTTTTGGACAAGTACGTACTAATTGAGGTCGAGGTTGAGGCTGACGTCTTGGAGGACTGGGCATTCTTTGGGCTTGGTCGTCAGCTGGTGGTGTTTGCGCTGTTGCTTCTGGATCAGCTATTTCGGCAGCGGCTTTGTCAATGGCCTCTTCTATTTCTTCTTGAGTCAGGAAGGCTTCCAAGTCTGGATCTATGTCTGGTAGATCGTCGGCTGTGGTTTTATTTTGTTTCTTTGAAGGTTTTTTTGTACAGCCGATGGATCGATAGTTGATGGTTTGGTCCTCTTCTTCCTTTGGACTGCTTCACGGGTTTGGCCATGCAGCAGGGAAGTCACCTTCGGCGCGTTATAGCCGATTGCCGAAGGGGCAAGACCACCACTTGGGATGAGTCCTGAAGCATATTGGATAGCTATCCCGGTATTGCTAGTATGAGGGGGAGATAAATCGGTAGTCTGCAAACAAAAAAGGAATTGGTCAGATAATAAAGAATGAAAACCGATGATAGATGACAAGTGATAAGGGAGAAGTATTTACCTCGGATCAGCTCCGGGTATATGGTAGTGAGGTACATGGAAGCCGATTGGTGAAATAGATTTTTTTCCATTCACCCCACCATCGGCTGAAGGCTGCAGTCCTTGTAATTACCAACTCAATATTATTTATGCTTCTAAGAGGAGAGCCTTCCATGTTTAATAGCCAATCCATCATGAGGCTTGAGCTGATTTCACCTCTGGTTTCGATCTTGTTGGTGAAATACAACCCGATCGGCAATGGTCCCATACCCAGCTGCCTGGCGGCGCTTATAGGATGATAAAATTCATATGTTACTTGAACATTCCTGCCTTGGTGGATGCCGACTGGGAGAATGCAAGGCGAGATAGCCGATATGAAGATTTCCCTGGACTTCTCTAATTTTTAAGAGTTTATATCTTCAAATTTGAAGTCAATAGGGAGTTCAAAATCTTCGGAATTTTCATAAGCGAACCAAATTCTTGAAGTCCTCTGGAACCCATCGTAGAAGTTTCCAAACCATTCTTTGAAGAGATCGACTGAGAGTTTAGATCCTGAGTATGATGATGTTGCTTCTCCCAAACACAAGCATCGGCGTGTTGTGACTTCGTCACCATCCTCATCCGTGGTCGGCTGTGCTAATGGGAAGCTGGCATCTTGCGGTTCCGGCCTTTGAGCAACTTTGTATGTATGCAGATTTAGCCATATTTGCAACAGCCACCAGGGGCCTCCAGTGCCGATAGCCGAGCTCATGGAGATTTTAGCCGATGTGTTATTCATCATTTGATACAGATACCCTAGCAGATATTTTCCTAAGGGGATCTGTCTTTTTTCTACTAGGGCTTCGGCTATATGTTGTCAATTGGTCGTAGGACCGCAGCTTGGTCCACAGAATAGAAATTTGTCTAGCCACATGAGAAGGAATGCTACATGTTATCTGGAATCCACTGGGCCAGTTCCCATGTTCAAACTTGTGAATTCATTCCAACCTCCAATGGCCCTGGTCTTGAAAGAATAGTGGCATTTGGTGTTCAAGCTGATGGGGTTAGCTGATGAGGTGATATCAAGACCCGTGATCATGACAATGTCCAGTAGAGTGGGGGTCATTGGTCCTTGATTAAACAAGAAAGAATTTAATGTGTTGGACTAGAAATAGCTTGCAGCCGATAGAAGGGGCTCATCTTTAGGCATGCCGGCTATTGTCAGGGCTAAGCATTGTGCTATCCCTAGTTCTTCCCAATGACTCTGCTTGCTAGCCGACACCCTTTTGTACCATGTTGGCCAAGTCTTATCGGTTGATGGCCATGATTTGAATGTTCCATTCCAATGAGCCAGATTAGGGTTTGACAGCCTAAAGGGGACCCGGTTGGTTTTAGCATTAATGAACTCTAAGGGGTCTAGGTTGCCGATTGGACCTAAGAGATACTGATTGGGATGGCTGAGATTGCGAATTGCTATCTAGTGAGCAAGATGCTTCCATAGATGAAGAAGAGAGATGGAAAATCATAAAGGGTGGATACTAGGTGCGATGGAAGAAAAAGATAAGGTGAAGCCAATGAAACTTACCTCTGGGAATTCGGCTGATGGTGTTATGGATGGGGTGGTTGAAGTCGGCATCTTCGAAGCTGAGTTTGTCGCCATGCTGAGGACGCCTACGGGTTCGCCGAGGAAGCCGAGGAAATCACCGGAGAGCTCAAGAGTGTTGTTAGCTAGGGCTTTTCGGATTGCAAAGATGACGGCGTGAGTTTGTTCGGCGCGAAAGGGGCGTTATTTAAAGAGTTATCATAATGGTTGAAACAGACTCGACTTAGGTTTTCTCCGAGGATGAGAGTGTGCAAAATCCGCAACATTATCAATATCGCAGACTTGGGGGCATGTGTTAACGACCAAATTTGATAAGCAAATCCCCAAGTTTGGAGAAAGGATTGAAGCGGAATCAAGGGAGCATTTTGAACCTCGGAGACAGAAGCTACATCGGCTGAGTCCGAGTCGGCTAAGGAGCCAATCGGTTGAGTTCAAGTCGGACAGGATAGCCAATAGCCGATTCCGATTGAGACAGGCAGATGAGACAATTCTTGTCAGAAAAGCATGAAGATAATCATTGGACTCGGTTTCCAGGTGCTTTGAAGATATTGCCATATACGGATGAAGGCCTACAACGGCAATTATATCTTTAATTTAGGATATTTTGTATAGTTTCCTTATAGATAATGTCGGTTTGTTTAGAATATTTGTAATCCAATCTGTGATAAGAATCGTGTCCGTTACGGACTCATTGTATATCCGAGTATAAATATGACCCGAGACCATGTAATTAACAACACACACAACTCAATACAATCTTGGCGCATCGTCACCTTTTGTTTTTACTTTCGATTTTGACAAGTTCTTGCCTCGTCTTTGGGCTGCATTTGATTCCGATCTTCAAGTAAGGTAATCTCTTGTTACAAGTGGTTTGTGTTATCAAGGTTAATGCTTTCATCATCATGACACTCTGATCTTGATGTCACGAATTACTTAATTTATCATATATGACATATAATTTAGATCAATGTCTAGATCTATCTCATGATCGGCTAGCGTTTCCCTGAAGACAACAGCCGACAGAGCTAGATCCAAAAGTTGATTTAGGTTATATGGCGTATCCACCATCTCGAAAGGTTTTCATTAGCTTATACAGATCTCATGCTTATTTTTGTACTTAATGTTGCATCAGTTTGATCTATTAAGTCGCTCTTAGAATCATATAGATCTATTTGGCTCAATGACTGCTATTAGAGATAGTATCAGAGTTTCAGCCGGTCTTACCTGTTTTAGCCATCTTATATGTTTTATTACTGATAGATGTGTTAAAGCTGCCTTTTATATTAAGATCTTATTCTAGTTAAATCTGTTAAGCCTAGTATCAATCTGTTAAGTCATATTAACAGCCGATTTGATCTTTGTTTAGCATATTTAGCTTAAAATAATATCTTAGTATAAAACCATATCGGAGTACTAGCTGATTCACATTAGATCTACAACATCGGCTAAGTTATAAATATATATAATTATTGTTCTAATGCATTTCTAGATATGAGTGATTTATATTGTCTCGGTATACTACCGATCTATCCCAGTCACTTAGTCTAAACATGCTTTGGAATAGTGATTATGTATTATGGATATCTACAACCGATCGAGTAGGATCTAATCTTGATTTAATTATCTATCCTTTGTTCTCTTGTTGGTTACAGGATCAAACCATCTGGCACGCCCTGCAAATCACCAAAGGTGATCCAATTTGGACCTGCACTAGAGTTAAGAAGACCTCTCAGGCCAGTGCGTGGAAAATTTCTCATCAACAACAGATTAATCATGTTTCTGCCTAATAGCCGTCAAATCGGATAGTTTCATCAAATGAATACCGCTGTAAAAGTACCTGTGAAATTGTTTCTCTTGATCAGCCCAGCTTTGCATAGAATTGTAAGGTAGAGAAGAAAACCACGTGAAAGCTGATCCAGAGAGAGGGAATAACCTAACTCTCAGGGCATCAGTAGCCGATGCCTCACCACATTGGGCTAAAAATCGACTAACATGCTCATATGTAGAGACATTGTCCTACCCTGAGAATTTGGAGAAGTCCGGCACTTTGTATCGGCTAGGCAGTGGAACCCTTTCAAAGTCTTCTGGATACGGGTACCGATACATGTTGCCTGTATCCTTGGGCTTGAGGCCAAATTGTTCCCTCGTTACATCTGTGATCATGTCTGCCCAAGGTTTCTGTTGTTGTGCTCCTTGCACCTGCTGCTGTATCGGCTCAAATTGATCAACTGAAGTTGTGCCAGCCGATACTGCATCTGGGGCGAATGAGGCCGGTATTGTGGGTTAAAATTGCCCCCCATGTGATGCTAAGGAGACTGATGCACCCCGTGAGCCGGCTGATCGTGAACCAGTTGGGGACCGATAGGGTGTTGCTGCAAGTTCGGCGTGTATGACCCTATTAGCACTCGTGGAATCAGCTCCACCGGTGGCCGATTTGGTTGAAAATGGCCGCAACCTGATCCAGAGTGACTTGGGGGACACCATGTCCCGTGTGCTGAGCCTACGGCCTAGTCAAAAGTATAGGACTGAAATCTGGCTGCTTTTGAGTTGATGACGATATAATCAGCTTGATAGGAGCCGATGTTGATGCCATCGGCTGTTCTGGGGGTATGGCAGCGGCAGTCTGCAATCCGTCGACCAAGGTCCTGTATGGTGGAAATTTTCCATCAGGAAGGAAAATTGGGCCCTTGGCTTGGTGCTCAGCGATGCTGGAGTCGACAACAGAGCAGATCATATTGTGGAGGGTGTTGACCAGCACTCCAGATTGGTTGATCAAAGCTTGGTGGATAGCATAGTCGATCTTGTCCTGCAGATTATTTAGTTCGGGCCCTCCTCCTGTTTGGTGTCTTGAATCTTGGCACCTTTGCCAGAGCTTGACTCGGGCTTGTCATCAACTGGTATTTTTATCTTGTACCTCTGGACGACGGTGCCCGACCGAGTTTGGGCAAAAGAGTGCAGGTATTGGCTCTGCAGCTTGTTCATCATGTCCTCAATCTCGGCCTTTTGCTCTGGTGTCAGCTGTTCCAATGTGACATGAATGAGATCTTCTTGGTCAATCTCTGAAGTCTTGATGTCAACCATTGTATCTGACTTGTGATCAGGTCCCACCGGGCGTGCCAAAAAAAGCGTGTTGATCCCAAATCGTACCAAAAGTGCGTTGACTTGGAAAACCGCTCACTGGCCTGAGAGGTTTGCTTTACTCTAGTGCAGGTTCAAAATATTGCTTCTTAGGTCCGTAGGCGTGCCAGTTGGTTTGATCCTGCAACCAACAAGAAACAAAGAAAGAAAACAAATATTAGACTGAAAACGATAGCCGATCGGCTAGTGGCCGATGACGTATCGTCTAGTGTTAAGCCGATGTGGTATGCACTGAATGAGCCAGGGAAATTAAACCTAATTGATCGGATGTAGATATTCATAGTACATAATCTAAATATCAAAATACGTTTAAACTAAATGATTGGGATAGATCGGTAGCGTATCGAGACAGTATAAACCACTTAAGTTCAAAAGTACCTCAATATGCAGATTACATATATTTATAGCATAGCCGATGTCATAGATTTAATGTGTATCGGCTAGTACTCCGATACCACTTTATACTGAGATATCACTGTAGACTAAATATATTAAACATGAACCGATCAGGTGTTAAGACAGCCTAACAGATCGATAACAGGCTCAACATATTTACTTATAATGAGATCTTAATATAAAGGATAGCTTTAGCATATCAAGTAAACAGATAATAAACAAGACAGCTAAAACAGGTAAGATCAGCTGAAACCTCGATACTATCTCTAATAGTAATCATGAGATAAGATAGATATTATGATTCTAAGTCTTACTTAATAGGTCAGACTTAACCAATGCAGCATTAAGCGTAAGAAGAAACATAAGATCTAAACAAATCTATGAAAACATTTCGAGATGGTAGATACATTATATAATCTAAGTCCACACTGATATCTAACCCTATCGACTGTTGTCTATTAACAGAGACTAGTCGATTAGGGTTAGATCGCAACATCGATCTAAATTATATAACATATATGATAACTCGATGATTTACGTAAACAGGATTAGAGTATTATAATGATGGAAGCACTAATCCCGAGAGCGCAAGCCGCCAGAACAAGCTTTTACCTTTTCGTCGGAGCCCAACTAGAAACAAGAACTTATCGAAACTATTAAAAGAAAAGGGTGGCGATGTGCCGAGATTGTATTGAACTTGATTATTTATAATTTACATGGTCATGGGTCGTATTTATAGCAAATACAAGATAAGTCCCTGACGGACACGAGTCCTATGTCTATTACAATTTAAATTACAAATATATGCCTAAAACAAACTCTCACCGACATTATCTATAAGGAAACTATTTAAAGTATCCTAACTAACAGATACAATTGTCTTTCCTGGACTCTATCCATGTATGGCAATCCCCATGAAGCACTTTAACCGAATCCAAAGATAATTCCAACGTCTTTTCCCTGGGATCGGCCATACCAGCTATCCTTATCAGAATCGGTTGCATCGGCTATCCTTGTCCAATTCGGTACCAGCCGACAGTTACCTTAGCCGATTCGATTTGCACCTAGCACATGCTCTGTTTTTGGAAGAACCCAATTCTCTCCAAATCGGCTTCGGCTTAGCTCCAAACTTGATAATTTGCTTACCAAATTTGGTCGTTAATAATTAGTCAAATCATCACAAAATTCAAATATGCAATCGTATATTTACTGAGTTATTTGTAGTTAGTTCCGTAAATTAATACACCTTACATCTACTCATTATTTACTACATTGTATCGTTCAATTATTTATCCTTTTTTTAGATGACAGGTCGTCGTTATTCTTCAAAAGGCATAGGCTACAAAAAACTTGGGTAAGTTTGCAGCTTCATGTGCAAGTCAATAAATTTGGTAAGTTTGTGGCTTCACAGGCTCAAAAAAAATGTGAGTTGGGAATGGGTGGTGCAATTGTGACTGTCTATGTAATTTCTGTGAGAATTTGGAATACATGCGTGTATGATTTTAATTTTGGGATGAATATGTGCTGAACTGGGGAATATTTGATATTGGGAAGAATCTGGGCTGGGATATATGTGATGTTCTATTTTTCACAGGGTGTGGCTAGCAAACCCTGAGGCTAGCCAATATTATAAAATTATTTTTTAAAAAAATTATATCACTGATGTGTGGTAAAAAAAAGGCCGTCACAGGTGACCTTACCTGTGATGGTCCTCTACTACAATCCGTCAAAGGTGAGTCACATGTGACGGGTGGCAAGGTTCATTCATCAGAGATGGCATTATCTCTGACGAGCAATGAACTTTAAATCTATCATAGGTGTTTCACCACTGACGGGTTGCAACCACTTATAGACTTGTGGAGACCCTCACCTCTAACCGTCCTGAAAATATTGGCCCCGTCAGAGGTGACGGTCCGTTGCCCATCAAAGGTGATTGGAGTCATCAGTGATTACTAATCTCTAACCAGGGTCAAACTCGTTAAAGGTGAGGGTTATGGCCTGTCATAGGTGACTTGATCGAGCATAGTGATTTCAGCCTGTTAGTGATTAAATAAGGGGTGCATCCATAAAAATGGTTTTTAAGTAGTGGTGCTAAGTTCAGTGGGCCAGCAAGCAGAGCCCACTAGACAAGGAGCTAGGTCGAGCTAACCGTCGAGCAAGCCAGCAAAATTCTGCCGTTCCACTCCACATCTTGCTCACTCGTCATCCGCCTTGACGAGCCACAGTTCCACTCCGCATCGAGGTGTACCGAACCCTGAGCTAGATTTCACCACGCTGCGCTTGTGTTGAGCTGCGTCGTGTCGCGCTTTAAGTCTATCATGCCACTTCTTCTACCTACTCCTTATCCACTCCGCCCCAGCGATCATGCGCCCGGTTTGCACGAAACACCTGCTGCCTCATCACATCACTGGCCTCACCACGACCACACGAAACACGGGAGGTGGCCAATCACACTATGTGCAATGAAGCAGTAGTGGGCGAGTGCATGATTGATATTTGTAAGTATGTGCACTACAACGATCATCCTCATCTCAATCAGGCAGCAACCCTCATCTGTGTCGGGTATGACGTTCATCACAACGCAAAGGTCACTATTGTGAGAAGTCATCTCTATCAGGCAAATGCCCATCACCGATACACTTATCTTTGTCGGGCCTAAACTATAGCCCGTCACTGATGCACTTATCTATGGCATGTAAAGTTCAATAATTTATTTAATTCACTAAATAATTCTCCAAATTAACTATATAATTTACAGAAAAGGGTTGTTAATACAAAATGGTTCATTCATTACAAGAAATAGCAAAATAAATAAGTACAAAGGCATCAGTCACAAGGTTATGTCTTCCGTATGATCTGAACGAGCATATGACACATCCTCTTGGGGATCATCGTCAATGTCAATGTGAGGTCTTACATGAAGATTCTGGTTGTATTCTTCTTCATCGACGACATTGTCAACCCCGACAATTCGGCGCTTGCCATCCCTGACGATGTGCATCTTCTTGTTTGCAGGGTCTTTTATATAGAAAATATGCCCGACCTATTTCGCAAGCACGAATGGTTAAAGGACATATCCAACCTTGGATAGATCTATTAAAGTGAAACCTTCCTTGTCGACTTTGACACCAGTGCGTATATTCACCCAACGGCATCGAAACAAAGGGACTTTGAATCTCACGTAGTTCAGCTCCCAAATATGTTCAATGCGGTCGTATTATGTGTTCGACCCAACTTGATCCTAGAATTCATCTATACAGACTACATTGTTTTGCACTGTGCTTTTGTCATCTTGTTTTATGGTGTAAAACGTGTATCCGTTAGTATCGTATCTTTGCCATGTGTCTATCTCTCAACACGGTCCCATCCCCAACAACCGTACTGTCTCATTTGAAACATCCGTCGACATTGTAATACGATTCTTGAACCATTTATTGAACCGGGAGTTATGTTCTCTATTAATCCACATATCCATTCGTCCCAAGTTCTCCTGTCAGATTTTTGCTAAATACTCCTCAAAGTATGGGGCAACATCTGTCATATGTTAGAGCACAGTGAAATGAGCCTGCGAATAGGAGGCTCGATCGAGGCACAATTCTTTTCCTACCTATTGTGCCAACGCCTGACAACCTTCGTTCGTGATGAGATGCTGGTACTCCAATAGGATCAGCCTCGGACATATAGTCGATACAAAACTCTATAACCTCCTCAGTCGTGTAACCTTCAATGATGCTCCCCTCCGGTTTTGCTCTGTTTCTCACGTAAGACTTTAGAACTCCCATGTACCTCTCGAACGAATACATTTCTCTTAGAAAAGCTGGGCCACATAGTTTTGTTTGCTTCACAAGATGAACAGGAAGATGAATCATGATATCAAAGAAAAAGGAAGAAACATCTCCATGTGACAGAGAATATTAACAATATCGGTTTGCAATCCATCTAGATCTTCGGGATCTATAACCTTGTGACCGATTGCATTGAAGAAGGCACACAGATGTTGGATCATGTGGCGGACTTTGGGTGGTAGAATGCCTCTGATAGTAATTAGCAAGATCTGTGTGATGAGCACGTGGCAATCGTGAGACTTCATTCCAACTAGTTTTAGGTCGTCCAATTTGATTTACTTACTTATCCTAGCCCGATGGAACTTTGATATCTTTCTGGCATGATAACATTGTGATCTTCTCATCCTTCGACAAGGTGTGGCAAGTTGGAGGGAGGTAAACTCTTCCTGTCTCTGCATGTGTTACAGGCAGGAGTGCACTGCGAATATTCATCTCCTGTAGATCAAGGTGTGCATTCAACCCGTCCTTTGTCTTCCCGGGAATACTCAGTAATAGCCCTACCAAACTCTCACATACATTCTTTTCGACGTGCATCAGATCAATGCAATGACGGACTTTGATATCTTTCCAGTAAGGTAGTCGCCAAAATATGGATTTTTCTTCCACATACCCTTGTCCATTGCCTTACTACGTTTTATTTTCTTCCCAAACTCATAATTTATGTCCTTGACCATGTTGTGGACCTCATCTCCAGACAAATCCTTGGGTGCAGGATGAAGTTCCCTTTTACCATTGAAATGTTTCTTTTTTCTTCTAAATACGTAATGGAGCGGGAGCCATCTCCTATGACCCATGTAAACCATATTTCTTGATTTCTTCATCCACCTACTACGTGTATGTTCCATACAGTCGGAGCATGCTTTCTTTCCTTTCATAGTTTGTCCAGAAAGATTGCCAAGTACGGGATAGTTATTAATGGTGCAGAACAATAGAACACGTAGTTTGAAGTTCTCATGGTCGTACGTATCCCAAGTTTCCACACCTTCTTTCCAGAGAATCTCAAGATCGTCGATAACAGGCTCCAAGAACACATCAATATCGTTTCTGGTTGTTTCGGTCCTTAGATTAACAAGCACAATATAATGTATTTTCTTTTAAAGCACAACCATGGCGGTAGGTTATAGTTTGCAGTCAAAACTATCCAAATGCTATGGTAACTGCTCATGTCTCCGAAAGGATTCATGCCATCCGTACACAAACATATTCTCATGTTTCTAGGGTCGGCTGCGAATTCTGGGTGTCTTCGATCGATGTTCTTCCATTGAATCGAATCTGCAGGATGTCTTAGCATACCATCGTTTCTTCTCTTTGTGGCATGCCAACGTACTAACTCTGCTTCCTTGGGGTTGACAAAGATTCTCTTGAAACGATCAATGATAGGTAGATACCACATAACCTTCGTCGAACTACCCCGCTTTGACTTCTTTCCTTCGTCAGCACTTTTGTTTCTCTTGTATCGAGAAGCCTTGCAGACAAGACAAGCATCTAAGTCTGCATATTGCTTGTGGTATAGTATGTAGTTGTTTGGACAAGCGTGAATTCTACGGACCTCTAACCTCAGGGGACACAAAACCTGCTTTGCTTCATATATCGTCTTGGGCAATGTTTTCTCATCAAGAAGCATGGCTTTCAAAATTCTCAAAAGCTCTATGAAACTCTTGTCTGTCCAAGGTAGCTGTGAAACAACTTGCCTTTAGCTTTATTAGCTCCAAGGTAGGTGACAATTTGGTGTGTTTTACCTTGCATCCGACGTATAGAGACTTCTCCGAGTCACTGACCAACCTGCTGAACTTCATGGAATCTCTCTCGTTGTAGGCTAGGTACTCAACGTCACGTAACATGTCTTGCAGCAGATCATGATCTACATCAACCATTTCACCGCCCAATGAAGAAGGTACAAACTTCATGTTCATCTTCCTGATTTTGTGCACCACTTCTGTCTGCGGCTGCACCATTGCCTGATTCTTGCTCTCCATGTTTCACCCAAAATGTGTAACCCTCCATGAATCCTTGTTGTATCAGATGAGCGTGTACATCTACTCTGCTACCAAACATATTCTCATTTTTGCAATCTGCACATGGACAGCATATGTAATCGCTCTTTCTTCTTTTCCTATCCTCCTCCATGACGTTTATAAAATTTAACACGTCATTTCGATACTCTTCGCTATAACGTGGCACAGTTTTCCCATACATCCAACTTCGATCCATCACTAAGCTGCAAAAAATTGGAAAATTATTAGATAAACATTTTGTAGGTAAGTATTTACTAGATTTATGAGAAATGACTACTATTTTTCAATTACTTTTGCACTTTCTGATTTTCTTGGAAAAAAGAGACAAAAATTTGTCCCCTTTCTCCTCCCACCAAAACGGTGAATAGTGGAATAACCAATATAATAGGTGATGAGGATATTTATAGCCTGCAATAAATATCTGTAACGATCAACGAACTAGCAAATGTGACGGGCATTTCAGTTATCTTTGTCGGGCCTAAGTACAAGCCCATCACCGATGACTCTCATCGATGACGGGCCTAATTGTTATCTCAATCGGGCCATCAGTTCGAGCCTGTCACCGATGACAAACATTGGTAACGGGCTTCCATCGGAGCCCGACAAAGATAACATTGGTTATATTTGTCGGACCTTGAATTGAGCTGTCACCGATAGGTATCATCGCGTGACGGGCTCACGTTTTATGCACATCTAACAAGTTGGTGAAAGTATATCTTTGTTGGTCTCTTTTTAGGTCCGTTTGAGATGACTTCGTTATAACGGTCCGCAAATCTCAGTCATGTGATGGACCATCACACAGAAAAAAGATGTGTACTAGTGGTGGTCTAATACATAGGTACCAAGTCTAATAGAGTAACAAGTATGATACCGTAAGTACTATGTCTAATACCTATAGGTACCATACCATGTATAATACCCTGGGTATTAGTTATGATGCCTCGATGTATTAGGAACCTTTATTATCTTGGTTCGTTTATTATCTTGGTTCATGAGAATATCACAACTATACCTGGAGATATGATACCTTTGTAATCACCGTTTAGGTATCACGAGAATCTCACAATGACACTATTAGTATGAACATTGTATCACATGATGCATATACAAGGTAATTATCTGATACATACATGTAGTATCATGAGGTATCGCCAAGGTCCAACCCAATCTGTCCAAAGCCACAAAGGACATCAATCATGTGCAGCCCAACCTATGACATGAATACATGATGTAGGTGATAATGTACAACCCAGTATCTAGGTGTATGTGGTCATATATATGGCTAAGACACTAATCGCAATGATTTCTAGCTAGCAAATTAGCTTAGAATAGCGCACAATCATACTGGCCCAATCAGTGGGCGCAGACAAACCTATCCTTACGGTTGTCTTCCCCTTGAAAAAAATAAGGAGTGAATGGTATACAGTTGATTAATAGGATAGATTATAATGACAAGTCGTTGCCCCCATCAACCGCTCCCCTACACATAATCACTCCGCTTCCATACGCACACATTCACATCGCTCTCTCCAAGCCTCCATACGTCTACATCAAGAGCCCACGCGCCCCTTAGGTAGCTTGGTACCAAGAGATATCGTCAAGAACTAAGCAAGTCATCTTCCTTGCCTCAGCACATTGTACCTCCTCCGCTAGTCGCCCCCCATCGGTGACCATGAGCATGAAGTCAAAGCAGCAACCAAACAAGATAAGAATGAATAGACAACTCCTAGAAAAGCCATAGCCTCACCTTCCTCTTCCTCCAGTGGACATCCAACCTCATGCAACTGCCATCATCGCCCTCCCATTGGCTTCCCGGGATAGTGGCAAGCTTGAAAGGGACCACAATGTTGACATGGTTAGGCACGACAAAGAGAGAGGACAAAGAGAGGTTCCCCATCGGATGCTCATTAAAAAATCCTGTCCAGACAGCATGCCATTCTATATATTGTCTGAGAAATCATTGGACACTCCTGTCCGTACATCCCTTTTATGATGGGACAGAGGTAGTATGAAAAAAGCTCATGTATGCATATGGCACACGACAGAATGGCAGAAACAGGTTGGTGCAGCATATCCTCTTCGTTATTTTCCACGCAGAGGTAAACATGCTTAGCATCAGGTTGTGCAGTATCTACATTTCTACATCAACACAAAGCTGATACAACAATTACAGCCGTGTACACGCCAGCACGTCGAAATATATGCCCGCGTAATCGTCAATTCACCGCTAATCGAGATCATGGCAGGGATCAATATCTAATAACTAAAAAGGAGCTATGTACATCTTCACTCTATGCCATCTACTCCTGGGCTCAGAATCTTTTACGATAAAAAACTTCTGTCACAAGGGGTGGTTACAATGCAGCTCGTCCTTGGCCCTTAGGCAGCTTCTTAGTCCCAGCTGTGAAAGAGAGAAAAATGGCTTTAGTAATCCACATCCGATACACAACCTACTTAAATTAGCTTGCACTAAATAATAACATCAAATCCACACTTACTGTCGTCAACGTCTTTTAGTTGATAATAGTGTGGCGCTATTTCTGCCAGCCAATCGGGTTTCAGTTCAGTTACCTGCAGTGTTCATATCATATCACAATCATTCACATGAACTAAGCATTTGTTTT
Organism: Oryza australiensis; assembly: GCA_019925245.2. Taxonomy (NCBI): domain Eukaryota; kingdom Viridiplantae; phylum Streptophyta; class Magnoliopsida; order Poales; family Poaceae; genus Oryza; species Oryza australiensis. The sequence continues at coordinate 979,558 of JAIFGZ020000429.1, forward strand.
AGTTCTGCCAAAATTCTGATTTAGTTGTGCAGACCTGACGCATATATTCTTTTGTTGTAAGGACTAATTCATGGTATATTACCCACCGAGGAAGTACCTGCATTCAATAAGCATACAAGAGTTTAGAACTATAAACTTATTAACTTGGAAACACAAGGCTGTCATATCAAGGATAAAAAACAAAACAAGAACAGTAAACAAAAAGAACTTGCCTGTGCTAGTCCAGAACTAGGATGAATAAATACCGTTTGAGGGTTCTTAACAGTTCTATATGAACCATTCTTCTGCAACCGTGCAGAATGATGGAAGAAACCTACATCACAAGAGTACTCATGTTAAAAAATATATTTTTTCAGAATATTTGCAAACAGAAAGTTCAAACCACACACCTGATGTTATAGCCTTTTTAATAGCATCCAAATCGCTGGCATTTGAAGAAATCTCAATCTCAACTCTTTCTAGAAGTCCCTCCAGTTGATCACGAATATCTCTTGCTCTCTTCATGCTGCGGACCTGGTTTATCAAGGAAAAGAAAATGTCGGACAAACTTGAAGAACCAAAAATAACAGCACAATATTGTTGGTCAATATGAAGAAAACCAAAAATGAATTGCTTGTAACTATTAAGTCTACATGATAAATATTTAAATGGAACTACTAGAAATCAGGTTAACAAATCATGGAACTAAAAACTGACCTGTATATAGTTTTCATAGCACCACTGTGTTGAATAGTCTGTTTCTTTCCATGAGTTGTAAACCTAAAAGGAACAATTAAGAAATTAGCCCTTTGATTGCTTAAATCGAATGGACCTAATAACGTGCTGAAAACAGTGTAAGGACAAATAAGATTACATTGAGGAGAGCTATATGATCCCCGACATTGCCAGTGTGGAAGTTCAACCTTGCATTGTCTGCATGCACTTGTTTGTCCTTTGGACGATAGAATATAGAATTGCCAACTGACAACATGGATGCAATGGAGATGACCTCATCAGAGCACTTATATTTCTCTGAAGCTACTATCATCTTTGACAACATAGGGTCCAATGGGAACTCTGCCATTCTTCTGCCAGTCTTGGTCAATTCTCCACGACTGTTGAGTGCACTGAGAGCAAAGAGTTGTTCCAGGGCCTTTAATAGAGCCTCTGATGGAGGTGGATCCATAAAATCGAAATTAACCAAGTCATGAATACCAAGACTCTTAAGTGTAAGCACAACATTTGCAAGGTTTGTTCTTTGAATCTCTGGAACAGTATTATCCTCAAGGTCATGCATGTAGTTATAACTTGTGTACAGGCGGAAGCATTTTCCTGGTCCAGTACGTCCAGATCTTCCTGCCCTCTGGTTTGCTGATGCCTTTGAGATAGGGTTGATAAGTAGAGATTCCATTCCTGTTCGGGGGTTGTATGACTTGATCTTACAAAAGCCTGGATCAACGACATACTTTATACCATCAATGGTCAATGATGTCTCTGCTATATTAGTGGCCAGAACAACCTTCCGAGCACCCTCTGGGGTCGGCTCAAATATCTTAGCTTGAAGTTCAGTTGGCAGATTTGCATATATAGGACAGATAATTAGTTCTGCAATCTTTGTGCCTAAGCCTCTTGTTCTGTGTTTAAGGATTTCATCAATTGTTTCAATTTCTTCTTGTCCTGTAAGGAATACAAGGATATCACCAGGGGGTTGTGTCACATGTATCTGCAAAACAGTGACAATGGCTGCATCTATATAATCTGCTTCTGGAGCTTTTGTATAATGAACTTCAACAGGGTATCGCCTCCCAGGTATCTTGAAAATAGGAGCTGAATCAAAGTAGTCACTAAATTTTTCTGCATCAAGGGTTGCACTTGAAATGAGCAACTTTAGATCTGGCCGAAACCGTGAAATATCCTGCAGGTAAAGCATCACACACAAGAGTTATTGACCATGTGTCTGCTCTTCTGGAAACAAGAACATGTCAGCAAGAATGCTAACCTTCACCAAACCAAATAAGATATCAGTAGACAGTGTGCGCTCATGAGCCTCATCAACCATAACAACACTGCACCAAAAATAAAACAGGGATGAGGCAAGTGCAATATGGCAAATCATTTGAGTCGGGAAAAAAAAGAGGCTATCCTAATAGATACCTATAGCTTGCCAAATCTGGTTCACCGAGAAACTCCCTCAGAAGCATGCCATCAGTCATATACTTAATCAATGTTTTCTCAGAGGTGCAATCCTCAAACCTTATAGAGTAGCCAACCTGTTGAGTGGGATTAAATGTAACAAAATTTCATAGAAAATTAAGCTGATATGACAGAATATCCATGACACAAACATATATGGCACTCTATAATGTGATGTGACAACTGCGAACTCTATAATGTGATGTGACAACTGTGAAAAAAACAAACCTCATGTCCCAGTTTAACACCCATCTCTTGGGACACCCTCGCTGCAACACTCATTGCTGCAACTCGACGAGGTTGTGTACATGCAACCTGCAATTTACAAAATTAGTGCTTTGAGTACCACGCAGGAGCCACGAAGTCAATAGAATTATAGATAGAACCAGATAGAATGTTGTAAGGAAAATGGCATGCAGAATTTTGGGGACATTATATAAAATGAACTATTCCTAGTACCTTATATATTGAACTTCCTTGGCAATAATGAAATAGAACCCAAAATGTCTCCATTATGGATGGCGTACCTTTCCTTTTGCTGTATATCCAGCTTCATGAAGATACTGAGGTATTTGTGTTGTTTTACCAGAGCCAGTTTCTCCCACTATGACAATAACCTACAAGGAATTAAATGCCCAAAAATTTAAACAAAGCAGCATTGTGGGTGTATTAAACCATAATCAAACAGAAACAACTAGAATCAGACCTTACTTCTTCCATTTATGCAGTTAAAACTGGGATGAACTGTGGAAGTTTTATCAGTTTAAACAGTATGGATTGTGGAAGGCAAAGGAGTGAAACATCAAAATTTTGTTATTTGGATTCTGAAACAGCTCACAGGAGTGTAGTGTTGGAAATGTTATTTGTTATTAAAAGAAAATTGTCACAGAAGTTTGGATTAATGCAAACCTGATACTCTTCAACAGCCTTGAGCAGTTCATCCCTGAATTTATAGATTGGAAGAGTTTTACGCTCATCCTGGTTGAAAGAAACATGCTGGAACTTAGAACAGAAACCAAAGATAGACAACTGAAGGAACTAAACCAAGCAATTGCTATGTTCTGAAGTAGATAGTTGTGATGTAACTTCTAAAGGAAAGTTACAGCGAATATTTTGCATTATCAGATATGAATCTGGTTGCACACACCTGGAGCTCCCTTTTTAACATATCCTTTTCGTCAATGTCCTCTTGATCTGAGTCTTCTTCATGCTATAAATAAGACATGTCAGTAAGACAATATTTTGAATCCATTTCAACCGGAGAGAATAAAAAACATGTGGCCAATTACCTGTGTTCCTTCTATGACTGATGATTTAACAAAATCAATGCCATCTTCGAATACATACCTAAGAAGGTGAACATGAGCATAAGCAGCAATAAATTGTTAAACAACAGTCCAGTCAAGGCTATATAGAATCTATCAATGCCATGAAAACAGAAAAGTTAATTTTAACTTATTAAGCTTTCATTATGGGGTATTAGTCCAGTTCAATTCCCAAGAATGGCCAGTTTATTAATGACTGGGAACAAACTAACAAGTAACAAAACTTGAAAAAATTGCCTGGTAGTTTCTACAACACCAAAATCCAACAAACTTGGCATAATTAAGAGCAGTCCCCCAAAAGAACTACTCCCTCTGTCCAAAAATATAAGGCATCCACGATTTTAGGAAAGTCAACATTTGTAACATTTGACTAATAATTAAACTAATAATATGTATTTTTTAATATCATGCATATGATACGATTCAATTCATCTCTCATAATACTTTCATATGATGTTAATATTATAGTTGGTGATAATATATTATGAAAGAAATTAATGGTCAAAGTATAATATCGAATACCATGTAAAAGACATGCACGCCTCATATTTTGGGACCGAGGGAATGTCTTATATGATATAGGTATAACTCTTACGTTATCTTCAAATATTTTGCCAATGAATAATTCAGAAGACACCAAAATATAGTAACCAACTTACTGATAATCATCAGAAGACCGCTTCCTATCTTTTGATCCAAATTGCAGTTTAGATTTTCCTGAAAAAGTATATAATGACGCAAGTTAGTCCCTTGCTAAATATACAACACAGAGGCAAGAGCTATAGCAACGCCCTAAAAGGCACAAATATTTGAAGCTCAATGTGATTGCAGAACACTATACCTATTTGGTGTTCTTCCCATGCTTCTTGTTCAGCAAAAGGATTCATTTTATCCCTGGCCTCCGGATCTCTTCATGTGCAAATGCAGAAAATCAAGATGTGAAAAAAAGTCCTCGCAAATTACACTTTCATACATCAGTCCTAAGAAATTATAACTTACTTGTACCGCTGCACTGCTACAGAGAATCTCTTTTCTTGATTGACACTGTCACCCATGTCATAAGCTTCAGGCATTTTGTACTGAAATTCACATGTTTATGATTTCATGGTGTTAAACAATGTTGAAGTAATTTTATATTCTTATTAGCCTGAATTACAAGAAAATATGTTTGACGACTAAGAGTGTCGAACAGGAGTCATTCTGACACATGATATGGTCATATGGATATAGGTCACTTGTGATGGACAAACAAACATGATTACATGACGTTTGATTGTGATTGCAGTCAGAATTATAGGTAATCACAATCTTAGTACAACCAATGAAAGGTTAGTTCAAGAGTAACCAAATATTACAGATTACTTAATGGATGTATTTTTTCGATTTATTTTGCATTAGTGGCAAAGAGGGAAAGCCAGCAGTTAGTACGTACTACATTCCTAATAGCACTTTAAAATAAATAAATAAGATTGGCAAGGAGTGATATAGTAGTACTCTAATTACTGCGTACTGAGTAGCAATTGCTGTACCTAAACTAAACAGAATAATGACAATATTATCCAGTGTAGAACATACCTCAGCAATATCATCTGCGCTCTCAACATGCTCCTTGACAAGATCATAAATCTTCTTTTTGTATCTACACACAGGAATCATCAGATAACAAGATTAATTGCGGATGCACATTCTAAAATTTATGTGCATGCATCTTATAAATAGACAAATTCATAAGAGCATATGCCAATCTGGTCGAATATTGTTGGTCAATAGTTGGTAGCAGAGAATAGTTTGTATAGGACTTAAATTGTCACCTGAACTCCTTTTCTTCTGCTTCAGTTAGTTTCACATCCTGAAAAATGTACTCATGATCTAGAATTTCATCCCTGCAATGAACTCCCAAGATATAGTAAGTTAATACCTCTACCGGTTCTAAAACATAAAGGATGGAATCAACAGAAATGAACCTAAACCTATAGAACTATTTTTGTACTGAACACTGACCTGATCTCATCGATTTTTTTGTCCCTTCTCTTCTGTAAGTAGGCTTGCCTTGAAAATTTTCTGCAAATTGATTTGAAAAGAAGAGTCAACTCTCAAAGAACTGTTTAGTGTAAAAATGTAGCTTTTTTATCCACTGCATAAGGAAGATACATTAAACCTATAAATCAAAGGAAGTGCTTCCAATCAATGCAAAGGAGAGAAGGGCAATTACAATCAGCATTCATTTGTAATATGACCGTTCAAAACAAAGTAATATGCATTTATTAGCACAACAAGAGTAGCGTGGAGTATTCAATGCCTACAGGAACAAGGAACAACTGATATACTTAATATATCAATGCCATCAGTTTATTCCAATTATTAGTACTTACTGAAAGAGAAGCACAAGAACATACAGGTGAAACGTTACCTATATCAACAAACATATTTAAATCTAAGGTTGTTGTTTGATCTCTGCTCTGGCTATACCGCTATAGTAATAGATGAAAACTCCGGTAGTCAAGAACCAAAATAGTGATTTATCTGTATACTACCTTCTTTTTCATGTCCAAATGCAAGGATAGACAATTTACCACATAGGAACACTACGAAAATGGAATACCAACCACCATGTGCTCAATTTCATGAACATGTTCACCCAAAACTAGAGCTCTTCCAGAAATGTGCATTTCTCATAAATCACTGATAGGGTCAATTATTTTCAGTTACCAGGTTTTTCATCTTTTTTTTACTGACTTGTTATGAAGTCAAACTGATTTGTTACACATGTTGAGAACTGTAGAAAAAAATACAAGCAGAAAAAGAGAGCAACAAAGATTGCAAGGGGAAAAAACCTCAGATCTGAAGTGTCATTCTTGTCCATTGCTTGAGATCTCCTGGTGATCTCCTCTGCCAAATGATACAAATCAATACATTTCACAATCATAACAGTGAACTAGTGAAGCAGGTAACATTTGCACGTCCAACTAGCCATACCTTGTTCCTCCTTAGATAATTGTCGCTCCATCAACTATAGAAAATAAACCATGAGCAAAATATTAGTTCAAGGAACCTGATCAAGTCAATCTTGTCTTTTTTGTTTTCTCTCAAGATTTATATTTCACAACTAATTATGTGCCGTCACATTTAGATTGTGGAAGTGAGTTTAATGAACATAACTAATTTACCTGAGCAGATAGCTAAGGTAAAACAATTAAATTTAACCAGATATAACCATAGGTCTCTTAAGAGGTGCTGAGGCTAGGCAGGCTTGGTTGCCAGTTAATTTGGCTAAGCTACTGCCTAGAAGAGGCAGACCAAATCACCAAACTGACTGAAGGAAGAGGGCTACACCTTGCTCCTAGGCACCTCCTTAGAGATATGGAAGTAGCAGCGCAGTGGGCCATCTTAAATATACATAACAGGTCACTGGCTTCTCAAAGGATTTACTTTTCTTAGTGAGCTTCAAGACACGAAATTGACTTTTTTCACTTTTCAGATTAAACTCCGCAGGTGACAAGCCAGCTCTCAGATCAAACAAGTCTTGTTGTTTCATTAGTTAATTTTCGCTGGGCTTTGCATTATTCATGAACATAAATACCGCAACAGTAAGGAACTAGCACTTGAAAATATCTGTACCACTACTTCAGAAAACGATACGATATGTGCTAGCTTAAATAAGTGCAGCTACGGGTTCAACCATACACAAATCTAACGTTTTCCAAAACATCCAGGGACATGACCATTAGTTATCACTAACCAATATGGCGTTCTTGATTAGTCTTTCTGTCGAAATAGAAAAAATATTCAGGAATTCTACTTCATACTTATACCACTCCCAATCCAAATAGCACTACATACTGAAGTCAGAGTTAGATCTCTGTACCAAAATGGCAACGTTCACATCTTAGGTTTTTGCTGATACACTTAACTAGATTGTCTAGTCAGGTTAGAAGTAAAGCCTTCTTCATAAAAAGGAAGGATATCAATCCGCATGAATACAGAATAAAGCAGATCCAAGAGGAATTGGAGATTTAACAATTACCACAAAGATTGATCTTTTTTCTATAGAAACTAAAACAAAATGATTAACTGGCCTTAAATGGTAACTGATCGTATCATGCAAAAAACCAGCTAGCTTAATCAGCTAAACCTTTTCAAAGTAGTGGTGCAAAATAATTGGAACAGAAATGGGGCCTAGTGTATTGGCCATTTATCAGGTTTACTCGGACAACTTTTAGGATACTGATTTCTTCAAAAAGAAAGGAATGGCATCATCCTTTCTAGAGAAAAACTATCATCATTAGACAATTGGAAAATACAAGGAATATCAGCTTACCTTTCGAGTGTTGGCTGCATCTCTTTCTCTCATGTTCTTTTCTAGCTGAGCTCTTTCCTGCTGATCTCTTATCCTTTCTCGCTCTTCCTAAGAGCCATCAAACATTGAATCACATTCAACAACACATCTTAATTTGAACAACCATACTTTCGATTTTTCAGGAAAAGGAGTATGCGGTTCCTGGAAGAACATACATCAGTATCATTATCATCATCTTCATCATCCACCTCTTCTGTTCGTCTTTTAACATTCCTCCCAGAATCCTGTTTTGTTGTTGTTTCCTAAAACATTACAAGAGTTCAACACAGGCTCACAATATGTGAAAGGGGCATAACCAAAGCATGCTACTGCGCCTGCCTTACACTTACATCATCATCATTCCCATCGTCCTGATCTTCAGCTTTCCTCCTAAAATGCTTTCTACTCTTAGAGGACGTACTCGTGGAGCTCTGTCGACTCATCGATGTGAGGGTTTCAGCATCGTTGTCCTCCTCATCGGTCAATAGTTTGTAAGTGTTCTGTTTCTTCACAAGCTTTGCTGCCTCTCTTTCCTGTTTCTGGTAATTCTGAGACAGAGATGAAAAACACAACTCATTCTATCAGTAAACAAACAGTGGTTGCTAATCAACTTGAACGAAAAACAAATGAGGAGCAATCTGAGCGTACGCTGATACCGCTGGCCTTCCGGGGAACCTTGGCGTAGATGTCCGCGGCAAAGCTCCGGGTCTCCGAGGAGGACGTGAACCCAAATTCGACGAGCTTCCCCACAAGGTCGCCGGTGGAAGAGCACTCCTTCGCTGCGTACACACAACATCAATCCCAAGTTTAGGGCATACGAATCCGGCGCGACCAAAAGGGGAACGGAGCTAAGCCAACCAGTCGCCGCCTACCCAGCCTGATGACGTACTGCACGACGACGCTCTTGGAGTAGCCGAGGAGAGACATGAGCTTGTCGGAGACCCAGTCCCTGAGCTGCCCGTCGCTCGCCATGCCTGGCGCTCCGCTTAGGGTTCGGCGGCTTGGCGACGTGAGGCTGCGGCCGCCCACGAGCCGTGTTTGGGCGAAGCCACGGGAGGGGAGGGGAAAGGATGGGATCCCCGGACACTGGACCGTAAATCCTCCGGCGACGAGGGATGAACTGGCCGCGGAGCCGACGCTCCACCGGAGAGGAGAGGGAGTGGCGGCGGCCGCGGCGAAGTATTTTTCCAGGGAAAGGAAAAAAAAAAGAAGCGGGGGAGGAGTTGGGGCTGATGCCTGATGGGTGCCTTCTTTCTAGTACTTCGTTGGCCCAAGTCGGTAAAGACCTGTGAACAGTAGCTATCAAAAATGGGTTCAAATAGTATTTGGGTTATGGCCTTGGACCTTTCTGTTTTCCTTGTTTTCTTTTCTTTCTTTTCTGAAAAAAGTCCACATTAGGTTCCACAACAGTAGGTCGAGTTTAATTCACACCGTTCAACCGGCGAGTTTAATTCACATCATTCAACCGGTTTATTTTGGGTCCGCAAGCGGTTAGGAGAATGAGACCCCAGATATCAATCATATCTATACTAATATAAAATATATTAATTTTATCACACCATCATGATTTTCCCCGCAAGCACACACACGCACCGTTCAACCTCAGTCCGTCATGACAACTGTGCTTCTCGCCCTTTTCCCTTTCCCTTTTGCTCTCATTTCTTTTCTTTTTTTTCTCCACTGATTATATCTTAAGTTAGTCGAACCACTATTTTTTTAGCATTAGAATAGAAAACCAAAAGAGGCATAAGCATTCATTCAGTGAGTTACCACTTTTTATAGTGAACTATATCTAATGAATAAATCATCAACTGGTTAGCTTAATATATTTTATTATTTAAGATGGAGTCTCACATAATTCATAGCACAAATGGACATCATCAACTGGTCTTCTTGATGTGTGGCTGGCATCAAGTAAACTGGTTATCAGTTATAACCAGTTACATCGTGTTTGATATTTTGGAAAAAGGTTGATAATTGATGTTAACAGCTATATTCTTCACATTCACATTATTTCCTCGATGTTTTATTTCTGTAAGTTCATTTTTGGTGTCTTTGGGTTTTGTCTAGAAATTAAATTAACATTGTTCTTTTATCCATTATGTATTCTAGGCATTTCTAGGTGGCGGATAGCTAGATATTAAACAAAAACACAAGAAAGATATTTTTACGGAATCAGAACATACATTTTTATTTCACTCTTAGCCCTTTTTATGATGGCCCCTACTCGTATCTATAGTTAGTATAAGATTGAGATTGTTAATTGATGTGAATTCAGATTGTCGATGGTCTTGAATTATTATTTTGGGGCAATATCATATTATCATACTTTGTCTTCAATATATTTGATAATATGAATTGAATTAAAGTTCAAATGGATAGATTCCACAAAAGTTATTTTTAATTATATGAAATAAAGTTTTAATAGTTTATTAAGCAAATATCGTGACATCATAGTATTAGCATGGGCATATTACTAGTAGGAAGGAAAGAAGAGAGAGGGGGTGATGAATGATGTGGCAGCGAGAATCCGGATGCTGCAGAAGAGGAAGTAAAAAAGAAAAAGAGAAAAGTGTTCGTAGAGATGAGGAGCCCAAGGAGTCGTGTCCAGAAGCATGATGTAGGCACACCACCCTCAAGCACGTTGCGCTCATCCTGGGGATGCCCAATGACATGCCTAAAGTGCATCCCGCGCGGGTCGCTCAGGACCATGTGGCGGTTGTGCCACCGATGGAGGAGCGTGGCGGTTGCAGCTGGCAGAGGTGGAGCAGACCACCAGGGAATCACTGATGGTCCAATTCTTCCCGTCACGAGCCACGACGAACATCCGCCCCATGATGTCGCAACAGATAAGAGCCACAGATTGACGAAAACATAGGGGTTGTTTCCCACGACATGTTCATGTTCACAGATAGTGGAAATTTTGGGCATGATCGCAATCAGCAGCCGTTGCTGCAGCAACTACGGTATCACCATTGTACAAGAAACATGACTATCGTAGCGCTGCAGCTTTGCAGCCGCAGTGAAGAGGTACCAAATAGGCCCTTTACTGCTAGAAATTTTATCATACAGTTCGAAATCATCAAAGATTAGTGTCCTCAACTTTGGCAAACTACAACAGTAAGTGCCTCCTTGCTTGGATCAAGTTAATGGAAAACAAGAGCTGATGTGACCATGACTACTATTGATACCATTGCTCACATATCTCAAATCCGACACCGAAATTTTTCATCAAGGTGTATAGCAACTCATGAGATGAGAAAGAAAGCAATCGGATGGTGGGGAGGTAGAGTGAAAGAACGTGATTAGAAGAGGGAGGGAGTTCGACTCACTTGGCTTGTGGACCCAAAAGGCACCACGACAGAGGAAAACAAGAAAATACACGTTTTGAAAAGGAAACTGATCTAAAATCTGTATCCAATCAAATGCGGCAACTTTCTATCTCTTCTTCCTCGTCCTCTCTCACGTGAAACAAAAGCACAACGGAGCCATGGAAACCCTATCAAACCCTGGCAGCGGCGATACCATTTTTTAGGTCCCAATAACAACAAAGACATGACAATGGCGGCGACAACTGTGGTACTAGAGGTGACAAGAACTCGAAACTCTATACGAACTAGACGCTAAGACCAGCAACTCGACGAGATGATGCAACGTAAAACTCAACAAAGCAAAAACTGAAAAGAACAATGCAATAACACAAATATGGCTAGGTAAAAATGCAATTCTTTTTTTTGTATGGCTATTTTTTGGTTATAGGTAGATAAAAACTCACTGAGCAATGAAAGCTCTGGCACCACTTGATAAACCCTAAGCTCCACTTGATAAGCTCACGGCTTTGATTGGCCCGATATTTTAGTGAGTTGATGATAACTATGATTTAGAAGAAACGTTGACGACCTGACAACAACCATACTAGATGTTGTTGTAGGAATATGCGTAGGCTACAATAGCATAAATTCAAAAATTTTCTACTGTACACTCCAGGATAGCATGCGAGTAAGGGACTATAGATTGTTACCAATTGACGCGTAGGGCAGCAGAAGACTACGTTGGAGAAGTCAGTCCAATGTACGTGTGTCGGGGAGGTTGCGGAAGTAGCCGATCACCATGATTCGATCGCCCGACCACCGACTCACCTCGTCGATCTACACCGCAACATAGTAGTGTCTCTGCTAGTGTCCAAGAGTGGAACGCCGATCGCCTGTGTGCTAGAACTCGACGCATGGCTAGGGTTTGGCTCGGAGGTGGCAGCTAGGGTTTGCTCGTGGCAGATCTCAACTCACATCTAACATGAATTGCTTGTCAACGATCTCCACCCCTTGCACCTCTATTTATAGAGTTAGTCGACTGGGCCTAGAGGGTCCATCAGGACTCTATCTCTAATCGGATCCTTATCCGAACTGAGCCTTATTCGAGTCCTTATCCGAGTCAAACTCGAATACCTATTCTAACCTGTTAAGTGTGTGACCCTGTAGGTTCATGTATACTTGATTACGATCTGAGACCACTTCTCGGCCAACCTGTCAACAGCGGCCACTATGATCATTCACATCTTGATCATTTACATCCCACTACATGTTTCATATCAAATATGAATACTACTTTTATAACTATCCAGTTATGGTGTAGTGTTTGGTAGTCTCTAAGTAAGCCATTACACATGTTGGAATTCATGATGATCTCAGGTCTAAGGACTTTGCATCAACACTACTTGAGACCAACTAATGACATTAAATCCATATAGTATCTCAAGGTGGGTCTATCCAACAACATATTCTCTAACATGTGTTCACGTTATTGATTTGGTATCTTCATACAATGATCCATGAGACATGTTCATCAATCAATACACGTGTTGATCTTAGAATCATATTCGTTCTATACATATGATATATCATACATATGATATATCATACATATGATATATGATCATGGATCATTTAGAAAATAGATTCATATCACATAAAGAGTCTTATGAATAAGTCGCATACTTATTGATCAATATAAGTTATCTATTTCATGAAACGAAATAACACTTATTCATTAATACATAAAAATTGACTGTGATATTCAACATATCTATGTTGCCTCTAGTGTATATCACTAACATTTGTTGTTTTGCGCCTTAGCGATCGATACACCTCTCCGTGGGTTGTTGATTTTGCCGATGCAGATCAACCTTATTCCCTGCAAGCAAATCAAAGAAACAAGCAAAAATAAGATAAAAGTAATCTGAATTGCAGATAGAAATGAAAACAAATGATAATTTGCAATTCTGTAATGAGAAAATGGCGATCTAACCGATCACGGCTTTACCCAGAAAAGTAGCAATGGCTAAACTTTAATCTAAACAAAACCCGAGAAACCCTAAAAGGGTACCTGGCTATTTAAAGAGGTGGGAGGACGACCTAAGGGTCCGTAGAGTCGTGCTCCACTAGGTTGGGACACATCCCCCTTAGGCCCCTCTTAAACGGGGGTCCTAGATGAGATTACAAGCCCATAGAACCATGCAACAACCTATTTCTATGATTGCGGCTAACTGAGATGCAATATGTAGACGAGGCTAGATCCGTTGGTAAGAGGACTTCGAGGGCTTTTCATCAAGTATTCTTTGGCCCAAAACAGAGCTCATAACAGAGCTCATATGCATATTTGATAACATAATAAAAAAGACGAAAAGGTGCTTAAAATAGAAAAAAGCTAAAAAAAAAGGTAAGAGCAAACAAAAAAGGAAAAATAAATAATAGAGAAAATCGATTGTTACTTTGAGATTGCTCTCATATATTAGAGTTGTGCTTAAGTTATTTGTAGTGTTATCGCAATCATAAACGATACCACAAAATAACACTAAAAATAACTTAACCACAACTCTCATAAATGAAAGCAATCTGAAAAATAACAATCTATTTTCTCTTTTCTTTCTTTTCTTTCCTTTTTTCGTTTGCTCTTTTCTTTTTTTTGTGCGGCTTTTTTTTATTTTTTAAGCACCTTTCTGCCTTTTCTCATTTTTTTATTGTGTTATCAAATATGCATATGAGCTTTGTTTTGGGCCCATGAATATTTGATGGAAAGCTCTCGAAGTCCTATTCGCAACGGATCCAACCTCATCTTCAAATTATAATGGGCTTATGGACTTGTAACTTCATTTGGGATCCTGGACAAAGTGGGCCCAAGTGGGATGCGCCTCAACCTGATGGAGCACGACCCTTGGGACCACTAGGTCATCCTCCCACCTTCTGTTAAATAACTAGGTACCCTTTAGAGTTTCACGGGTTTTGTTTAGATTAAAATTTAGCCATTGCTACTTTTTAGGTAAAACCGTGATCGGTCAAATCGTTATTTTTCTCGTTACGGAATCCCAACTTATCATTAATATTCAATTTCTATTTGCAATTTAGATTGCTTTTATCTTGTTCTTGCTTGTTTCTTCGATTTGCTTGCGGGAATAAAGTTTATCTACAACGGCAAAATCAATAACCCACAAAGAGGTGTATTGATCGCTAAGGCGCAACACAACAATGTCTCCTACGATTGTAGCCGGGTCATCAACATTTCTTTCAAATCGTAATTATCATCAACTCACCAAAATATCGGGCCAATCAAAGCCGTGAGCTTATCAAGTGGAGCTCAGGGTTTATCAAAAGCAAATTTACACTAGGCTTAGTTCTTCGCATGCATGGAGGCGGCGGGCATGACAAGCGTGAACACGATCAAGACAGTAGAGGCGTAAGATGCTCCATCTTCCACCCCTGCTGGCTTCCCCACGAACAGGCTAGTGAGCTCAAGCTTGCCAGCTCCCTCGCTTCCGTCCTCTCCTCCATTGCCATCGACCTCCACAACCCCCTCCTCATCGGCCACCAACCGTCGCTACCACCTTCCCACGGGTGAAGATTGGGTCAACGTGTCATGTAAGCGCTATGTCGCTCGAAATCGTTGTCAATACCGCCAAGTGACTTGATTTGTATGACTTTGATAGATTGGATGCTTTATATCCGTTTTTATGGTTGAGAGATGTAAATAAAATTCAATCCATAGTTGGGAGACTTAAAGTGGACTTTTTCCTTTCTTAATCACAGTTTCTCTGGTGCAAGTTGAACGCAGGCCTGTAGCATGCATTCCTCTAACGCGGTCATGCCCATATGTAACACTAAATGATACCTCGTGCATTGCTGCGGGATTTACTAAGCAATCCTATGATATGAAAACCATGTTAACAATCAAGCAATAACAAAGAAAATGCAGATTTGGTTTTACTAGAAAGAGTGTACGAATCCAGAGGGGACTGAAATTAAGATATTTGGTTGCTGGGCAAGATTTCCTTGTGTGAAGTATAATTTGTCAAATCGAGAAAAATGTGACAATCTGTAGGACTGGCAGTTAGTATAATTTTTGGTTGTTGGCCAAGATTTCCAGAATAAGAAATATAACGCTGCGAGAAAAAAACTGATGAAAAGAATTAATTATGAGAACTGGATATTGAAGTACCTAACTCATGCATGTGAATTAGTAGTAGATTCCCTGGGTGTTACAAAAGAAGGATAAAAAAGTTGTGGTACATTGGAGGACTGCTAACTAAAGCAATGAATAAAATTGCATGATTCAAATAATGTGATTTTGTACATGCATTGACGCAGGATTTTTCATTAACTAAAAGTCATCGGTTAACACCACCTATCTGATGAATCCACAGGGAGCTATGAAGGCGTTAGTCAGTAAATGTTGCAGGTCATACTACCCGCCATTACTGGAGAAACCATCATTGGTTGATATGCCAAAAATCACAGTAGTCTCGGTTTAAAAATTCAACGGCTCTCTAGGAACTTTAGTCTCGGTACGTGTCACGAACCGGGACTAAAGATCACCTCTAGTCCCGGTTCAAATGTTATCAGAGCGTGTCAGAGCACCGGACATCTTTAGTCCTGGTTGGTAACACCAACCGGGACTACAGATGCTATATTTTGTCCCGGTTGGTGTTACCAACCGGGACTAAAGTTGCCCGGCGCTCTGACATGTTCTGACAGCCTCTGGCGTCATCTTTAGTCCCGGTTGGTAACACCAACCGGGACTAAAGATGATCTTTAGTGCCGATTGGTAACACCAACCGGGACTAAAGATGAGGTTCCTTTTTAAACTACTTCTTCCTCCTCCAGCCCGAGCCAGCTACACTTGTCTTCAAAATTTTTCTCTAGAGGGGAGGTGCTGCCAAAATTTTTTGTAATTTTGTTTTGGTGATAATACACAAATCTTTGCTATCTACAAGGTTAGCAACTTCTTCCTCTTATGATCTATGCTTAGCACTTCGTATTTTACGGTTGTTCTCTATACATTTTCATAGATTTGTTTTGTAAACATGAGGAGAGAGAAAATTTGTTTGGACTAATTATTTTGTTAAGCACATTATATTGTGTTGAGAAAAAAAGTTGGGGAAACTAAAGAGTAATAAAAGTATGCTTAGCACGTAACATTTATAGGAATTTAGTCCGTACAATTTTATCTCAAAAAATATTTATGAAAAATGATGAGAGAGAATCTTTTGGACAAAAAAGTTATAAAATAGATGGCAAATGACCTTTTAAATAGATGCAAAATAATTAATTAATTTTATGTTTATCACTTTAAAAGACCTTTTAAAAATAATTATAATTTTTTAGAACAACACATTACGTATGTTGGATTAGTATATAATAATTGTCTGATTATATATATACTAGCAAAATGCCCGTGCATTGCAACGGGACAACGACGCAGGAAGGAAAACAGACGGACGGCGAAGGTCTAGGCGGCGGCGCAGGAGCTCCGAGTGGCAACGGGAGGGAGGGCGTAGGCGCGGCGCGGATGGGAACGGAAGAGGGATGCGGGAGGTCTTTTTTCATCCAAGCCCTCCCTTTTTTCAGCATTGGGACTGCAGATTAATTTTATAAACACTCAAGGGGTTTTCTGCAAAATAACCTCTTTTCTTTTTTAACTGGGTTTTTTAAAAATAGCCAGACGGACTTCATGTTAATTTCGAAAAAACTCAAGGGGTTTTCTGCAAAATAGCCAGGCAAAACAAAATTTAGGTGCAAACACTACTTGCTTTATAGATAGTTATAGATATAGATATAATTATTGTAATAATATTTAAATGATTTGAATTTCGTGGAATTTTCTTACGAGTTTTTGTGCATTCCATGTAGATGGATCGGCAATGGATGTACAACGCGGATCGACGGTCGAGAGAGTTTATTCAAGACGTGCATTATTTTTTTAGTGTGGCCGATGCCTACAAGCATAAGGGTTTCATACGTTGTCCATGTAAAAAGTGCAAAAACGAGAAGGAGTATTCTACATCAAGAATTATTCATGCCCACTTGTTTCAGTCGGGATTCATGTCTCACTACAATTGCTGAACATCGCACGGAGAGGTGGGGGTTGCAATGGAAGAAGATGAAGAAGACGACAACAACATTCCGGACTGTGGTCAATACGGTGGGTTTGAAGAGAATACAGTGAGCGAGGCGGGCGGGGATGCTAAAGAAAACGACGGTGCCGATGACCTTGGTCAGATGTTGCGTGACGTACAGGGGGACTACGAAGGCGTAAAGAAAGTGCAGAAATTGGAGCGTATGTTGGCGGACTATAAAAGGTCCTTGTACCCAGGTTGTGAACAGGGGCACAAAAAGTTGGGCACCACGCTGGAATTCTTACAATGGAAGGCCAAAAATGATGTCACTGACAAGGCATTTGGCGAGTTACTAAAACTCGTGAAGAACATTCTTCCAGAGGGAAATGAATTGCCGGAATCAACGTACGAGGCTAAAAAGTTAGTCTGCCCTCTAGGACTGGAGGTACAGAAGATACACGCATGTCCTAACGATTGTATCCTCTACCGCGGTGAGGAGTAGGAGAACCTAGAAGCATGTCCGGTTTGTAAAGAACTTCCATACAAGGTTAGACGAGATGATCCAGGTGAAGTTGACGGACGGCCCTCGAAGAAAAGGGTTCCTGCTAAGGTGATGTGGTATTTTCCTATAATACCACGACTGAAGCGTCTGTTCAGGAACAAGGAGCATGCAAGAATGATGTGTTGGCATGCGGAAGAACGCCTACAAGACGGCATGCTGAGACATCCCGCCGATGGGTCACAGTGGCGAAACATCGACAGAACATTTGAAGACTTCGGCGAGGATGAAAGAAACCTAAGGTTCGGCTTAAGCACGGACGGCATGAATCCTTTTGGAGAGGAGCAGCGGGCATAGCACTTGGCCTGTGACGATGTGTATCTACAACCTCCCGCCTTGGCTATGCATGAAGCGAAAGTACATTCAGATGTCGGTTATTATTCAAGGCTCGAAGCAACCTGGTAACGACATCGATGTGTACCGAGACCGCCGATCGAAGATCTAAAACTGTTGTGGAAGAAAGAAGGTGTTCCGTGTGGGATGAAGATAAACGAAGGTTTAACCTACGAGGGTTTTGTTTGTTACCATCAATGATTGGCCTGCACTTGGCAACCTATCCGGACAAACAAACAAGGGGTACAACGCTTGCACCCACTGTATGGATGAGACTGAGTGTACGTACCTGAAACACTGTAAGAAGGTAGTGTGCATGGGCCATCGTCGCTTTCTTGCTGCAAGCCACCCTGTCCGGAGAAGAGGCAAACATTTTGATCAAAAGGCAGACCATCGTACTAAACCAAAGCATCGCAACAGAAAGACCGTGTTTGCCATGGTGAAAGACCTCAAAGTAGTATTTGGAAAGGGACCCGACAACCATTCTATAGCAAGTGAAGGTGGTCACGCGGAGATGTGGAAGAAGAAGTCAATTTTTTGGGAGTTGCCCTACTAGGAAGTCTTGGATGTCCGCCACGCAATCGACGTGATGCACCTCACCAAGAACCTTTTTGCGTAAACCTGCTTGGCTTCCTAGGTGTATATGGAAAATCAAAAGATACACTTGAGGCACGTAACGATATGAAACATATGGCACAACGCAACGGCCTTCACCCGCAACCAAAGGAAAAAGGAGCCCAATACCTAAGTCCAGCCAGCTACACTCTGAGCAGGGCAGAGAAGGAAATAATGTTTGAATGCCTGGAGAGCATTAAGGTACCGTCTGGATACTCCTCGAATATAAAGGGAATAATAAGCACGAAGGATAAGAAGTTCACAAATCTAAAGTCCCATGACTACCACGTGCTAATGACACAGCTGCTTCCCGTTATAATTCAGGGTATCCTTCCCGATAATGTCCGGCAACAATAACAAAGCTATGTGCTTTCCGAATGTAATTTCATAGAAGATCATCGATCCAGACGGACTAGAAGACTTTCAAAATGATGTGGTCCAATGTCTTGTTAGCTTTGAGATGATCTTTCCGCCTTCCTTCTTCAATATCATGACGCATCTCCTATGCCACCTTGTCAAAGAGATCCGTATCCTCGGTCCGGTATTCCTACACAACATATTCCCCTTCGAGAGGTATATGGGCGTTCTAAAGAAGTATGTTCGTAACCATTCGCGTCCGGAGGCCTGCATCGCCAATGGATATGGAACAGAGGAGGTGATTGAGTTTTGTGTCGACTTTATTGAAGACCTCCGTCCCATCGGGGTGCCTGAATCAAGCCATGAAGGTAGACTACGGGGGAAGGGAACTCTTGAAAGGAAGGCAATAATGAACATAGACAATGACTTGTACAGGAAAGCACATTGGACCGTGTTGCAACAATCTTTCTTGCTGGCTCCTTACATCGAGGAGCACTTGGCGATTGTTCGCTCGAAAAATATCGGTAAGACGGATGCCTGGATTACACGCCATCACATCGATGCATTCCCTGCTTGGCTGCGACAACGTCTCATGGGCAACACGAGCATTGACCAACAACTAGCCTTCTTGGCGAGGGGACCATCTTGCTCGATCACCACATTTCAGGCATATAAAATCAATGGGTACACATTTTACACACGGGCCCAAGACTTAAAGAGCACGAATCAGAACAGCGTTGTCCGCATAAATGCCGTGGGATACGACGGTACGGCTAGCACATATTATGGCAGCATCGATGACATATGGGAGCTAGACTATGGACCTCTGAAGGTCCCTCTCTTTCGGTGCTAGTGGGTTAGGCTCAGTGGTGGAGGTGTAACCATTGATGCAAGTGGGATGACAACGGTCGACCTAAGCAAGGTTGGATACTCAGACGAACCTTTCGTCCTTGCCAATGATGTACGGGAAGTTTTCTATGTCAAGGACATGGCTAGCAAATTAAAGAAGGGGAAAGGGTCCGACGAGCCAAAGCGCCACGTGGTTCTCCCAGACAAGAGGAAAATCGTGGGAGTCGAGGATAGAACTGACGAAGATTACGATCAGTTTGACGGGCAACCTCCATTCGCGGTGGCGGTTGACCCGAGTATCCTCCTATCAAATGAGGACACCCCTTACTCACGCAACGATCATAACGAAGGAATAATTGTGCGGAGAAAGTACGTGAGGACAAATGTTATATAGCTAAATTTATGTATGGACGATGTAAATTAAATTGAATCATTGAATATTATTGCTATCATTTGAATTTATTGCAAATTATTGTAAATTATTGAATCTATTGTAAATATATTAAATCTATTATTGAATCACCGCCACCAGCCTCCGCCGGCCACCATAGGAGAGATTTCTTCGGTTACTGATTGGCAAACGGCAGCTGCATATCCGTGCTCGATCGTCGTATCAGCTGGATCCAATGATCCATAGGTAGTACTAGTATTGGTATAGTCACTCAATGTTGGGGCTACACAGCACAGGGAAGCTTGTGTTTAACCTTGTCAAGTTGCTGTAAACCACACGAACTGAAGGCTCAGTTGATTCTACTCGGGCTCTTTTAACTCCTTTGATGGCTAAACACACCATGTCAAGGAACAAACAGAACGAAACAACCTGATTGGTAGCAGCAATGTTTTTGTCTTGGCGAAGAATAGGACTACTCGGCTCTTCGATGTGAGTACAGTTCAGAAGATTCATGGAAGAATTTACTTCCGAATGACACAAACTTGCTTGAGGGAGTACATTAGAAGATAGAAATTGAGACAAAGAATTTATATAAGAGGATACCGCTTTCTTCGATAAGGATACTTTTTGATGCACGACTGCCATTCTCAAGCCCATTACCTTTATCTAGTTCGGCTGAAACACCACGTAGAGTTTGTACAGCTGCTACACATGTCCTGGACTGGATAGAAGCATCGAAATGCACATCTTTTACGACAACCACATCATCATCTGAAAGATCCATGTCTTCCACTTGACCTTCTTCAAGATCTATAATTACATCAGGAACCTTGGTACTATCCATAGTAGTAGGTTCCCCATCCACCTGATCTTGTCCTTCAAGATCTATGATCCCATCCAAAGCCTTGGTGTTATCCAGAAGAACAGACTCCCCTTCAGATGCCAATGGGTTGACTTCATTCGAATTTGGGGGCATACATCTTTTACTGAAACACCATGTTAATTATATATGAACATATGTTAATTATATATGAATATAAAATATATCAACATATGAACATTATAATTATATATGAATATAAAATACAATATAATAAGGCATTGTAATAATTAGTCCCGGTTTGTAAAACAAACCGGGACTAGAGGTGAATTTCAGTGGGCGGGAAAACATCTTTAGTCCCAGTTGGTGGCTCCAACCAGGACTAAAGATGTCCACCTACCTGCACCACGTGGCTACCCCGCAATCTTTACTCCCGGTTGGTGGCTTCAACCGGGACAAAAGATATGATCATTAGTCCGGTTGAAGCCACCAATCGGGATAGACATCTTTAGTCCCGGTTGGTGGCTTCAACCGGGACTAATGATCATATCTTTTGTCCCGGTTGAAGCCACCAACCGGGAGTAAAGTATCTTCTATCCTGGTTGTTGGCTTCTACCGGGACAAAAGATGCCGTGACTATATATAGCAAGGGCCTCACTGGGGATCCAACACTTAGCCGTTTTCGCACTTCGCAACTGCATCGTCTTCGTCTTCGTCGCCGTCGCCGAGCCCCAGGACGCCGCCACAGCACGCCGTCTCCGCCGTCTTCATCGCCGTCGTAGGTCAGCGCCGCCGCCCCCCAAAGAATTTCCGACATTATGCGCTAGGGTTTGGCCGCCGTCGACGCCATCACCATCGCCGCCATCGTTGCGGTCGACGCTGCCGCAGCCGCCGTCGCCGTCGCTGCTGCCCCCTTCCCACGCCGCCCACTCCCCTTGCGCCCCTCCCCACGCCCCCTGAGCCGGCCGGCCCCTAAACCCTAAACGGCCGCGCGCCGCCCTCCACTCCACGCCGCCATCGCCGCCCTCTCCATCCTCGCCGTCGCCGCCGCCCTCTGTGAATGTTAATATATGAATTTTGAATATATGTGTATTTTGAATATATGTGTATTTTGAATATATGAATTTTGAATATATGAATTTTGTATGTATGTGTATTTTGAATATATGAATTTTGTATGTAAATGGACTATTATATGTAAATGGACTGTTGAAAGTGTATGTGAATTTTGAATTTTGAATTTTGAATATGTATTTAAATTTGAAATTTGAAATTTGAATGTTTATGTGAATTGTGAATTTTGTATTTTCGAACGAACGAGAACGAGAAAATCAACAAATGGTCGTAAACGAACGAACGGACGGACGGACGAACGAACAAATGTTCGTTCGTTCGTGGACGAACGGAAGTGGACGAACGGGCGAACGAACGTGGACGAACGGACGTGGACGAGAGGACGTGGACGAACGGACGGACGAACGGACGAACGGACGGATGAACAGACGGACAAACGGACAGACGAACGGACGGACGAACGAACGGACGTGGACGAACGGACGGACGGACACTCGTTCGTTCGTTCGGTCGGTCGTTCGGTCGTCTCCTCCTTTCCTCTCTCTCCTTTCCTCTCCACTTCCACTCCTCTCCTCCTTATCTCCCTCACATCATTCTCCTCTCTTTCTCTCCTCTCCTCCAGATGATCGTGTTAGTGATATGCCCTAGAGGCAACATGGAGATGTTGGATATCACGTCAATGTTTATGTATTTATGAATAAAGTGTTATTCAATTCCATGAAATAAACATCTTGTATTGATCAATAAGTACGTGACTTATTTATGAGACTCTATATGTATGAATCTATTTCTAAGTGATCCCTGATCATATATCATATTATTGGAACTAATATGATTCTAAGATCGGCATGTCTATTGATTGATGATCATGTCTCATAGATCATGGGTATGGAGATACCAAATCAATAAACATGGACATATGTGTTAGAGAACACATTGTTGTATAGACCCACCATGAGACACTACAGAATTAATGTGTCATTAGTTGGTCTCGGGTAGTGTTGGTACAAAGTCCTTAGACCCGAGATCACCATGGATTCCAACATGTGTAGTAGCCTACTTTGGGACTACCAAACGCTATTCCGTAATCGGGTAGTTATAAAAGTAGTTTTCGGGTTTGCTATGAAACATGGAGTGGGATGTGAGTGATCAAGATGGAATTTGCCCCTCCTTTGGAGAGATATCTCTCGGGCCCCTCGAGGTAATGGATTATGGAAATGCATGGTCATGCTAAGTTGATTGAGGAGTCAATCAACGACGGATAATCCAATACGGTTCGAGTGAATGGTTAAGCTATTGAAGGGATGGCACACATCTTGTCTATAGCTTAATTGGTATCGTGAGGCAAAGGGATTTGTGTACACATTAGGGTTGAGCCGATATTATATTCTTGTATACTATGGTGTCAATATGTGCCGCTGCTAGGCGCCGCTATTGACAGTCGACCGAGTTGGACTCGAGCCGACGATCGGCTAAGTTAGACTATAGCCGAAACCAAGTATACCTGAACCTACGTGGTCGCACGCTTAAGGGGATAGAATAGATATTCGAGTTGGACTCGGATACGTCTCGATCGGATAGGGATCCGATCGGATAGAGTTCTATGGGCTTACGACGTATGGGCGGCCAACTCTGTGAGATTCGGATAGGATCCGATTTAAAATAGAGGCCTGATCGGCCACTAGTCCCGTCGGCCAACTCTATATAAAGGGGCGAGGGTGGAGAGTTTGTATCGCATTGAACCGAATCCGCAATGAAGTCGACGAGATCAATCTCCACGGAAACCCTCCCCACTTTCGAGCCAAACCCTAGCCTTGCATCGCGTGTTATCACACGGGTGTTCGGTGTTGTTCCTGGACGTGTGGATACCGGTAGAGGCGCTGCTACGTTGCGCGCTATTGATCGGCTACGAATCGGCTGTGGTGGAATCTGCTGCGGTCGAGCGCATCGGAGCGAGGCGCGAGAACGCAGTCAGACGACTCGACAAATCGGCTACATCGACGAATCGGCTGTCCCCGGGAATCGGCTGTCGGCTTGCGGGAATCGGCTACACTGTTTCGGATCGGATAGCCCTGATTGGCTATTTCCGCTGCATACTCCAATCAGTAACGATCTATCGGCCCTTACTTACAAGTGTTCCTGGTTTGCGCGGTAGAAAATTTTTGTTTTCGGCTAGCGTAGCTTCCGCGTAACCCTTCAGTGGTATCAGAGCTAATCTTGCTTAGTTCGGGTTTTAGATTGGATCTGGAACATGCTTTGTGCACGGGTTGATTAGATCAATCGGTTTTATGGGATCTGTAGAGGAGAGTTGATGGTAATTGCGTTTCTTGATAGTGTATCGGAACGACGTAATGTGATTACGTCGAAGCAATATCTATAGAACTCGGTTTGAGTCGACTTCGAGATAGCGTTCCTTGATAGTGTATCGGAATGGTATAATGTGATTATACCGAAGCTTTCTCATAGTCCGATCTTGTTTGCTGCCTCGCGCCTATGCAAACCATCTCCCTTGATAGTGTATCGGGACGGCATAATGTGATTATGCCGATATGGTTTTCGTAAGCGATTTCATAGATTGGATCTATGAATTTCATAGATTGGGACCGCCGTGTGCACCCCCCTTATAGGTCGTCTCGATGCCGTTTCTCTGCGATAGGTAGAAAACGTTTCTACGCCTAACTTGTTTTTGCACAGAATGCTTTGAGATGGTATGACTCTATTGTATGTATGAGATGCATGTGATGCATGTAATATTCTTTCACATGTGCAATCCCTGTAATATTCTTTTATACGTGCAATGCTTGTAATATTCTTTCACGACCTGCGAGTCGATGTAATCTTCAATTAGAGCTTCTATAGTAGTAGCTTAGTTTGAAGAAATCAAGCATTCGGCACTCGGAAGAACGGTGATGAAGATGGATATCATCTACACTGGCATGGAGATGGAGATCACCATGTGAAGGGGGCCATACTATTTCATTATGTGCTATTCTACTTGCTTTCATATATGTGATATGTTTGTCTGATAGGATAGCATCCCTCACAAAATTAAGTAGCAATGATGCCCTTCCAAATGTTGCACCCATCACCGTTATGCTCGTCAATGATGGGTCTGCCAAAGCAGAGTGTCATTCTCTATCATAACACGAGGGGGTATATGTTGGACATATACAGTAGGAGCATTTGGTTTACTTAACAAGGCTATCAAAATAGTTTTGGGCCTTGGGGCATAGGTTGGCGCCGGGGCATGGAGATGCCACACCAACAACAAGAGTCACATAGAGATGTGATTAGCAAGGTGTTGCTTACCGATTCATATTGAATTATCACATGAACAATATGGATGGAACCTTGGCTGAATTACATGGGATGCTAAAGACAGCTGAGGAGAGTATCCAGAAGAATGGTCATCATGTGATGATGATGCAGAAGGCTAAGCGCAAACCACCTGTCAAGAAACTTTGCACCAAGAGGAAGTTAACTCCCGATGAGATCGCGAGTGCCTCCAATGCAAAGAAGGGCAAGAAGGGGTCGGCGGCATCAGATGCCGTTTGCTTCTATTGCAAGGAGACATGCCACTGGAAGAGGAACTGCAAGAAGTACATGGAGGATCTCAAAAAGAAGCAAAGTACTACTTCTGCTTCAGGTATTAATGTTATAGACATTAATCTTGCTACTTCACCTACTGACTCTTGGGTATTTGATACCGGATCAGTAGCTCATA
This sequence comes from Oryza australiensis, assembly GCA_019925245.2. Lineage (NCBI taxonomy): Eukaryota > Viridiplantae > Streptophyta > Magnoliopsida > Poales > Poaceae > Oryza > Oryza australiensis. The sequence continues at coordinate 1,005,498 of JAIFGZ020000429.1, forward strand.
TTTGCAAATCGTTGCGGGGAATGAGAAGAAGTAGAGGATTGAGAAGGGGCGAGGTGAACTGCGCGTCGGCAATGGAGCAAGCGTTGCTACGGTTCTTGTCGGCACAGTACCACTTCATCTACCTTCGGGATTAGTTTTGGAATTGAATAATTGTTATTATGTTCCAACACTATGTCAAAACGTTATTTCGCTTCATGTTTGCAAGCGGAAGGATATGATTTTAGATCAATGGACAATGGTTGTTCAATATATCTTAGAGATATGTTCTATTTTCATGCTCCATTGGTGAATGGATTATACGTTTTGAATCTTGAAGCGTCTCCCATCTATCACATTAATACGAAAGGCAACTCTCTAATGATATAAACCCCACGTTTATCCGGCATTGTCGCTTAGGCCATATAAATAAGAAACGCATGGAGAAGCTCCATAAGGATGGATTGCTTCACTCTTTTGATTTTGAATCATTTGAGACATGTGAGTCTTGTTTACATGGTAAGATGACAAAGGCACCTTTCACGGGACACAGTGAAAGAGCAAGTGACTTGTTGGCACTAGTTCATACTGATGTATGTGGACCAATGAGCTCAACGGCCGAGGTGGTTATCGTACTTCATTACCTTTACCGATGACTTTAGTAGATATGATTATATCTACTTAATGAGGCATAAGTCCGAATCCTTTGAAAAGTTCAAAGAATTCCGAATGAAGTACATAATCATTCGGGAAAACAATCAAGTTTCTACGATCGGATCGTGGAGGGAATACTTGAGCCAAGAGTTTGGTAATCATCGAAAGATTATGGAATTGTTTCACAATTGACTCCGCTAGGAACTCCACAATGGAACGGAGTGTCCGAACGGAGAAATCGCACCTTGATGAGCCAAAGTGATCTTCCGTTATCCTTCGGGATATGCTCTTGAAACAGCTACGCTCACACTAAATAGAGTTCCATCTAAGTCGGTTGAAAAGACAACATATGAGATATGGACAGGGCAACCCCCTAGTTTGTCTTTTCTCAAAATTTGGGGATGCGAAGCTTATGTAAAACGTTTACTGATCGACAAGCTCACACCCAAATCGACAAGTGCTTCTTTGTGGGATATCCTAAGGAAACTAAGGGATATTACTTTTATAATTGAGAACAAGGCAAAGTGTTTGTCGCCCGACACGGTGTTTTCTTGGAGAAAAGTTTCTTTCAAGAAGGGTTAGTGGGAGCAGGGTGCATCTTGAAGAAGTTCAAGAAACACCGGAAAATGTTTCGGCGACCACGGAACCACAACGGGAGGAGTAAAGTGTTGCGCCACCGGTTGTAGATACACCGCCCACGGAGTGCGAAAGATCACGTCGTGCATCGACAGTACAGTGCGGAACAACGTGATATATTGTTGTTGGACAACGATGAGCCTAAGACCTATGAGGAAGCAATGGTGGGACCCGATTCCAACAAGTGGCTTGGAGCCATGAAATCCGAAATAGAATCCATGTACGACAATCAAGTTTGGAACTTGGTTGATCCACCGATGGTGTCAAAACCATTGAGTGTAAATGGGTTTTTAAGAAAAAGACCGATATGGATGGAAATGTTCACATCTATAAGGCGCGATTGGTGGTGAAAGGTTTTAAACAGATTCAAGGAGTTGATTATGATGAAACCTTCTCGCCCGTCGCAATGCTTAAATCTATTCAGATTATCCTAGCGATTGCTGCATATTTCGATTACGAGATATGGCGAGATGGATGTCAAAACGAATTTCCTAAATGGAAACCTAAGCGAGGATGTATACATGATACAACCTCGGGGTTTTGTCAATCCACAATCGCTGGAAAGATATGCAAGCTACGAAATCCATTTATGGATTGAAGCAAGCATCTCGGAGTTGGAATATTCGTTTTGATGAAGTAATCAAAGGGTTTGGTTTCATCAAAAACGATGAGGAGGCCTGTGTTTACAAAAGGTCAGTGGGAGCGCAATTGTATTTCTAATCTTATATGTGGATGACATATTGTTGATTGGAAATGATATCCCTATGCTAGAATCCGTCAAGTCTTCATTGAAAAATAGTTTTTCCATGAAAGACTTAGGGAGGCAACATACATATTAGCATTCGGATCTATAGAGATAGATCCAAGAGGCTAATTGGATTAAGCCAAAGTACATACATTGACAAGGTGTTGAAAAGGTACAACATGCATGATTCCAAGAAAGGTTTCTTGCCCATGTCACAAGGTATTAATCTTAGCAAGAATCGGTGTCCTCGGGCACATGATGAGCGGAATAAGATGGGTATGGTTCCATATGCTTCGGCAATTGGATCCATCATGTATGCCATGCTTTGTACACGCGCGAGATGTCTCGTACGCTTTGAGTGCTACGAGTAGATACCGATCGGATCCAGGTGAAGGTCACTGGATGCCGTAAAGAATATCCTTAAATACTTGAGAAGAACTAAGGATATGTGCCTAGTCTATGGAGGTGAAGAAGAGCTCGTTGTAAGTGGTTACACCGATGCTAGCTTCCAAACGGAAAGGGATGATTATAGATCGCAATCGGGTTCGTGTTTGCCCGAACGGAGCGCGCATTGGAAGAGTTCCAAGTAGGATACGTTGCTGATTCTACAACGGAGGCCGAGTACATTGCTTGCTTCGAAAGGTGCAAAGGAGGCTGTTTGGATCAAGAAATTCGTTTCGAGCTTGGTGTGATGACCAGTGCGCGGTCCAATGTCTCTCTATTGTGATAATAGTGGAGCCATTGCGCAAGCCAAGGAGCCGAGGTCACATCGAAGTCCAAACACATACTTCGGCGATATCATCTCATCCGCGAGATAGTGGACAGAGGTGATGTCAACATATGCAAAGTGCACACGGATCTCAACATAGCCGATCCGCGACAAAACCTCCCCTCGGCGAAGCATGAGGCGCACACAAAGCAATGGGTATTAGATACTTACATGATTCACTCTAATGCAAGTGAGAGATTGTTAGTGATATACCCTAGAGGCAACATGGAGATGTAGGATATCACGTCAATGTTTATGTATTTATGAATAAAGTGTTATTCGGTTTCATGAAATAGACATCTTGTATTGATCAATAAGTACGTGACTTATTTATTAGACTATATGTATGAATCTATTTCTAAGTGATCCTCGATCATATATCATATTATTGGAACTAATATGATTCTAAGATCGGCATGTCTATTGATTGATGATCATGTCTCATAGATCATGGGTATGGAGATACCAAATCAATAAACATGGACGTATGTGTTGGAGAACACATTGTTGGATAGACCCACCATGAGACACTATAGGAATTAATGTGCCATTAGTTGGTCTCGAGGTAGTGTTGGTACAAAGTCCTTAGACCGAGATCACCATGGATTCCAACATGTGTAGTAGCCTACTTTGGGACTACCAAACGCTATTCGTAATCGGGTAGTTATAAAGGTAGTTTTCGGGTTTGCTTGTGAAACATGGAGTGGGATGTGAGTGATCAAGATGGAATTTGCCCCTCCTTTGGAGAGATATCTCGGCCCTCGAGGTAATGGATTATGGAAATGCATGGCCATGTTAAGTTGATTGAGGAGTCAATCAACGGACGGATAATCCAATACGGTTCGAGTGAATGGTTAAGCTATTGAAGGGATGGCACACATCTTGTCTATAGCTTAATTGGTATCGTGAGGCAAAGGGATTTGTATACACATTACAGGTTCGAGCCGATATTATATTCTTGTATACTATGGTGTCGGTATGTGCTTGCTAGGCGCCTTTATTGACAGGTCGGCTGAGGTTGACTCGAGCCGACGATCGGCTAAGTTAGACTATAGCCGAAACCAAGTATACCTGAACCTACAGGGTCGCACGCTTAAGGGGATAGAATAGATATTCGAGTTGGACTCGGATACGGCTCGATTGGATAGGGATCCGATCGGATAGAGTCCTATTGGCTTACGACGTATTGGCGGCCAACTCTGTGAGATTCGGATAGGATCCGATTTAAAATAGAGTCCTGATCGGCCACTAGTCCCAGTCGGCCAACTCTATATAAAGGGGCGAGGGGTGGAGAGTTGATGTATCGCATTGAACCGAATCCATAATAGAAGTCGCCGAGATCAATCTCCACGGAAACCCTTCCCACTTTCGAGCCAAACCCTAGCCTTGCATCGCGTGCTAGCACACGGGTGTTCGGCGTTCTGTTCCCGGACGTGTGGATACCGGTAGAGGCGCTGCTACGTTGCGTGCTATTGATCGGCTACGAATCGGCTGTGGTGGAATCGGCTGCGGTCGAGCGCATCGGAGCGAGGCACGAGAACGCAGTCAGACGACTCGGCGAATCGGCTACATCGGCGAATCGGCTGATTGGTGAATCGGCTGTCCCCGGGAATCGGATGTCAGCTTGCGGGAATCGACTACACTGTTCCGGATCGGATAGCCCTGATTGGCTATTTCCGCTGCATACTCCAATCGGTAACGATCTATCGGCCCTTACTTGCAAGTGTTCCTGGTTTGCGCGGTAGAAAATTTTTGTTTTCGGCTAGCGTAGCTTCCGCATAACCCTTCAGATCGTACTCACGGACGTGAACGAACGATAGAACGAATGGACGATAGTTTAGGGTTAGGGTTAGGGTTAAGGGCGAACGCGACGTGAATGATAGAACGAACGGTCGGTCGGTCGTGTTCTAGCCGAGAGAAACAAAAGAGAAGAAGGAAAATATAGAACATGATATTCTTCACAAGTCTTTTCTAGGATGGAGATAATCTGTGATTCTGAATCTATCTTCTTCTTTTTGTCTTTTTTTACATAGACATACATGATTTTTCTGAATAATTGATACATGTATTAACCGAATATTTTTTTCAGAATTCTTTGATTAAGTCCTAAATCGACAACAATCAAATGACAGATCGTGACGAGGAACAGCTTCTCCTTGATGAGATAGCACGAGGAACAGAGTTTTACAACGAGGAGGGTAATGAAGATACAAATCAATACCTCAACAAGGAGGGGAACGAGGGGGGGACGAGCAGGGGAACGATGAGGAGAATGAGGGCTCCGCCTCCGCCTCCGCTGGACAGAAGAGGGCACGCGGGCAACGCGGCCTCGGCAAGCGCATAGAGGGTCGACATGTCATAACGGAGGTAGAATCGATGGTCGCCCAATTGCCCCCGGAAGGACGTCGCAAGGAAGTTTGTGGTGCACAGCGGATGGGTGGTGAGGGATCACGTGCCCGTAAGCGTTGCCAACTGGAGGCGATCAAGGACAGGAGGAGATGAGCAGAGCTATCTACCGGACACAGAGAAAGAGATGCTCTGGACGACAATGCTGCAGACGTTCACCATCCCAGACACACAACAAGCAAGGGTCAAGGAATGGACGTTAAAGAAAATGGCAGAGCTCTTCAGGAACTACAAGAAAGAGTTACACAAGAAATATATCCTGAAGGGCCAGACCCCTGACTTTGACAAGTTTCCAAAGCTCAGAGATCATTGGGATGCTTTTATTGAACACAAGACTGGGGAAGAAGCACAAGCTATCATAGAAAAGAACAAGGCCAATGCAGCTAAAAAGAAATATCATCACAAGCTTGGGTCAGGCAGCTATAAGAAAGCAATGGAGAAATGGGAGAAAATGGAAGCCGACCTTGAAGCACGAGGTACCGTTCCAGGCACAGCCAACTGGCCGGAACGATCAAAGCACTTGTTTTATGCTCACGGCGGCTCACTTAATCCCGTCGATGGCACAATTATCTTTGGTGATGAAATTCAAGAAGCCGGATGGAGGTTAGAGGAGGCGCTGCAGGCCACTTCCTCGGGCGCGTTCAGGCCCGACAAAGAGAAGGATGAGCTAATGCTCGCCCTCCAAAACCCAGAGCACCCGGGGCGTACGTGAGGAAAAGGCATCGTCCCCTGGAAATATGGGTTCCAAGCTGACGTCGACACATACAAGAGCCGAATAAGGTCAAAGCGAGAGCAGGATGCGAGGTTTGCTGAGATGGAAATAAAGCTCTCGCAGATTGATCAGATTGTGGATGAAAGGCTGACCCTAAGGTTGGCAGAGGAGCGGAGCCATTGGGTTAGCCAACAGCGAGGATCCGGCAACTGACCGCTCAACTACGGCGAGCGGCGCAGCAGTGCGCTTCAAGGAAATGAAGATGATTTGGCCCCACAAGCTGAACCGGGTGCGCCATGCCCCGTTGATGACATCACACAGCGGACCCCATGTGAGCTGCACATTCCGCTAAAGAACATAACAATAAAGGTATGTTCGTACTTTTATGTTGTACGTATATTTCCTTGAATAACTTGTCAATCAATGTTCATTACTAACTAATAAACAATCTTCTCGAACAGGTCGCATCGGGCATGGCCATTCCAGTAGACCGAGACGGCACCTACCACTCCCGGCCCGTTCCACCTGCGTACTCGAAAGTTGAAATTGAATAGGTGGAATGCGGCTATGAAGATCTCGAGCTGGATATCCCCGGAGGAGACGGGGAGCTGACGCTAGGAGAAACAGCTCACGGAATATTTCTCTGGAGGAAGATCTTCATAATATTCCTCGGACGTGGGCCGTCTCCTCCGCCTGTCGTCTCCTCTGCCTCCTCCGTCTCCACGTGGGTCGTCTCCTCCGCCTCCTTCACTGCCTCCGCCTCCTCCGCCTCTTGCGTCGCCCCCACGAGCACCAACTCCTAAACGGTCGTCTCCATCTCCACCGCCTTCTCAGTCTCCTCCGTCGCCACAACGAGCACCGACTCCTAAACGAACAACATCTCGAGCCCCGTGGTCAATGTCAACCAGCAGTGGACCAAGAAGCAGGAGGCCTAAACTTGACCCGCGCCCGCCAGCCCCAAAGAAAACGGCGTACGACATGACTCCAGAGGAGCTGCACGAGGCCGTCTAAGCTGAAGTCAAGGCCCACTTCAGAAAGAAGTCTCCTGAGAAGCCTCCTAAAATCCCCTAGTGTGGACCCCCATTTTTGGAACGTCAATCTTTTGTGTTCATAGTACCATTTCCCTGGATCGAGTAGTTTGGTACCCACGAAATACAGTACTAAATTATCAGGTGCATATGCACGAATAGTATTACACCAAAAGTGTTACAATATAGGCCCGAAGGCAATATCCAACATATAGGACCTCATGGTCCAGATACAACCAAAGGTAGAAATTAGGTAAGGCAGCGGAAAGAAGGCAGCGGCCTGTCGATTGCCACAGGCAACGACCGGAGACTAAGACCTAGCAGACTCCACCGTCTTCTTCGCCCTCCTGGTAGTAGGCATATGGATCCTCCAAGTCTTCATTCCCACCATCTGAAGGTTTGTGCGTATAGCAAGGGTGAGTACCAACCGTACTCAGCAAGCCAACATGGAAAGATGCACATGATAGGGGATTCTCAAGGAAATGCTGTGGTTTATTTGCACAAAGCCAACTTTATAAATCGTTTCACAAACCTAGCATCTAGCCAAGTCAAGTTTTAGTTCCATAGTTCATTAAGTCGGCGACGGTTCTGTTTACCGTCCATAGTGATTTCAAGGATGGCTTCCCGCCTCCGGTTCGTCATGGTTTTCTGGGGAGTCTACCCCTTCTCGCCTTTCGAGAAGTTGATCCACCAGTCAATAAAAATAATCATGCAAACCCATCCCATCATTTTAAAATTTAGAGTCTAGCCAAGCGAAAGTCTTGTCACGATGCTCTATATCCGCGAGCACGGTATTCGAATAGATTGATTCATTCACACTGCAGTGGATTTACACTTTACCCGTACTCCGCGACTGCCCAACAAATGAGCCTACGTCCCAACACATGAGATGGTCACGGCAAAGCCTTTCGATAACCTCAGTTTGGCAGTACCCGCTCCATGAACTTAAATCCTCTTGCACTCTAGCCATCCTTTTCTAGCAGTGTGAGGAGTTCTGGCGCTCCCGAGGTAAGGGAAAACTTCATTCATCAAGTTATAATTAATTTCGATTTTCAATCATCCATTCCCAATCTCATCTTATACATAGGAACCACTATGCAGGGGTACCGCCTCCGTTCGGATATTTACTTTGCTAGGTCTATACCCATTTGAGAAGTACTGTTGTACTGGCTCGTTTCCCGGCTATCTCATGGCTCGGTCCTTAATTGACCGGGGTCGGCACTTGCCTTTTTCCGGAATTCCACCCATATCATCCAGCCACCCCAGTCTAAGACATTTGTTTGGTATTTACAGTTTTCATCAAAACTTATTTGATCATTCTCATGGCAATATGGCGCTCATGTCTCCACATGCCGTATACTAACTACCTTTCCCAAAGGTAGTTGCCCAAGCATATATCTATTTGCAAAAGCATGAGTATGCATGGATCTAATAATAGCATGGCTAAGCATTTTACCGAAGATTTTCTTCGGTTACATCATGTCGAGGGTTACAAAGAATAAAACTAAAGGTATTCAACATCAAGGCATGGCATAACAAGAATAGGTATTCTTTTATGTAAAGCATGCACATTTTAGTTTAAGAATCAACACAAGTTCGCAAATAGGACCAATATGTTCAAAGGATGTGATGACTTGCCTTGCTCGCATGCTTATTGAACGGGGTCTTCAATGGAGTCAGTGCCTGCTTCTTCGGGTGCTAACCGTACGTGCGAAAAAAAGATTGATCTCGATTAGAATCCAATAAGAACGAATAAAAGATCAAGAAAACCATCAAAGAACTCTAAAATATCTACCCTGCGATTGTAACCGAGTTAGGGAAGAATTTTGAATGAAATATGAGTAAAGAAAACGAGTAAGGGTCGTTTTAGGGTTTTCGCAAAATACCGATTAAAAGATTAGGTGATAAACCAATAAATGTTGTTTGAAAGATTTTATATTTTAAGTATGGTGAGTTAGAAAGCCAAATCATATTTTAAAAAGGCAAGAAAGAATAAATTAAATCCTCAAGAAAATTTTACGCGAAAAGTGAAGTTGCCAGGAATCTTATTTCGAAATGTGAGTTTTTCCCGAGAAAAATGTATGAGAAAACTATATATTTCAGCACAAATATTTCCCAAAAATATTTCCCAATTTTTCTAGAATTTTTCCCTATTTTTCTAATTTTTCCTCCTTCTTTTCTTTTCTTTTCATCTTTTCCTTTTCCTTTTCTTTTTCTTTTTTCTTTACTCTACCCGGCACCGTGTATTCTCTCTCCTATCTACCCCGCTTCGTCTACCCCCTACCGCCCGCCCGACCGAACCGGCGGCGATGGTGCGGTAGTAGCAGACGGCGGCGACGGCGATGCCGCGGGCCAAGGTGGAAAATGTAACGGCGAGGGACTCACCTAGCGGCGGCGGGCGACGGCGAGCAACGGCGAACGGCGGGTGGCGGCGAAACACGGCAGTGACGGCTCGGTGGCACGGCTCGGCGAAACGGCGGTTTCGGCAACTCCGGCGACGGCGATCTACGACGATGGCGGGAGGAAATGAGGAGAAAAGGGCGACGGCGAGGTTGGAGAGGAATGGGGGCTTTGCTCTCCATTTATAGGCGCACGGGAGAGAGAGAGCCGAGAGGGGAAGCGGGTCAGCGCGGCGACGCCGGCGGGCGCCACGCGGCGGCGGCGAGCGGGACCGCACGACGGGCGACGGCGTGCGCCATGTGGCAGCGGGCCTCGGCAGGTCCGGCGCGTGGGGGCACGGCGACGTGGGCGCGGGCGGCACGACGTGGCGCGCAGGTGGTGCGGGCTGCGGCGGGCGTGGCGGCGTGTCGCGCGGGCGACGAGCGGCGGCACGCCGTGTGGCTGCGGGCGGGGCGCGGCGCGCGACGGGTGACTCCACGGGGACGGTACGGTGGGCGGACGGCGCGCACGCGAGCTAACGGGGCCTAGTACGGTGCGGCTGCGATGCGCGACGCGTGCGAGGGCCTGGACACGGTCGAACACCTCGCGCTAAATGAACAGTGTAATTTTTCATTTTTCCCAAATTAAATTCCTAATTTCCCATTTCTATTTCCTTTCACCCTAAAATTCAAAATAAATTCTAATATTCCCAAACCAAATTTGGAAATATATTTTCAAACTTTTCCCCTACTTTTTATTATTCAAAATATATTTTTCATATTTATTTTATTTCTTCTTTTAAATTCAATAAATTAGGGTCTTTGATTAAAATAAGTTTCTAAATTCATATTTCCTTTTCAAAAATATTTTTATCATACAAATCCAAATATTTATTATTTTCTCCACCAATTAGGGTTTAAACCAAAATATATTCTTTTCAAAGAATCTTTTATAAATCCACAAAATTATATATTTACCCTTTTCCAAATATATATTTTGAATTATTTCTCCTATGGGATTTCAAAGCTTAGGGTTTTTGTCCAACTTCACATCAAAGTAATTCCAAAAAGAAACTCTTATGCAACTGAGCTGGCAAATAAGATCGAAAAACACGATAAGAAGCAATAAGCCAAAAAGTTTTTGTATGTTCCGATTTTTAATTTCTAATTTTAAATTCTTCGATTTTTACGGTGTTACAAACCTACCCCCTTAAATAAATCTCGTCCCCGAGATTTCTTACCGGTTGTTGAGTAGGTGTGGGTATTCAGTCTTTAGAAAATCTTCGCTCTCCCAGGTGGCCTCTTCTTCGGTGTGATTGCTCGATTGCACTTTGTACATGCGCCATGACTTGGTTCATGTCCTCTTTTCTGCCTCCTCCAATATCTTTATTGGACGTTCCGGGTATGTGAGATCACCGTCGATATGGATGGTTTCCAAAGGAGCTTGCTCTTCCGGCACTCGCAGGCACTTCTTCAATTGCGACACATGGAATACTGGGTGAACATCGGAGATGTTCTCGGGTAACTCTAGCTGGTAGGCCACTTCGCCTCTTCTGGCGCTTATCAGGAATGGGCCCACGTATCTTGGCGCAAGTTTCCCTTTGACCTTGAACCTCTGGGTCCCTCGTAGTGGTGAGACCTTTAGGTACACATAGTCGCCTACATTGAACTCTAAGTCCCTTCGACGAGTATCCACGTAGCTCTTCTGTCGAGATTGGGCCGCCTTTAATCGGTCCTGGATCAGGCGGACCTTTTCCTCGGCCTCTTTGATTATGTCAGGTCCAAACACGGCTCGTTCACCGGTTTCTGACCACATCAATGGGGTTCGGCATCGCCGTCCAAATAGGGCTTCATTTGGCGACATCTTCAGACTTGCTTGGTAGCTGTTGTTGTAGGAGAATTCGGCGTACGGTAAGCATCTTTCCCAATCCTTGGTAAAATCCAACGCACGAGCTCTCAGCATATCCTCAAGAACTTGATTTGTCCTTTCGGTCTGCCCGTCGGTCTGTGGGTGGTAAGCGGTACTGAAGGCAAGGTAACTTTCGAGTGCCTCATGAACTTTGCTCCAGAAATGGGACGTGAATTGAGTATCACGATCCGATATAATTCTTTTTGGCACACCGTGAAGACACACGATCCTACTCATGTATAGTTCCGCCAGCCACGCACTATTGTAGTTAGTCTTAACGGGGATAAATCTGGCGGTCTTGGTGAGTCGATCTACTATTACCCAAATGGAATCATATCCCGCTGCAGTTTTGGGTAGTCCAACGATGAAGTCCATGCCTATCTCATCCCATTTCCACTCGGAAATCTTGAGTGGCTGCAACAAGCCTGCCGGTCGTTGATGCTCGGCTTTTACACTTTGGCATACATCGCATACGGCCACGTATTCGGCTACGTCCCTCTCCATCTTGGGCCACCAGTATTCCTCCTTCAAATCCTGGTACATCTTTGTGCTGCCAGGATGTAGCGAATAATTTGATTCGTGTGCTTCTTTTAGGATTAATCCTCTCAAACCACCTTGCTTAGGCACGTAAATCCTTTTCTTATACCACAGGGTTCCATTGTCATCTACCGAGAATTCCTTCGCGTGCCCGGCGGCCATGCGCTCTTTGATCGTTTGTGTTTCTCCATTATCCTTTTGAGCTTCTTCTATTTGAGTCCTCAGAAGAGGTTGGATTTCTAGTGAGTTCACCTCTCTGTGAGGAATCAGGTGTAAGTTAAGTCGAGCCATCTCTTCTTGGAGCTCACTGGCCATGCCTTCCAGTCTCATATGGTTGCATTGGGCTTTGCGACTTAACGCATCGGCCACTACATTCGCCTTGCCGGGGTAGTAATGGATTCCTAGATCGTAGTCCTTGATCAATTCCAACCACCGTCTCTGACGTAAGTTGAGATCGGACTGAGTAAAGAAGTATTTTACGCTCTTGTGATCAGTGTATACATCACAGTGATTCCCGATCAGAATAGTGTCTCCAGATTTTTAACGCATGAACAACTGCTGCTAATTCCAAGTCATGCGTGGGGTAGTTTTCCTCATGGGGTCGCAGCTGTCTCAAGGCATATGCCACGATCTTTCCATCCTGCATCAATACACATCCCAGTCCTTGTCGAGACGCATCACAGTATATCACAAAGTCCTTATGGTTATCAGGTAGGATTAAGATTGGGGCGGTGGTTAACTTTTCTTTTATTATGTCAAAGGCTTCCTAACACTTCTCGTTCCAGGCGAATTTCTTCTCTTTCTTCAGAAGTTGAGTCATGGGTCGGGCTATCGTGGAAAACCCTTCGATGAATCGCCGATAATATCCGGCCAATCCCAAGAAACTCCGAACCTCTGTTACTGACTTGGGTGCCTTCCATTATGTAACAGCTTCGACCTTGGCAGGGTCTACCGCTACTCCTCCAGCTTAGACTACATGGCCAAGAAAAGCGACTTTCTTAAGCCAGAACTCACATTTACTAAACTTCGCATACAACTGATGCTCTCGTAGCTTCTTCAGTACTAGTCATAGGTGTTCTGCATGTTCCTCATCGTCTTTGGAATAGATAAGAATATCGTCGATAAACACCACCACGAATTTATCCAGATATTCCATGAATACTTTGTTCATCAGATTCATGAAATATGCCGGGGCATTGGTCAATCCAAAAGACATTACTGTGAACTCATACAAGCCATAACGCGTAGAGAACGCTGTTTTGGGAATATCTTCGGCTCTAATCTTCAACTGATGGTATCCTGACCGAAGATCAATCTTCGAGAACACTTGGGCACCCTTGAGTTAATTAAATAAGTCATCGATTCAAGGTAATGGGTACTTGTTTTTGATGATCACTTCATTCAACGATCGGTAATCTACACACATCCTCATACTTCCATCCTTCTTCTTGACGAAGAGCACCGGGGCTCCCCAGGGAGAAGAACTAGGGCGTACAAATCCTTTTTCCTGTAGTTCTCTGATTTGCTTCTTGAGTTCTTCTAGTTCGTTAGCCGGCATTCGGTAGAGTCTCTTGGATATGGGGGCAGTACAAGGCATTAGGTCGATGATAAATTCTATGTCACGATCAGGGGGCATTCCAGGCAATTCCTCAGGAAATACGTCCGGGTAATCTTGCACTATTGGCATCCCGCTCAAAGGTAGCATGGTAAATACTCCCGCAGCTTGCTCACATAGCATCGGGTTTTGGTCTATGGTTATGTTCATTGGTGATCCCCATGGGGTGGATATTGTGACTTCCCTTCGGCCACAGTCTATGACCCCATTGTTCTTAGTCAACCAATCCATTCCAAGTATGATATCAAGAGTTTGTGGTGATAGTACCATAAGGTTTGAAAGGAATACCATGTCTCTAATCCGGATGGGCACATTGATGCAAGCATGGGGTATATGTTTCCCCCAGGTGAGTGTACTAACATGGGTCTCTTAAGTTCTACCTGGTGTAGGTGGTGTTGTTTGCTTATTCGTGATGATATGAACGAATGCGATGCTCCGAAATCAAATAAGACTTTAACTGGGGTAGAGTTGATAGAGAACATACCCATCAGCACGCTCTGATCTTCCTGTGCCTCTTCGGCACGCACATGGTTCACTTGCCCGCGACGGAATCCGATAGCAGTCTCATTGGATTGTGGCGTCCTAAACAGACCGCGTCCAGCAGTAGGGGCAGTAGTCCCTCGTACAGCCGTTGTATTGGCACCGGTACGCATAGGGTGTGTGGCTTGGGGCAACTGTTGGAGTAGTGCCCAAACTCTTCACAGTTGAAGCAGTTCATATTTCTTCTTCTAGGAGCGACTAGAGTCGGTGTCGGAGTACGAAACTGGGGCGCAGTCGGCCTGCTGACATTGTCGGGTGCAGTACGACGACTGGTTGCCACGACGGTTGGTTTCCGTCCAGATGGGGTGGCTCCCTTGGGACGCTGAGACGCTCCCTGAAGTGGGCGGGTCATAGCAAGCCTCCTCTTGCGGTTGTTCTCCACCATCTTCTGGTCATGCTCCAATCGCACAACCTTGTTGATAAGGCTTTGGAAGCTGACGTGGTCTTGACCGATCATTGGCCCTCTCAGCTCATCGTTCAATCTTTCGATAAATTTATCTATTTTCTCTTCTTTGTCGCGCAGTCACTTTGGTGGCATATCGGGCAAGCTGTGTGAACTTGTTCGGGTATTCTTGTACCGTGGTGTTGCCTTGGCGCAACCTTCGAAATCTGTTCTTCTTCATTCTCATGACTGCGGTGGGTACAAAATTTTCACGGAAGGCGGCCGTGAACTCCTCCCAGGTTGGTTCTCCGGCGTCTCCTGCCCATGCCTCTTTGTAGGTGTCCCACCAGTCACTTGCAAGACCTTCCAGCTGATTGGTGGCAAAGACGACTCTGTCAGCTTCTCATACCCGGACGAGGGTCAACTTCTTCTCTATTACTCTTAGCCAATCTTCAGCATCCATTGGCTCGTCGGCCGTGGAAAATGTAGGCGGCTTGGCTCGCATAAACTCTCCCAAGCTTGATCCTCCATGATTCCCTTGGTTGTTGGCGATGGCTTGAAGCAACTGGGTTTGCAAAGCCATGACCTCTGCTAGGGTGGAGGGATTAGGTTCTGGTGGGTTCTCGTTCGATGTTGAGGCTCTGCGATGGTGCGCCATCTGGAGAAGGTAGATGAGGTAAGAGATTGGACCCACTAGGGTCATGGTTTCTAAGTGATTTTCTCTTCAAGTTGTTTTTAAGTGATCTTTGAACAGAGCAAGCATGGTGGAATAAACTCATTCATAACATACCATAAAACATTACATAGGCCCATAGCTAATACATCAATGGGAGATACAACAGACTGCACATACGCAGTCCCACACAACACAATGCAAAAGCTAACATCGCACTACTGCCATCAGCTACTAAGGGGGAGGGTGTGATCCTTGCTGTCAAAAACCATCCAAAGCAAGGTCAAAGCCGGTGCAGACCTCTCGTCTAGTCGTCCAGCCAACCGCAGGAACCGGGTGCAGGAAGTGGGTGGTCCCTGGAGGATGCAAACCATAGTCCCCACGGCTCTGAAGCGGTCGCCTCAGGGTCAGTCTTGGGCTTCTTGCCCCTAGGTCGGGTGCTCTTGCGGGCAGTCCTACGAGTGATGGGTCCTCCCTGCATAGGTGATGCGGTAGCGGGAGCCTCGTCCTCGACGGATGCGTGATCTTGGGCTCCCTCTCGACCTCTCTCGGATCGACTCGGTCCCTAGGTCGGAATCGATCTGGATCGGGATCTCTACTCCAGAACCGGGCTCAGATGAAGCAGCTGTGGCAATCGGGGTGGGCTCCGTCTCTGCAACAGCAGGCTAAGTCGCAGTAGGATCCACCAGGTAGGGTGCGGGCTCAGTGTTCAGCATGTCCGCCTCCTCCAGTATTGCATGGAAAGTCGCCAAGCACGACGGAGTGAGGAAGTAGTAGTGGTCGCGGGCCGATGCAGGGGGCGGTGGCGGTGTGGTGGAGGTAGAGGCAGCCGCAGTAGTAACCGAGACCATATGGAGCTGCTCCTCCAGCTGACTGACTCGCCTCTAGCTCTTCCTCAGCTGTTCCTCAAGAGTAACCATAGCCTCACCACGTGCGACGTACCGGTCCGAGAGCTGATCGTACTGCGTGTCATTAAACTGGAGTTGGGTCTTCAGTGAGTTGATCTTGTTGCCACAAGCGTGGTGCTCCTCCTCGAGCTCGCCCAAGCATCTCTGCTGCTCTTCGATCTCTAGTAGTGCCTCCTCATAGCCGTCGTCTGCGGTCTCAGCCCACTGAGACAGACGGGTCACCATAGGGTTGTAGCAGCACGGGGTATCCTGTACGTTACAGACGGAGTTGCCATCCTCCCGATATGGGTGATGTGCATACTCGGTCCTCGCCAGCTCAACTCTGTGGACGGCGTTGAGGCGAAGGAATGCCTCTCGGGCAGCATCCTGAACTGCAGCCTCTGCTGAGTCACGCCGGTAGCGTGTCCTGAAGCGGAACTCCGGCTCACTAGCCATGCGTGACTTGATCGTTACGATAGCCTCCCACTCGGAACGGTCCTCAGTACCAAACCTCCTCCTCCTGAAGATGGGTAACTCAGAGTATCTCAAGCACCGCATCAGTTGTCGTAGCTGCACAACGTATCCATCCTCTCGTGGAACCTCAACTTCCCAGACTCCGTTCTGACCTCGTCCTGCCATCTATTCCTAAGAAAACCAGACTTAGGTGAAGGCCGTAGTGAAACAAATTTTATAAAGAGGAAAGGGACAAGAGTACAAGGAAAAACATATTTTGTCTTATAACATAATGTTTTTATTTTCAAAATAATCCTAGATGGGGATTTCTCCCTTTTGCCAGCTATCAGGGGGTGGGCGCCAGTTGGTCTTATCCTACAGTCGCATTGCTCTGTGGACCCCCGTTTTTGGAACGGGAATCTTTCGTGTTCATAGTACCATTTCCCTGGATCGAGTAGTTTGGTACCCACGAAATACAGTACTAAATTATCAGGTGCATATGCACGAATAGTCTTACACCAAAAGTGTTACAATATAGGCCCGAAGGCAATATCCAACATATAGGACCTCATGGTCCAGATACAACCAAAAGTAGAAATTAGGTAAGGCAGCGGAAAGAAGGCAGTGGCCTGTCGATTGCCACAGGCAACGACCGGAGACTAAGACCTAGCAGACTCTACCGTCTTCTTCGCCCTCCTGGTAGTAGGCATATGGATCCTCCAAGTCTTCATTCCCACCATCTGAAGGTTTGTGCGTATAGCAAGGGTGAGTACCAACCGTACTCAGCAAGCCAACACAGAAAGATGCACATGATAGGGGATTCTCAAGGAAATGCCGTGGTTTATTTTCACAAAGCCAACTTTATAAATCTTTTCACAAACCTAGCATCTAGCCAAGTCAAGTTTTAGTTCCATAGTTCATTAAGTCGGCGACGGTTCTGTCTACCATCCATTGTGATTCCAAGGATGGCTTCTCGCCTCTAGTTCGTCATGGTTTTCTGGGGAGTCTACCCCTTCTCGCCTTTCGAGAAGTTGATCCACCAGTGAATAAAAATTATCATGCAAACCCATCCCATCATTTAAAATTTAGAGTCTAGCGAAGCGAAAGTCTTGTCACGATGCTCTATATCCGCGAGCACGACTATTCGAATAGATTGATTCATTCACACTGCAGTGGATGTATATTTTACCCGTACTCCGCGACTTGCCAACAAATGAGCCTACGTCCCAACACATGAGACGGTCATGACAAAGCCTTTCGATAACCTCACTTTGGCAGTACCCGCTCCATGAACTTAAATCCTCTTGCACTCTAGCCGTCCTTTTCTAGCAGTGTGAGCAGTTCTGGCGCTCCCGGGGTAAGGGAAAACTTCATTCATCAAGTTATAATTAATTTTGATTTTCAATCATCCATTCCCAATCTCATCTTATACATAGGAACAACTATGCAGGGGTACCGCCTCCGTTCGGCTATTTACTCCGCTAGGTCTATACCCATTTGAGAAATACGGTTGTACTGGTTCGTTTCCCGGCTATCTCATGGCTCGGTCCTTAATTGACCGGGGTCGGCACTTGCCTTTTTCCGGAATCCACCCAAATCATCTAGCCGCCCCAGTCTAAGACATTTCTTTGGTATTTTCAGTTTTCATCAAAACTTATTTGATCATTCTCATGGCAATGTGGCGCTCATGTCTCCACATGCCGTATCCCAACTACCTTTCCCAAAGGTAGTTGCCCAAGCATATAGCTATTTGCAAAAGCATGAGTATGCATGGATCTAATAATAGCATGGCTAAGCATTTTACCGAAGATTTCCTTCGGTTACATCATGTCGAGGGTTACAAAGAATAAAACTAAAGGTATTCAACATCAAGGCATGGCATAAGAAGAATAGGTATTCTTTTATGTAGAGCATGCACATTTTAGTTTTAGAATCAACACAAGTTCACAAATAGGACCAATATGTTCAAAGGATGTGATGACTTGCCTTGCTCAAACGCTTGTTGAACGGGGTCTTCAATGGAGTCGGTGCTCGCTTCTTCGGTGCTAACCGTACGTGCGAAAAGAAAGATTGATCTCGATTAGAATCGATCTCGATTAGAATCCAATAAGAACGAATAAAAGATCAAGAAAACCATAAAAGAACTCTAAAATATCTACCCGGCGATTGTAATCGAGTTAGGGAAGAATTTTGAATGAAATATGAGTAAAGAAAACGAGTAAGGGTCGTTTTAGGTTTTTTGCAAAATACCGATTAAAAGATTAGGTGATAAACCAATAAATGTTGTTTGAAAGATTTTCTATTTCAAGTATGGTGAGTTAGAAAGCCAAATCATATTTTAAAAAGGCAAGAAAGAATAAATAAATCCTCAAGAAAATCTTACGCGAAAAGTGAAGTTGCCGGAATCTTATTTCAAAATGTGAGTTTTTCCCCGAGGAAAATGTATGAGAAAACTATATATTTCAGCACAAATATTTCCCAAAAATATTTCCCAATTTTTCTAGAATTTTTCCCCATTTTTTTCTAATTTTTTTCCTCCTTCTTTTCTTTTCTTTTTCTTCTTTTCCTTTTCCTTTCTTTTTGTTTTTTTCTTTACTCTACCCGGCAGCCTGTGTATTCTCTCTCCTATCTACCCCCTTCGTCAACTCCCTGCCGCCCGCCCGGCCGAACCGGCGGCGATGGCACGGCGGTAGCAGACGGCGGCGACGGCGATGGCACGGGCCAAGGTGGAAAATGTAACGGCGAGGGACTCACCTAGCGGCGGCGGGCAACGGCGAGCAACGGCGAACGACGGGTGGCGGCGAAACACGCGGTGACGGCTCGGTGGCACAGTCGCGACACGGCGGTTTCGGCAACTCCGGCGACGACGATCTACGACGATGGTGGGAGGAAATGAGGGAGAGAAGGGCGATGGCGAGGTTGGAGAGGAATGGGGGCTTTGCTCTCCATTTATAGGCGCACGGGAGAGAGAGAGTCGAGAGGGGAAGCGGGGTCCGGCGTGGGCGACGGCGGCGGGCGCCACGTGGCAGCGGCCAGAGCGGGGACCGGCACGGACGGGCGACGGCGTGCGCCATGTGGCAGCGGGCCTCGGCAGGGTCCGGCGCGCGTGGGTGGGGCACGGTAACGTGGGCGCGGGTAGCACGGCGTGGCGCGCGGTGGCGCGGGGCGTGGCGCGGCTGCGGTGGTGGCGTGTCGCGCGGGCAACGAGCGGCGCGACACGCGGGTGGCTGCGGGCGGCGGGGCGCGGCGACGTGACGGGTGACGCCACGGCGACGTACGGTGGGAGGACGGCGCGCGCGAGCTAACGGGGCTGGTACGGTGCGGCTGCGACGCGAGGGCCGGACACGGTCGAACACTGGCGCTAAATGAACAGTGTAATTTTTCATTTTCTCGAATTAAATTCCTAATTTCCCATTTCTATTTCCTTTCACCCTAAAATTCAAAATAAATTCTAATATTCCCAAACCAAATTTGGAAATATATTTTCAAACTTTTCCCCTACTTTTTATTATTCAAAATATATTTTTCATATTTATTTTATTTCTTCTTTTAAATTCAATAAATTAGGGTCTTTGATTAAAATAAGTTTCTAAATTCATATTTCCTTTTCAAAAATATTTTTATCATACAAATCCAAATATTTATTATTTTCTCCACCAATTAGGGTTTAAACCAAAATATATTCTTTTCAAAGAATCTTTTATAAATCCACAAAATTATATATTTACCCTTTTCCAAATATATATTTTGAATTATTTCTCCAATTGGGATTTCAAAGCTTTAGGGTTTTTGTCAAACTTCACATCAAAGTAATTCCAAAAGAATCTCTTATGCAACTGAGCTGGAAAATAAGATCGAAAAACACGATAAGAAGCAATAAGCCAAAAGTTTTTGTATGTTCCGATTTTTAATTTCGATTTTAAATCTTCGATTTTTAGGGTGTTACACCTAGGAGACCAAGGACTTCTTCAAGAAGACGTACCTAACGCCACAACCTAAACCGCAACCTCAACCACAGTCTGACTATGACTGGACTATTTAGAAGGCTGCTGGCAAGGCGAAGAGAACGGGCAAAGATGTACCCCAGTTCAACACAGTTCCAAATGTCAGATTAGACTTAAGACAATTTATGGAATCTGCTGGAATTTCAATGGATCAATTACACGGTCGTGCTCCCCTGGCGAAGGCTCCGTTGAAATACAAGTTTAAACTTGGAAAGCCTCTTGTAAAGCCGGATCAAGTGAAAAAGCTACCAACACAGATGTACCGCTTCCACAAGTGGTACATGCAAGAATCCAGCAAGGGTGGATAGATGGTAACGGGCAAATATTCACAGGACTATTTCGTCGATGGAGGTGAGGACTTCTATATCCGATTCGAAGACATATTCGACCTGTACTAGCTTGATGCCCTCGACGTCTCACTTCTAGCCACGCGGGCTCTGTAAGTATCATTCTGTTATTTCGTTTCTTACCTTCTTGTATTTAGCTGATCACTAAAATTCTTTTTAACCGTTGTAGAATGGCGATCCAATATTGCAACAAGCACGACTGTACCAAACATGGATTCATCGATCCATGCGAAATCAACGGCGTATTGGTTGATCAATTTCCTGATGCAACACTGGACAACATTTACAAGGCGCTGGTGATAAACCACTTCCGGTCGTTTATCCTTCTGCCCTACAACACTGCGTAAGTATTTTCTTCCTTTCGTACCGATTTCAATCCCGTGTGCATACATAAATTTTCATATGTGTCATCTAAACCAATTTGCAGATTCCACTGGGTTCTGTTAGTAATTGACATGGATAACTCGTGGATCCATGTCTTTGACTCAATGGATAAACCAGAGTCCACGTACGCAAAGATATTTGAACTGCTAAATAGGTAATATCATCTTACTTGCTATTGCATATATGCGGTTCTCGGATAATTACTAGCTAACTTTCAACTGCACATAGGGCATGAGAATGGCTTCGGGCTAATGTTCGCGGAAATTGGAAAGATAAGCTCTCTGTGAGGATGAACTTTTCAGTGAGTAACATGCTCCAAAGTTGTTTTGAATTATTACTTTGTTCTAAAATATGAAATGTATATTAAATCTGTCGTCATTTCTCCTTTAGTGTGCAAAACAGTCGCAAGGCACCAACTTATGCGGATACTACGTCTGCGACTACATTCACCGCTTTGTGACCAATGTCACAATTATCAACGATATAGATGTATGTATAACAGCCATTCATACATTACGTCTCGATTTCTTATTCACTTCATATATTTATTTCTCGTTTGATCGAATTAATGACAGCTTATGCGAGTAAGAGACAACCTCCCCCACAAGACTTTCATACAAGCCGCTCAAGAAGAATTGATGGGATTTATAAATGAGCAGATCATTGATCCCACGGGGGAGTTCTATTTTAATTTAAGTAACTTAACCACTGGATCCACAAAATAGACAATGTTTTCTAACATATGAAATATACGTGGATATTGTACATATGTGTATATGTTTTGGTAATATATTATATGTATATATTTTCTTTCTTAAGTTCATTTATATGTGTGTAACTTATATATTTATACATATGTATTATATAATATATATGTATAAATATATATGTGTAAAATATGTATATGTGTAATATATAATATATGTGTGCAATAGATATTATGTAGCACTGCTGGGAAAGTAGCAAACTAAAAAAAATATAAAAAAATCTTTAGTCCGGTTGATGGCACCAACCGGGACTAAAGATGGCGGAGCCACGTGGCTGGATGCGCCATCTTTAGTCCCGGTTAGAGCCACCAACCGGGACTAAAGATGACGCATCCGGTCACGTAGCTCCGCCATCTTTAGTTCCGGTTGGTGCCATCAACCGGGACTAAAGATGCATCTTTAGTCCCGGTTATTTCAACCGGGATTAGAGATGGCGATCTCTAGTCCTGGATTCATAGTCCCGGTTTGACAACCAGGACTACGAAGGGTTACGAATCGAGACAGTTGTGGTTTTCTTCCGTAGTGCGCAATAAAGAGGACCATAAGAAGCATATGTCGTTCAGGTTAACTATGGATGCAAGCTTTCCTTGAAAGGGAGTGGTGGACGCCAGGATTTTGGAAATAGGGGTACGATGTTTTTTTTCTCAATATAAATGATGAAGGCGTATGTAAAAATAACTAACATATTGTTGAAAGTAGAGTGAACTACAAAGTACTAAACAAAATTATAATTATAATTGATCGGATGTTTTTAAAACATGACATTATGTCTTTATCATGAACACGTAAAAAACAGTATTCTATACCACTTAGTTTATCCGAGTTCAACAATTTACTACTACTGACATTATCTATTTTTATAATATACTGATAACTTTATTAATTGTTTTACAATACGCCATTGGACTGAGCCTTTTTAAAAAATACCCGAAATATCCGTTTTCACCAATTTTAATTCTTTAAAGGCTCAACAAAAATTGTTCACCAATTTTAAATTGACATTGAACCTATGAATTTCTTGTTGGCTAGTAGTCATCGTGTACATTGGTTATTGGGCTCTTGATCAAGTGCAGAATGGAATAGGGAGGGTTGAGGTAAATTGGATTGGAATGCTAATTTAAGTGCAAATATAGCCCTTTTGACATAATTATTAATACACATATATAATATACCATAGTGTTCTTTTTGCAAGGGGGTACTGTACCCATGTCCCTATACTGTGTCCGCCTCTGGATCAACTGATACATAATCCATAAATATTTTTACCTAGTCTTACTCACAACAACAACAAAACATAATGGTTAGTTAGTTGGGTTGTGCTCACTGAAACTATCTTTATCAACTGTTGGAAAGAAGTGCATGCAAATTTACATCTGGGCAAAAAGATAACAGAAATTAAAGGGAAGATGTCTTAGTAATCTATTAACTCAACTGAATGATAGGACAGCTAATACACAATGCTTGCATCTTCATTAGTACCTCTTGCTTGCTCAGTTCACCTGCTTGACAAAACAACGAAATAGGTACAGCCATACAGAATATTTCAGTGGAATGTAAAATTAAGGGAACGAAAGTACGGTTGTGTTAGAGAGCAAATTTGAATCTAATATAGCAGTTCGGCGTTGGCTATAATCAACAAAGTTCTGGACGACTACTAGCAAGAGTAGATGGAACAAGCGGATTGAAATTGAAAGAGTTCTAAACGAACAAATTAACAACAGTGCAAAATAAAATATAAACCTGGTAGTAATAATTGAACATATACTATTATAAAAGCAAGGAAAGAAAAGAGGAAGCGGAATAATTTGCCGGCAAATTTGAAAAGTCACCGCACCATAGCAGTCAAGAAATTCGGAAACCAAAACATTGGTGAGATAAAGGTTGATCAAACGCCTAAGCTGACTGAAAGACACCGCTGCATTTTGCGGAGGGTGTGGAGCTCAGGCCTTTCAAAGTGGAAAATGATGAGCATGTTGAGTTGTGATTTAAGTCCAGTTACCCACATATATAGGTCACTTCGGACGAAGCGAAGCGGACTTTCGTCACCTTTTACGGATTCACCTCTATATATATATACTTCCTGTATGCCGCCCTTGGGATATGAGATTAAGATTGTAAATCCCCAACATTTCGTAATCTCATCCGATATATAGTGAAGATTTTTCTGGTTAACGCCCGTGGTTTTTTCTCTCCTACTTTAGAAGGGTTTTCCACGTTAAAATCTTGTGTTCTCTATGATTGATGTGTGTTCTTTATCGTTTATTTGCCTATCGTTTCTAACAGAGCAGAGTAGTGTTCCTCCGACCGAAGGGGAGATACAATGCCCATGGTAAGATAAGATATCAAATTCAAAGAGGTTGGGCAATAAGGAGACCTTCCTGGTGCAAAGCATTCATATTGGTAATCGGTTACAGGAGGTAAAGAGGCAAACTTTTAATGTATTGATTGGTATGGATAATAGCCTTACAGGGATAGAGAGGTGAACAGTGAACTTTTGTGCTTCGATTAGGGTTTAAGGAGGCGCATCGACTCGAGCAGCGAAAGGCCATGCTCCGCCGTGCGCTTCCAACATGGTGTGGGTGGCGGACTGGCGGTGGCGGCTTTGGCAGTTTTGGTGGATGCTTCGCGACCCTCGTGGCCTCGCGTGGATGGGAAGATCGACTGGGATGGGCTGATGAGTTGGAAATGGAGTAGGTAGTTCGGCTGGCCCAGACCATGAATGAATATGTGCCTGATTTGCATAGAAACATGAAGATTGTTCATATAACTGCTCAAATTAGAGAGTCATGCCAATCCAACAGTTCAGGCATTGTTGGTGACGTGGGTGGATGTGGAGTCTCCTTTATAGTAATTATTGCAGTCAGTGGGTAACACTTATATAGACTGTAAGGATACCCTGGTGTTATAATAAGACTTTTAAATTGAAATCTAGAAATACATTGGGGTATCACCCCGAGGTAGCTCACATAACGGAGTTAAGATCAACTGAAGTCAGACTGGTAGTCCTTTGGGGAGGGTCAGAAGCCTGATCTCTTCATGGGGTCGGCCGCCCTGACCTCTCCTCTGTTCCGACTTCAGCGTTCTATCCCGACTTTGACTCATTAGCCCGACCCTAGATCTAATCGGGAGGAAGGCTTGCTTCGCAAGGATCGCAGAGGAGAAGGAGGGGACAACCCGACAGAAGATGACGTCACCAGACAAGATTGCGCGAAGGTAGCTGCAGAGGACGAATCCCAATGCAAGATGGAGCACGAGATACCCACGGTGCACATGACCCAGAAAATCTCTATGTACTTTTCAAATGATGTTTTGTACTTGTTTTTAGTCTTTAGTCTTAACTTTTTTGGCCTTCAAGTCCTCTTATAACTGTCCCCCATGAACTACAAAAGGGAGGGCAGGTCGCGCGGGCGAGGGGGATCGATTCTTTGGAGGCCAGATCCAATCTCTAGAGCCCCAATAACTCACACCATTGTACTATGATTCATACATCACCCCAACAAAAAACATAGTACGTAGGCTTATTATCCTCTGGGAGGGCCGAACCTGTCTAAAATTCTTGACTCGCATTTTCTCTGAGTCGACCACCGTATCCTTTCGGTAGACGCCCCGACCACTCTTTCACCTCCTCGGATAGCCCCCTTGGAGGACTAATCGACCACCCATCGACATACATATAGAGAAATTGTGGGATACTCGGCTATACATTATATTTGCTAATTGGATTGACAACGTAAAATATTTAGTTGGATGGGGTCTCAATAAAATCCAAATAAAACGAGTAACTATCCAACCTCATCGCTACCCTGATAAGTCAAAATGAAATACAATATAAAACCCAAAAGCGTCGAGTA
The DNA here is from genome assembly GCA_019925245.2 of Oryza australiensis. NCBI lineage: Eukaryota > Viridiplantae > Streptophyta > Magnoliopsida > Poales > Poaceae > Oryza > Oryza australiensis. Next base: position 1,031,151 of record JAIFGZ020000429.1, read on the forward strand.
GAGAGCAAAGGGAGATATTCAACAAGAGAACGTGCCAGTCAACTTTATCCTCAGACATGCTCGTCAAAAGATACGAAGGCGGTGACCAGACGTATTATATATCCTAGGAGACTTGACTCGAATGCTAACTCATCGACCATCTCAATTGCTCGAAACTCATACTCGTGTTAGACTAGTTACCAGGAAAAGGACTAGTCTCACACTTTTATCTAAAGTAATGATAATCATGAATAAGGCATATACAACAATTTTAAAATTCAGATTACAACTACTTTTTTTATACATAGGCCGATCGACCAAATAATCAGAGATTCACGGAATCTTGACTACCTAATCCATAAGCAAGCCGACTAGGGATACACCTCTTTTAGAATCAAGTCCTAATCAAAACAACGGTCCTGAACACACAATCTACACTAAGTCTATCACCTGCAAAACAAAATTAGACATAAACATTGCCAAGAGTCAGCAAGCAAAATCAATCCTAACATATTACGTGCAAGGCTTATAATCAAAGAAAGGCTATTTGTAGCTCATTTTAGCATAAAATCATTTTTGTGTCATAACCATTTGCAAAAAGAATTTATAAAGCACTTTTAAAGTAAGAGTATAAATGTACCATAGCAAAAATCATAGCAATATCACAATATTTCCCTTGCTGCCTCCTCGTCATCAAGGCGTAAATCCATCATCATACTCATCAAAAATAAACCCAAGTCACCATTTTCATGTTCCAATTTCACAAACACATTTAAAATGTAAATCTATACCCATGACACTTCACTAAGTCGCTCTTGACCGTGAGCATGGCTAATCGATTAGTTTCAGACTCTGCAGAGTTTGTATAGCTTTACCCACATGATATGACCACTTTAGTTTGTTTTGTGCTCAGGAAGCACCACCATACTCTACACATTGAATATGGTCTTGAGGTCACAATGAAGCCTTTACAATCTAATGTCTAGCCTTGCATCAGCAATGACAAGTGTGACTCCGTCCTAGGAATGATCGAGAGCCGTTAGATGGCAGACCCACGCCTTAAACCTAACATCGTGGTGGCAAACACATCTGTTTCCCCCACAAGGCACTGTACCGTTGTATTGGACAAATTTAGACGCCTAAACTACCCTCAATGGACAAATAGGTAGCTCCTCTGAATCATCGCAAAGACTAACTCATACTACTTCGGCCTACCAAATGCAAGGCTAGTCAATAAATAACTTAATTAGCTAAGGCCACCCCATAAATAACACATGTGAATGTACGGTTAACACTAGTTGGTGACACAAAGTTCAGTCCTTAACAGACTTAGGTGAACACTCCCTCTATCGATGTGCAATTACCACCATATGCACATCACTTGCGGGCCGAATCTAAAACCATTTTATCCTCATTTTAGTTCACAAATAACCAACATTTTCACCTCTGTCCACAAATAAAGAAATGCCCAAAATTCCATTTATAAAATGGTAAGAAAGATGTTTGTGCATTATCTAAGCATGGATAATGTCACATACCCAAAATCCAGGGTCAGAAAATTTTTGTCAAAACCTAATGACAGTGAAGTTCTTCAATTTTGTGAACCAAAATTTTTCATTTCTAACTTAGGTGAAGTACTTCAACCAAATTTACATGATTAAAATTTGAGAACAAAATAAAACTTTTTCATTTCTAACCTTGAGCATAGATGCAATTATACCTATGTGCATGTATATGCATAAAAGAATGTTTTGACATTGAGTCCTTGTGCTTTTGGATTTGTATTTCATAATAGATCTCATAAGCATAACCTAAATGAACCTTGGATGATAATATGTGAACATAAAAATTTAAATCAAAGATCAACTCCTCAGCTCAAGAAAAAAATTTAATATAAACCCTATAACCATATTAGATGCATTTACGGAAAGGGGACACCTATACAAAGAAAGGTCACCCTAATTCTTTAAAGTAATTAAAGAAAGATAAAATCATGGAAAAATTCATGTAGATGCCAAATATTATATTCAACTCAATATAATTTTGGTACAATTTAATAACTAGGTTTGATGATTCAAACAAAATAGACAAAACCATCAAATAATAGACAAATTAATATCCTTTATCGGCTAAAACAACATCTTGTCTAAAAGTTCATTAAAATGCACATAAGTGTATAGGGAAAATAATTTATTCAAATGCTAGGTTAATTATCATGAATAAATATAATTTTTATAGATTTTTTCTCCTATGTTTAGGCCTTCGAAAAATTCAAAATAGTCTCCAATTACTCCATCTTTGTTTATTTTCTGTGAACAATTCACAAATGATTTTTTTGTGAAACCAAAAAAAATGGATAGAAAAATCTAGGAAATATCATCTACCTTCAGAAAAATTTGCACTAATTTATCTAGTCCACGCATTAAGTTATGAAGCTACAAAAATTAAGGAGAAAAATAATTCCGGGAAAATCTAAAATCAAATGTACCCATGTACCCAAACCACTCTCATTTGCCTAGACTACCACTTACGTATGGACCCACTAGAAAATCACAGATTAATCATGATCAAAACCTCAGATCGAAACAGCTACTGCTCATGGTTTTAGACTTGGTCTCCTAGGTGGTTTTCTCCTCTCCTTCACTACCATGTGGACCCCAGAGGCCGTGGAACCCACCTGTAAGTGTCATAGCACATGCCAGCTCACCCTCCACCCCTGGAACGCATGCCACGAGTCTACACACTTGTCGGAACGCTGACCTGAGCTCCAGCTCACATCCACCGACACCACCAAGCAAAAGCCCAAGTCCTACCTCTCTATCGCCCTCATTTGCGTTTCCCAACCCCACTCTCCCTTCCAGTGCCAAGAGAACCGAGAGAAAGAGCTCTACCTGCCCTCCTCGCCTTCATTCCCATTGTCGGCCGCCAAGTAGATAGCATCGCAGATCATCGTCGAGCCATCATCTTCTCTACTTTTTCCTCGTTCCATACTCCCTCACAATGCTGAAGAAATTCCCTTTTCACCCCATCTCATTTTGTCCACTGCAGCAATGGGAACGCCGCCATGCCATTGCCGGCCTTGGAGCGTACTCTGGAGCGCGCCGCCATGACATCATCGCCGTTCCCGTCTATCGGGTGAATCTCAGGCTGAGCCACCGCGCCACCATCATGACCACGACCTGCTCTCCGAAACCCCTCAAGAATCTTGGCCGAAGACGCAGCGAGTAGGGAGATCGAGCTCGTCTTCTTCAACTCTGCCAATGTGCTTCCACCGTCGATTTCTGTCAAAACAACGAGTTTCCCATCGATTCCTCGCAGTAGTAGCACCTCTGGATGATGTTCCACCTGCTGAATGTGATGATTTTGGCATGCATGCTGCAGATCAAGACATCGCCGTCAACCCGAAGTTCTTTACCGCTAACGCACCGTTCTGCCATGCAACCGCCGCTGTCCGGACCTCGCCAACCCCGAACAAGCCCTCGATAAGCCTCTTGTAGGACCAAGAAGTTGCATGCATGCACTCACTTGACCACTACGTGGCCGTAGGCGCACATGCACCCACACCCGAACACCTCTCGCCGCTCGCACTCCTCGTCGGGGCAGCTCCGGCCATTTTCAGTGACGAGACCACCACCTATGGATGCGCAAGAATCTTGTGCATAACTTTGCTTTTGGTCGCACGACGAGATCGGCCATCGTTCGTCGCTGGAAAGGCTAAGATTGGCCACCGGCCATTGCCTGCACTCCCTCTGTCCATGGCGCAGGGGCCACACTTGAGAAGAATCAAACTTCTAGGTACTAAATTGTAAAGTTCCCTGAGACTGACAATAGACCCAGGACCTATTCATAATTATGTAAAAATTTGAAGGACTCTTAACAAAAACTGAATTCAACATGTGCTTTTAGGCTGCTGGTTGATTTCTAAAGACTCTAAGGGTTTTTCTGCAAAATTTCATAAAATGACATGTGGACCCAACTAATTGAAATTTGGAAAATTTAAAACAAATACACAAACTAATATAAGAAAAATCATGCCAACTTGTAAATTTCATATAAAATCAAATATAGCTCCTTTTGAGGTGATTCCAGTTGCTATAGATTCAAAAAATTATGAACTTTTACTTTAGGAACATAAAACTTAGCACCGACCGTACGAATTTTGTCTCTAAAATTTAAATAAGAAAAATCACACATAGCTTGCACCAACTTATTCAATTTGATTTATTGTTGGGCAAACTTAAATCCTACAGATTCCTCAACTTACCCTCTATGTTCAGGAAAAATAAAAATATATATAGTTACTTTAGGCCAAATGCCCTTAAAAGTTATTGACATTAAAATACCTAAATGCCCTTAAAAGTTATTGACATTAAAATGAAAATGATGAGTTTAAAATACCTAAATGCCCTTAAAAGTTATTGACATTAAAATGAAAATGATGAGTTATAGGTAAGTGAACTTTAGAAATTTATATAAAATTCATTTTAACTCCTTTTTAGTAAACTTAATTCTGTAGAATCAACAAAACATATAATTTTAAATTATAAAATAAAAATATATGCTTACTGTATAGTAACCCCTTTTAAATATTTATAAAGGAATAAACAACTTAGTGCACCCTTCAACTCGTAAAGTTTGTAGAAAATTCATCTTTAATCCATTTGGAGTGAACTAAATTTTTGTAAAGCCACAAGTAATGAACTTTAATTAGGTAAAATAAAACATGGCAACTCATATACTCAATATGTCAGAAAACCTTAAACAACTAACTTAAGTGCTAATCACCATCACTACTACGAAAACAATCTTTCATGGCGTTTGGAAAAACTTTTCTCTAGCGGCTATGAAGTGAAACCGCCAGCTCAAAAGATAGGGGGTGGGGGTTCTCGGGCCGCCAGCGAAAACACATCTTCGCTAGCGGCCTCCTAAAGCTGGCCGACAGCGCAGATGTGGTATTTTCTCTGGCGGCCATCTTTAAACTCCGCCAGAGAACATATCACATCTTCGCCGGCGGTAAGGTGAGGTGGCCCGCTAGCGAAGATTCCTACATCTTCGCTGGCGGCCCACTTAAGCCGCCGCCACCCCTAAATATTTTCAATGGCGGTTCGACTCAACCGACATATGTTGACTGCCAGGGAAAATACCATTACCTATACCACCAATCTAGCTAGCAGTCATGGCATTTGAGCACGATTTTCTCTCTCTTGTGAACAAATACATAGGGGGAAAGATTTTGATCTTCAATCTTTTGAAAGATCTACTGCACCAGAGGTTACATATACTTTCTCCTACTCTATTTGTAATGTTTTTTTCATTTTTATTGGTTGTTTGTTGAGATTTTGCGTAGCAAAAAGTATGTGACACGGGGGAAGAAAAGTATTTTTTATTTGTTATTGGAGCTTAAGATGGGCAAACTTTATAAGAAATATTGTGCATGATCGATGTTCCATATATATATATATATCTAGTTTTGATATGTTTATTTGTAGCAGATCTATATATTAGTTAACCACAGAGAACGCGAGAAGAAGAGAAAAAGAGCTAGTTTTTTTATTTTTTCTAGTTGTTTGTAGTTTGTAGATTTTTGGCTAGCTTTAATTATCTTGTCTAGATTATAGTGGTTATAAATATTAATTAGTATAATTTTAATGTGACATATTATCAAAAATATATAAAGTGACGAAGTTGTACATATTTTTTCGCAAATAATGCATAGATGGTGGACAGAGCATGGATGTATAGAGAGAGATACCAGTCCTCATACATTGAAGGAGTTGACATATTTATGAAATTTGCTAAGAAGAATGCTTGCATCTAAGAAGACGAAGGAAATTAGATGTCCATGCTTACATTGCAAGAATCAGAAAATTTGGATCGACCCATCTATAATCGAGCAACACTTGGTGATGCATGGATTTGTTGCACGCTACACAAATTGGTCACATCATGGAGAGATCCTAAGCAAACAAGTTCCCAACCGGGCGATAGTACAGGATGAAGTGTTCAACTGGGACGAGGATTTGATGGTAGTAGCAGAAGAAGGAGAAGAGGAAGTAGAGCCCATTAATGTTGATGATGATGTTGGTGGAGATGATGGTCCAACACAATATAGTTGATGATGTCGATGATGGTAATGTTTGCGTAGATGATGGTAATTTTGATTTGGAAGAGATGTTGCGTCATGCTAAACCTGAGGTTGTAGCTGGGTCCGCTCGTGGGTTGGAGAACTTCGAATCATTACAAAAGGCAACGAAGGTTCTTTTGTACGATGAGGCAAATGGTTGCATGAAGGATTTCACATTATTGCGGACGGTGCTTGAACTTATGAGATTGAAGGCCAGAAATGGTTGGTCGGACAGTAGTTTCAACATTTGTTGGTTCAGTTGAAGAAACAGTTTCCGTAACCCAACTCCCTGCCAACCAGCACCTATGAAGCGAAGAAGCTTATTTGCCCTTTATCTCTGGGTGTGCGAAAGATACACGCATGTGTTAACCACTGCATCTTGTTTCGTAAAGAGTACGAGGATTTGGACGGATGCCCAACGTGCAACACTAGTCGATACAAAACAAGCCGTAGCGTCCGAGGTCGGGATGGTTCCCAAGACGAGGTAGAAGTCAACGGCAAGATGAAGATCCCCAGTTGGTCATGTGGTACCTTTCGGTGAAAGATCGTTTGAAGCGTTTGTTCTCGAACCCGAGGGATGCTGAATTGATGCGCTGGCATCATGAAAAGCGGAAAAAGGATGGGATGATTCGACATCCGACCGATGCTCGACAGTGGAAGAAATTTGACAGAAAGTACCATGAGTTTGCAGAGGAGCCAAGAAATGTAAGGTTTGCATTGAGCACCGATGGAATGAATCCATTTGGTGACTTGAGCAGCTCACACGGCACGTGGCCGTACTCCTAACCATGTACAACCTCCCTACGTGGCTGTGTCAGAAAAGGAAGTATATTTTGTTGACCATCCTTGTATAGGGACCACGACAACCTGGCAATGACATGAATGTGTTTCTAGAGCCTTTGCTAGAGGATATGGCTGATCTGTGGAATCACGGGGTCTGGGTTTGGGACGAATTCATGCAGAATTACTTCACGCTTAATGCAATTATCTTTGTCACCATCAACGACTTGCCCGCACTGTTTTCCCTATCAGGACAACTCAAGGGGAAGACAAGCTGCGTTATTTGTGTTGATGGTTCAGTGTACAGGTATCTTCAGGGATCGAAGAAGCTAGTGTACATGCGGCACCGACGTTACTTAAGAAAGAATCACCCGTACGCTCCAAAGCTAAATATTTTGACAACACTGTTGAGGATGGTGATCCACCAGAACCATGGAAGGGTGATAAAGTGTTCACAATAACGAAAAAGCTCAAGGTTGTTTTTGGGAAGGCCAAAAAGAAGGAAACCAACAAGCGGAAGAGAAATGAGGCCAAAGAGCCAGCAAGCGCTAGCGGGCCATTCAAGAAGCACTCTATTTTCTTTAAGTACCTTCCGTCCTAGAAAGATTTAGAGATACGTCATTCTATCGATGTCATGCACCTAGAGAAAAATGTCTTCGATAGCACCATGGGTACTTTACTAGACATACCTAGCAAGACAAAGGATGGGCTGAAGTCCCGTAAGGACCTCGTGAATATGCAGATAAGAAAAGAGCTTCACCCTGTAGATGAGGGTAACATAAAAGTGTATCTTCCGCCGGCCTACTACACCTTGACAAATGAGGAGAAAAAGGCAATGTGCAAATGCCTACGTGGGGTGAGAGTGCCTACTGGTTTCTCCTCAAACATTAAGCGACTGGTGTCGATGAAGGATTTGTCATTTTCAGCCTACAATTCCCATGATTGCCATGTATTGCTCACGGTATTCCTCGCTATCGCCATCGAGCAATCGAACCATTACACGTTAAGGTGGTCATCACAAAGCTGTGTTACTTCTTCAATGCAATCTCACAGAGAGTAATTGATCTTGACGAGTTAGGTCCTCTCCGCACTTTCGCTATAGAGACCGTGTGCGAGCTTGAGATGTGTTTCCTTGTCATTTTTCAATATGATGGAACACCTCATAGTTCATATTGTGCCTCGGATTATTGCACTTGGTCCCCTGTACCTGCATCAAATGTGGCCATTCGAACGGTACATGTCCATTCTAAAAGGCTACGCACGGAACCGTGCGCACCCAGAGGGATCGATGATAGAGGGATATACTACGAAGGAAGTCATTGAGTGTTGCATTGATTACCTAAAAGAGGGGAAAGCAATTGGTTTACCGGTACCTCGACATGAAGGTAGATTATCTGGAAGAGGGACAAAAGGGTAGAAAAGAATCCACGACGATGATTACAAGAAAGCGAAAGAAGCTCATTTCACGTTTGCAACATTCGCAATAGTGGAGCTATACATAGATCAGCACCTTAAGGAATTACAAGCAATGAATACGGGCGTTCGATGCATGGATCATGAAGTGACACAAGGCTGCCTTTACTGAATGGTTCAAGAACCTCGGCCTACCAGATGGTGATACTACGGAGGAAAAAACTATTAAGAGGTTGGCTGATGGGCGATCAAGTGTTTACACCTCATGGCAAGCATATGATCTGAATGGGTATACATTTTATACCAAAGCGAAAGACCAAAGGAGTGCATGCCAAAACAGTGGCCTTTGAGTAGAGGCAATCGACACAACTGGACAAAAGAGCACATACTATGGATTCATAGAAGAAATCTGTGAACTGGACTATGGATCCAACATGCAGATTCCACTGTTCCGGTGCCAATGGGTGAAACACCCATCTGGCGTGGTTGTCGACATTTTTGGGCTGACACTCGTCGACCTCGTCAACCTAGGGCACAAGAATGAGCCATGGGTACTTGCTGATCGTGCCGCTCAAGTTTTCTATGTGATTGATCCATCTCAGTTGAAGAAAGATATAGTTGTCTCGGGAAAACAAAAGATTTTGGGAGTTGATGATGTCGAAGATGTTGAGGCATATAATCAGTACGAGAACATGACACTCTTCATGGACTTCACAAACAACATTAAGGTCGCGAAGGCAATGATTGTTGATTCCCCGAAGCCATATATGAGGAATAAGGGAGTAGGAAAGAATGTGAAAGGCTAATCTATATATGTAATTTCAGCACCTTATGATGGATGATGAATTTTTGTACAGATAATTACTGACTCTTTTTATAATTAGTTCTATGGATATTTTTACATTTAGTTGTGGAAAGAACTAAATATTGAAATGGGCCAAAAGTTTTTCCTGGCGGTCGATGACACTTCTTCGCTAGCGAAAACCTTTTTCTCTAGCAACCAGGTAAGCCGGCTGCCAGGGGAAAAGGTTTTTGTTAGCGGCCGTAAGCCGGCCGCCCCAAAAGTCGTCGCCGACAAAAGGTTTTGCTAGCGCCCGGGTAAGCCGCCAATAAAAGGTTTTTGCTAGCGGCCGGGTAAGCCGACCGCCGCGAAAATGGTTTTCGCTATATGTATGGGCGTGCGGGAGTCTCAATTTTTCCTAAGTCCCGAAGGCGCGAAAACCCTTGAGCCGCCGCCAGGATGCCAAAATTTTCAGCCGCTCCTCACCACCGCCTTCTCCTCACCGCCGCCGGCCGCCTCCTCACTGCCACCGCCGCCCTCCTCCTCACTGCTGCCGCCAACCTCCTCACCGTCCCCGGCAGCCTCCTCACCACCCCCGGCCGCGTTCTCACCGCCATCGCTCGCTGCCTCCTCACCGCGGCCGGTGTCCACATCGCCGATGACCGCCTCCTCACAGCCGCCGCCACCGGCAGCCTCCTCACCGCCGATGGCCGCCTCCTCACAGCCGCCGGCGGCCGCCTCCTCACCGTCGCCGCCACCGGTAGCCTCCTCACCGCCGCAGTCTCCTCTTCTTCCTCTGCTCGTCGCCTCCTCCAGGTACCCCTGTCGCATGCGTGTTTATGTTTGATGATGAAGGGAATGGATGAATGGAATGGATGATTGATGCAGTGGATGAATGGAATTTTGGATGGAATTTTGATGGAATTTGGATGGAATTTTGATGAATAGATCAAACAATCAAAATGACCAGAATTACGGGAATTTCCCTGCATTTAGGTCTATTAATCAACTAATGTGGACAAAATTCACCCCGGAGGGGGATGTAGTCTTCAAGGATCCAAAGCTTTAGGAGGTAGCTGTCAAGATGAAGAACATCGTCACGTAGCAAGTGTTAGTGATATGCCCTAGAGGCAACATGGAGATGTTGGATATCACGTCAATGTTTATGTATAAATGAATAAAGTGTTATTCAGTTCCATGAAATAGACATCTTGTATTGATCAATAAGTACGTGACTTATTTATGAGACTCGATATGTATGAATCTATTTCTAAACGATCCCTGATCATATGTCATATTGTTGGAACAAATATGATTCTAAGATCGGCATGTTTATTGATTGATGATCATGTCTCATAGATCGTGGGTATGGAGATACCAAATCAATAAACATGGACATATGTGTTAGAGAACACATTGTTGGATAGACCCACCATGAGACACTACGGGAATTAATGTGCCATTAGTTGGTCTCGGGTAGTGTCGGTACAAAGTCCTTAGACCTGAGATCACCATGGATTCCAACATGTGTAGTAGCCTACTTTGGGACTACCAAACGCTATTCCGTACGGGTAGTTATAAAGGTAGTTTTCGGGTTTGTTATGAAACATGGAGTGGGATGTGAGTGATCAAGATGGAATTTGCCCCTCCTTTGGAGAGATATCTCTGGGCCCTCGAGGTAATGGATTATGGAAATGCATGGCCATGCTAAGTTGATTGAGGAGTCAATCAACGGACAGATAATCCAATACGGTTCGAGTGAATGGTTAAGCTATTGAAGGGATGGCACACATCTTGCCTATAGCTTAAGCGGTATCGTGAGGCAAAGGGATTTGTGTACACATTACGTGTTGAGCCGATATTATTCTTGTATACTATGGTGTCAATATGTGCTGCTAGGCGCCTTGTGACGGGTCGGCTGAGTTGGACTCGAGCCGACGATCGGCTAAGTTAGACTATGGCCGAAACCGAGTATACCTGAACTTACGTGGTCGCACGCTTAAGGGGATAGAATAGATATTCGAGTTGGACTCGGATACGGCTCGATCGAATAGGGATCCGATCGGATAGAGTCCTATGGGCTTACGACGTATGGGCGGCCAACTCTATGAGATACGGATGAGATCCGGTTCAAAAATAGAGTCCTGATCGGCCACTAGTCCTAGTCGGCCAACTCTATATAAAGGAGGGAGGGGTGGAGAGCTGCGACACATCAATTGCATCGCGTGCAACGAAGTCGCCGAGATCAATCTCCACGGAAACCCTCCCCACTTTCGAGCCAAACCCTAGCCTTGCATCGCGTGCTAGCACACGGGTGTACGGCGTTCGTCCCGGACGTGTGGATACCGGTAGAGGCGCGCTACGTTGCGCGCTCTTGATCGGCTTGGATCGGGCGCAATCGGAGCGATCGGGCCGTGGTGGAATCGGTGCGGTCGGGCGCATCGGAGCGAGGCGTGAGAACGCGGCGGACGACTCGAATTGGCTGATTGGTGAATCGGCGTCTTCGGGAATCGGCTACACCATTCCGGATCGGATTGCCCCGATTGGCTATTCCGCTGCACTCTACTCCAATCGGTAACGATCTATCGGCCCTTACTTGCAAGTGTTCCTGGTTTGCGCGGTAGAAATTTTTGTTTTTGGCTAGCGTAGCTTCCGCGTAACCCTTCAGTGGTATCAGAGCTAATCTTGCTTAGTTCGGGTTTTAGATTGGATCTGGAACAAGTTTTGCGCACGGGTTGATTAGATCAATCGGTTTTACGGGATCTGTTGAGGAGAGTAGATGGTAATTGCGTTCCTTGATAGTGTATCGGAACGGCGTAATGTGATTACGTCGAAGCAATTTCCAAATAACTCGGTTTGAGTTGGGTTCGAGATAGCGTTCCTTGATAGTGTATCGGAACGGTATAATGTGATTATGCCGAAGCTATCTCGTAGTCCGATCTTGTTAGCTGCCTCGCGCCTACGCAAACCATCTCCCTTGATAGCGTATCGGGACGGCATAATATGATTATGCCGATATGGTTTCCATAAGCGATTTCATAGATTGGATCTATGAATTTCGTGTGGTGTTCGGGACCGCCGTGTGCGTACCCCTTATAGGTCGTCTCGATGCCGTAGCTCTGCGATAAGTAGAAAACGTTTCTACGCCTAACTTGTTTTTGCAGAGAATGCTTTGAGATGGTATGGCCCTATTGTATGTATGAGATGTATGAGATGCATGTGATGCATGTAATATTCTTTCATATGTGCAATCCTGTAATATTCTTTCATACGTGCAATGCTTGTAATATTCTATCACGACCTGCGAGTCGTTGTAATCTTCAATTAGAGCTTCTATAGTAGTAGCTTAGTTTGAAGAAATCAAGCATTCGGCACTCGAAAGAACGGTGATGAAGATGGAGATCCGTACACCGGCATGGAGATGGAGATCACCATGTGAAGGGGGCCATACTATTTCACTATATGCTATTCTTCTTGCTTTCATATGTGATATGTTTGTTTAATAGGATAGCATCCTCGCAAAATTAAGTAGTAATGATGCCCTTCCAAATGTTGCACCCGTCACCGTTATGCTCGTCAATGGTGGGTCCCAAAGCGAGTGCCATTCTCTATCATAACACGAGGGGTATATGTCGACATATACATGCAGGAGCATTTGGTTTACTTAACAAGGCTATCAAAACAGTTTTGGGCCTTGGGGCATAGGTTGGGGCCGGGGCATGGAGATGCCACACCAACAACAAGAGTCACATAGAGATGTGATTAGCAAGGTGTTGCTTACCGATGTTACTAATTTTCTAGCAGTGATGCCAAAGCTCACTAGAAAATTAATTAACATGTGGATCTTGACCCAATACGTAACCTAGAGGGAAGGTGGAAAATACGTAATGGGAGTCTAATGTTAAATTGTTTAACAATAGACATAGCATAAACATTGTGCTAAACTTTGCTTTTTCTGTTGTAGAATAAATGGCGGCTAATACTACACCCGTACCTTTAATTTGCGATCTATTCTCGAAAAGGAAAAATTAAATGGAACAAACTTTATGGATTGGTATCGCAACTTGAGAATTGTTCTCAAGCAAGAGCGTAAGGAGTACGTTCTTGAAGTACCCTATCCCGAGGATTTGCCAACTAATGCCACCGCAATCGCACGGAGGGCTTATGAGAAGCACACTAATGATGCCCTAGATATAAGCTGTCTCATGCTTGCTACAATGTCCCCGAGCTTGAAGCAATATGAGAGCAGCGATGCTCACACTATTATTCGGGGACTGCGTGGCATGTTTGAGAACCAAGCTCGGGCCGAGAGGTTCCACACCTCAAAGTCCTTGTTTGCGTGCAGAGCTTGTTGAGGGAATCCCGTCAGTCCGCATGTGATAAAAATGATTGGCTACATTGAGAGTCCGGAAAACGGGTTTTCCCCTTAGCCAAGAGTTGGCTACGATGTGATTCTCCGGTCGCTCCCTCCGAGCTTCGAGCCATTCGTATTAAATTATCACATGAACAATATGGATAGGACCTTGGCTGAATTGCATGGGATGCTAAAGACAGTGAGGAGAGTATCCAGAAAAACGGTCATCATGTGATGATGATGAGAAGGCTAAGCGCAAACCACTGTCAAGAAACTTTGCACCAAGAGGAAGTTAACTCCCGATGAGATCGCGAGTGCCTCTAATGCAAAGAAGGGCAAGAAGGGTCGGCGGCATCGATGCCGTTTGCTTCTACTGCAAGGAGACAGAGCCTTGGAAAAGGAACGCAAGAAGTACATGGAGGATCTCAAGAAGAAGCAAAGTACGACTTACGCTCGGTATTAATGTTATAGACATTAATCTTGCTACTTCACCTACGACTCTTGGGTATTTGATACCGGATCGTAGCTCATATTTGCAAATCGTTGCGGGAATGAGAAGAAGTAGAGGATTGAGAAGGGGCGAGGTGAACTGCGCGTCGGCAATGGAGCAAGCGTTGCTACGATTCTTGTCGGCACGAGTACCACTTCATCTACCTTCAGGATTAGTTTTGGAATTAAATAATTGTTATTGTGTTCCAACACTATGTCAAAACGTTATTTCCGCTTCATGTTTGCAAGCGGAAGGATATGATTTTAGATCAATGGACAATGGTTGTTCAATATATCTTAGAGATATGTTCTATTTTCATGCTCCATTGGTGAATGGATTATACGTTTTGAATCTTGAAGCGTCTCCCATCTATAACATTAATACAGAAAGGCAACTCTCTAATGATATAAACCCCACGTTTATTTGGCATTGTCGCTTAGGCCATATAAATAAGAAACGCATGGAGAAGCTCTATAAGGATGGATTGCTTCACTCTTTTGATTTTGAATCATTTGAGACATGTGAGTCTTGTTTACTTGGTAAGATGACAAAGGCACCTTTCACGGGACATAGTGAGAGAGCAAGTGACTTATTGGCACTCGTACATACCGATGTATGTGGACCAATGAGCTCAACGGCCGAGGTGGTTATCAATACTTCATTACCTTTACCGATGACTTTAGTAGATATGGTTATATCTACTTAATGAGGCATAAGTCCGAATCCTTTGAAAAGTTCAAAGAATTCCAGAATGAAGTACAGAATCATTTAGGAAAACAATCAAGTTTCTACGATCGGATCGTGGAGGGAATACTTGAGCCAAGAGTTTGGTAATCATCCGAAAGATTGTGGAATTGTTCCACGCTTGACTCGCCAGAACTCCGCAATGGAACGGAGTGTCCGAACGGAGAAATCGCACCTTGTTGGACATGGTGCGGTCGATGATGAGCCAAAGTGATCTTCCGTTATCTTTTCGGGGATATGCTCTTGAAACAATGCGCTCACACTAAATAGAGTTCCATCTAAGTCGGTTGAAAAGACACCATATGAGATATGGACAGGGCAACCCCTAGTTTGTCTTTTCTCAAAATATGGGGATGCGAAGCTTATGTAAAACGTTTATCGACAAGCTCACACCCAAATCGACAAGTGCTTCTTTGTGGGATATCCTAAGGAAACTAAGGGATATTACTTTTATAATCGGGAACAAGGCAAAGTGTTTGTCGCCCGACACGGTGTCTTCTTGGAGAAAGAGTTTCTTTCAAGAAGGGTTAGTGGGAGTAGGGTGCATCTTGAAGAAGTTCAAGAAACACCGGAAAATGTTTCAGCGACCACGGAACCACAACAGAGGTGCAAAGTGTTGCGCCACCGCTTGTAGATACACCAGCCCCACGGAGGTCGAAAGATCACGTCGTGCACCCGACAGTACACAGTGCGGAACAACGTGATATATTGTTGTTGGACAACGATGAACCTAAGACCTATGAGGAAGCGATGGTGGGACCCGATTCCAACAAGTGGCTTGGAGCCATGAAATCCGAAATAGAATCCATGTACGACAATCAAGTTTGGAACTTGGTTGATCCACTGATGGTGTCAAAACCATTGAGTGTAAATGGGTTTTTAAGAAAAGGCCGATATGGATGGAAATGTTCACATCTATAAGGCGCGATTGGTGGCGAAAGGTTTTAAACAGATTCAAGGAGTTGATTATGATGAAACCTTCTCGCCCGTCGCAATGCTTAAATCTATTCGGATTATCCTAGCGATTGCTGCATATTTCGATTATGAGATATGGCGATGGATGTCAAAACGGCTTTCCTGAATGGAAACCTAAGCGAGGATGTATACATGATACAACCTCGGGGTTTTGTCGATCCAATCGCTCGGAAAGATATGCAAGCTACGAAATCCATTTATGGATTGAAGCAAGCATCTCGGAGTTGGAATATTCGTTTTGATGAAGTAATCAAAGGGTTTGGTTTCATCAAAAATGAAGAAGAGGCCTGTGTTTACAAAAAGGTCAGTGGGAGCGTAATTGTATTTCTAATCTTATATGTGGATGACATATTACGATTGGAAATGATATCCATATGCTTGAATCGTCAAGTCTTCATTGAAAAATAGTTTTTCCATGAAAGACTTAGGGAGGAAAGCATATATATTGGGCATTCGGATCTATAGAGATAGATCCAAGAGGCTAATTGGATTAAGCCAAAGTACATACATTGACAAGGTGTTGAAAAGGTTCAACATGCATGATTCCAAGAAAGGTTTCTTGCCTATGTCACATGGCATCAATCTTAGCAAGAATCGGTGTCCTCGGACACATGATGAGCGGAATAAGATGGGTATGGTTCCATATGCTTCGGCAATTGGATCCATCATGTATGCCATGCTTTGTACACGCCGGATGTCTCGTACGCTTTGAGTGCTACGAGCAGATACCGCCGATCCAGGTGAAGGTCACTGATGCTAGTAAAGAATATCCTTAAGTATTTGAGAAGAACTAAGGATATGTTCCTAGTCTATGGAGGTGAAGAAGAGCTCGTTGTAAGTGGTTACACCGATGCTAGCTTCCAAACAGACAAGGATGATTATAGATCGCAATCGGGTTCGTGTTCTCGCCCGAACGGAGGCGCAGCCACTGGAAGAGTTCCAAGCGGGATACCGTTGCTGATTCTACAACGGAGGCCGAGTACATTGCTGCTTCGGAAGCTGCAAAGGAGGCTGTTTGGATCAAGAAATTCGTTTCGAGCTTGGTGTGATGACTAGTACGACGGTCCAATGTCTCTCTATTGTGATAATAGTGGAGCCATTGCGCAAGCCAAGGAGCCGAGGTCACATCGAAGTCCAAACACATACTTCGGCGATATCATCTCATCTGCGAGATAGTGGACAGAGGTGATGTCAAGATATGCAAAGTGCACACGGATCTCAACATAGCCGATCCGCGACAAAACCTCTCCCTCGGCCGAAGCATGAGGCGCACACAAGAGCAATGGGTATTAGATACTTACATGGTTGACTCTAGTGCAAGTGGGAGATTGTTAGTGATATGCCCTAGAGGCAACATGGAGATGTTGGATATCACGTCAATGTTTATGTATAAATGAATAAAGTGTTATTGGTTCCATGAAATAGATATCTTGTATTGATCAATAAGTACGTGACTTATTTATGAGACTCGATATGTATGAATCTATTTCTAAACGATCCTCGATCATATGTCATATTGTTGGAACAAATATGATTCTAAGATCGGCATGTTTATTGATTGATGATCATGTCTCATAGATCATGGGTATGGAGATACCAAATCAATAAACATGGACATATGTGTTAGAGAACACATTGTTGGATAGACCCACCATGAGACACTACAGAATTAATGTGCCATTAGTTGGTCTCGGGTAGTGTTGGTACAAAGTCCTTAGACCCGAGATCACCATGGATTCCAACATGTGTAGTAGCCTACTTTGGGACTACCAAACGCTATTCCGTAATCGGGTAGTTATAAAGGTAGTTTTCGGGTTTGCTATGAAACATGGAGTGGGATGTGAGTGATCAAGATGGAATTTGCCCCTCCTTTGGAGAGATATCTCGGCCCCTCGAGGTAATGGATTATGGAAATGCATGGCCATGCTAAGTTGATTGAGGAGTCAATCAATGGATGATAATCCAATACGGTTCGAGTGAATGGTTAAGCTATTGAAGGGATGGCACACATCTTGCCTATAGCTTAACCGGTATCGTGAGGCAAAGGGATTTGTGTACACATTACAGGTTCGAGCCGATATTATTCTTGTATACTATGGTGTCAATATGTGCTTGCTAGGCGTCGCTGTTGACGGGTCGGCTGAGTTGGACTCGAGCCGACGATCGGCTAAGTTAGACTATGGCCGAAACCGAGTATACCTGAACTTACGGGTCGCACGCTTAAGGGGATAGAATAGATATTCGAGTTGGACTCGGATACGGCTCGATCGGATAGGGATCCGATCGGATAGAGTCCTATAGGCTTACGACGTATGGGCGGCCAACTCTATGAGATACGGATGAGATCCGGTTCAAAAATAGAGTCCTGATCGGCCACTAGTCCTAGTCGGCCAACTCTATATAAAGGAGGGAGGGGTGGAGAGCTGCGACACATCAATTGCATCGCGTGCAATGAAGTCGCCGAGATCAATCTCCACGGAAACCCTCCCCACTTTCGAGCCAAACCCTAGCCTTGCATCGCGTGCTAGCACACGGGTGTAGGGCGTTCGTCCCCGGACGTGTGGATACCGGTAGAGGCGCCGCTACGTTGCGCGCTCTTGATCGGCTTCGGATCGGCTGCAACGGAGCGATCGGCCGTGGTGGAATCGGCTGCGGTCGGGCGCATCGGAGCGAGGCGTGAGAACGCGGCCGGACGACTCGAATTGGCTGATTGGTGAATCGGCGTCTCCGGAATCGGCTACACTGTTCCGGATCGGATTGCCCCGATTGGCTATTCCGCCGCACTCTACTCCAATCGGTAACGATCTATCGGCCCTTACTTGCAAGTGTTCCTGGTTTGCGCGGTAGAAATTTTTGTTTTTGGCTAGCGTAGCCTCCGCGTAACCCTTCAGCAAGAGGCCGGGATGTTCATGCCAGATAGAGACCGGGACGAGCTGACCTATACGTTGGGCAACTCGGAGCACTCTGGCCGTGTCCGGGAAGTATCCTCAAAGACTAGCTGGAAGGATGGATTCAAAGAGGATGCTCATACATACAAGAAGCGTGATCGCTATAAGGAGGAGATAGAATCCCAGGCTAGGGCAGCAGCTCGTGAGGAATGCCATAGATATTGGAGCCAGCATATGATGCACGGTGGTGCCGTTTCACAGCTTGATCCGAGCTATCCGATGGACGATGTAACGGAGGATACTCCTTGCAAGCTCTTGATGGACTAAAGATGGACTAAACTAGGGTAAAGTAGAAAACATGGCAGAAAAGTAAAAGTAAAAGAATGATTCGATTGTAAAGATTGGGGGGGGGTAGATTGCTCTCAATTGAACCGGCCTTGTCCCTTAAATAGGGGTTGGTCTTGCCTCCCACAGGTCCTCCTTCATGTCCAACTTGGGGTAGAAACCTATAGAAACACAAAACATACCTTCCCGAAAGGAAACCCAAGACCCGACGAAATTTGCTTTGGACTCGGACTCTGACGGTCTGACCGACCACATCCCTATGGTCGCACACGGCCCTAATAGCTGGTCGACCGGCCATATACCCGCGGTCTAACCGGCCCCGTGAAGGAAACCCGATACTTTCCAAACTTTGGCAATTTTTCTCTATTTCGTCCATAGGTGCCAAATTTGGGTGTAAACAATTTCAAACCTTTTATTTGAATTTTTAGCAAGGCAAGATATAAAAACTAACATCATCTCTAAACCATGGTGGAATTCTGCATAAATGAAATTTGTTAAGAGATACGTACCAAACTCCCCCACACTTGTATTTGTGTGTCATAGGACATAAAAAATAAAGCGTGTGGTGTCAAGCCTCCTTAAGAACTTGTTCCATCACCGAAACAACAAGGTGCAAAAGTTGATCTAGCTCCATGTTCTCATGCGTCGCATGACCATCATTCTTTTTAATCTTGACCTGAAATGGTTAGAGACCAAAAATACCCGAGGGCAAACTTATCCCTAAAACATGTTCTTGATTTTTATTTTTGAAGGGAAATCATAATCTGGGCTACCTCTCGGCAGTGCTTGTTTATGGTCACAAGCTCGACCATGGGGAGTTCTTACAATACAACCACCATTGGCGATGTAGTTCCCAGCTTCACCACCAGTTGTTGATTTACCGTTGAAGTTGTAGTTGCAAGGTTAGTGCCAAAAGAGCAACCACGAATGGAGCAATGTTTATGGTAAAACAAATGCATCTACAACCAACCTTCTAAACATTTCTTTACTGAGGGTCTTAAGGTGGTTATATACGCTCATGGCATAAAATGTGACAGTTTCTAAAGATACCTTTCTCTAATTCAAGAAAGAAACTTTCATGCTCGTCTTGTAGGCGTTCATTGATGGGTAGGTCCTGCACATAATACACACGAGACACGTGGTGTGCTACTGAATTCTCTACTCTCTTTTTATCTTTGATTTCGATGTCAAATTCTTGTAGTAGAAGAATCCATCTAATTAGCCTAGGTTTAGTATCTTTCTTAGTGAGCAGGTATTTCAAAGCAGCATGAACAGTGTAAATTATTACCTTGGCTCCAACTAAGTAAGATCTAAACTTATCAATAGCAAAAACAATAGCAAGAAACTCTTTTTCAGTGAAAGCATAATTAAGTTGAGCTCTTGTTAGAGCTTTGCTAGCATAGGCTATGACACTAAGTTTCTTGTCCTTGGTTTGACCAAGGACTTCTCCTACCATAGAGTTGCTGGCATCACACATTATTTCAAATGGCAGCGACCAGTTGGGAGGTTGAATGATAGGAGCTGACATGAGTGCTTCTTTAAGGATATTAAAGGAGCGCAAGCACTCATCATCGAAGTCGAAGGGAGCATCTTTGGCTAACAGGTTCGTGAGGGGTCTAGCGATTTGAGAGAAATCCTTAATGAGCCGGCGATAGAACCCCGCATGACCCAGGAAGCTACAGATACCCTTAACATTGGTAGGATGTGGGAGTTTTTCGATGACATCGAATTTAGCTCTGTCCAGCTCTATCCCTCTTTTGGACACAAGGTGCCCAAGGACTATGCCTTCACGGATCAGAAATGACACTTGTCCCAATTAAGTACCAGGTCCTTCTCCTTACACCTTTGTAAGACCTTATCTAAGTTCTCGAGGCAATGATCAAAAGTTTTTCCATAGACGGAGAAATCGTCCATGAAAACTTCCATGATTTGCTCGATCATGTCTGAGAAGATAGACATCATACACCTTTGAAACGATGCGGGTGCGTTACACAACCTGATAGACATCCTACAATAGACATATGTTCCATAGGGGCATGTGAAGGTGGTCTTACTTTGGTCATTAGGATGGATGGGAATTTGATTATAGCCAAAATACCCATCATGGAAACAATAGAAAGAGTGATTCGCTAACCGTTCCAACATCTCATCGATGAAGGGAAGCGAAAAGTGATCTTTCTCTGTTGCCTTGTGTTAACGACCAATTTTGGTAACCTAACTCCCTGGTTTGAAACAGAGATTGAAGCAGTATTGGAGAAGATGCGTGATCTGAGAAGAGACGGAAGAAGAATCGGCTAAATCCGAATCGGCTACGGAGCCAATCGGCTGAGAGCAAATCGGACTAGGACAGCCAATAGCCGATTCTGAGTCAGGATGAAGTGGGACCAATCCCGATGGAAAACGTAGAGATAAGGATGTATTCGGTTCCCAAATTGTGCGTTAAAAGATATTGCCATCTGTGGATAGAGTCCTACAACGACAATTGTATCTGTAAATTAGGAATTTGTTAAGATTTCCTATTGTAATACGGCATGGGACCATATCCCGGGATATTGTCGTACCATGTATAGTAGATTAGATAGAAACCGTGTCTTGCACGGGTAGTTTTATTCTTGGGTATAAATAGGACCCGAAACCTCTGTAAATATGAATCATACACAATCAATACAACTTTCGGCGCATTGCCTTCTATTTTCTTCAGACAAACACTTGATCCGGCTTCGGGGCTGCATCGTTTCGATCCCCGATTAAGGTAAATGTTTGTCATTAGTGGTGTATCTCGTCGAATTTAGTGCTTCCATCGCTATGATACTCTAGATTCAATGATTTATGTTGTGCTAGTTATCATATATCGCATATAATCTAGAACAATGTCTAGATC
Source organism: Oryza australiensis (assembly GCA_019925245.2). NCBI lineage: Eukaryota > Viridiplantae > Streptophyta > Magnoliopsida > Poales > Poaceae > Oryza > Oryza australiensis. The sequence goes on from JAIFGZ020000429.1 coordinate 1,052,905, forward strand.
TATCTCGACATCAGCATATTTCTGTCAAGAACCAGCAGCCGATAGAGCTAGATCTAGGGGTTGGCCTAGGTTATATGCGGTATCCACCGTCTCGAGGGGTTTACATCAATTATAATAGATCTGATTGTTCTTTTATACTTAATGCTGCATCGATTTGACCTGTTAAGTCGTTCTTAGAACTCTTATGATCTATTTGGCTAGATGTATATGCTTAGAGACAGCGCCGGGGTTTCAGCCGGCCTTATCTTTTTTAATATTCTTTTGGTATGTTTACTGTTAGATTTATTAAAGCTGCCTCTTATATTATGATCTTGCTCTGGTTAAATGTCCTAAGCCAGAATCAGCCTGTCAGCCACAGCCGACATCCGACTGATCTAGGCTTAGTGCATTTAGCTTAGATCAATATCTTTTCATAAGATGTATCAGAGTACTAGCCGATCCACAGTTAGTCTTACGATGTCGGCTAGGTTATTAAAGCATATATTTATTATCCTTTGGTATATTTAGATCAAGTTGTTAATGCTGTCTCAGCATAGCCGATCTATCCCAATCACTTAGTTTAAATGTGCTTTAGGATAGCACATATATGTTAATTGATTTCCTTAGCCGATCCAGTAGGATCTAACTTAACCCTTAACGCATACATCTTTGTTTTTCTTGTTGGTTAACAGATCAAACCAATTGGCACGCCCTGTATTTCATAGACAAAATGAGAAGGACTGCACCGGAGTTAAGCGAGATCTCCTGGGCGCAGCTGTGAGAGAAATCTCATCAACACGCTTCGTGGCACGCCCGGTGGGACTATCTCTATCAACTCGGCTAGGACGCATCGATGCAGCTGACAAGATGGTCGACATCAAGAGCCCCAACGTTTCTCAGGAAAACGTCGTGCCTGTGAAGATGGAACAACTGTCGGCTGAACAACAAGGCGACTACCAGAGGATGGTAGAAGAGCTCCAAGCCAACTACCTACACTGCTCACCTGCACGAGGTCCGGGACTGTGCACCGTAAATATAAATTCAGCATGGACGAATTCAAGGCGTCCTCCTCCGCGGATCAAAGGACAAACAAAAGGCGGAGGAGCCGACTCAGGAGCAAGGTGATTCGGGTTTGCATACTCTGCAAGACCGAATTGATTTGGCCATGCACCATGCACTGGTCAACCAAAGTGGCATTCTTGTCAACACCCTCAACAATATGATTGCCACTGTGGTCGACGCCAAGATAGCCGACCAACCGCAATGGGGCGACGTATTTCACGGACGGCCGCTTCCCGGTTACAGGACATTGGCCACCCAATCGGCCGATCCCACCACTAGCACAGCTGTGGCCGCCAGACGGATCCTCAACCGCCGAATCCATCTAGATCGGCTTCGACACCGGTGGTCACCATTGCTTAACCGACAGCAACCACTCTCCCAGGACCAGATCGCCAACATGTTCAACAACAATCGGCAATTAGAGCCGGTTGCCCAGATCGGCCTGGGAGGACAGTACAACACCGGTGGCTGACAGCTGTTCCTGGATCCGCTGACGCCACCGTCGGCAAATCGGTCGCCTCCGCCGGCCATCCGCTCCAAGTACCAATACCGGGGAGGCCATAAAGATCAGCACTACAGCCCCAAACACCGCCACCGCCAGTATCGGCAAGCACCCGCGCCATATGATCAATATGAGCCGATGCAGCAGACAACCGGACGTGGCCAATTTGATTGCGGACGTCATGCGCGATCAACCGGCCTCAGCCAAAAGTCTCGGAAACATGTATCGGTACCCTATTCGGAGCACTTCGAGCGGGTTCCATTGTCCAACCGATACAAAGTCCCGGACTTTTCAAAATTCTCGAGGTAGGACAACGTGTCAACCTACGAGCATGTCGCCCGATTCTTGGCGCGGTGTGGCGAAGCATCGGCTACGAGATGCCTTGGGAGTTCGATTGTTCCCCTTGTCTCTTTCAGGATCCTTCACTTGGCTCTCTTCATTACCCTACAACTCGATTCGAGCCGGGTCGATCTCGAAAAGCAATTCAACACTACTTCTACACCGAGTAACAATGAAATGAAGTATTCGGACCTCACCAAAGATCGGTAGAAGCACAACGAATCGGTTCAGGACTACATTCAACGCTTCAGAGAGATGAGGAACCGATGCTAACTGACTGTGCCGTCGGACGCCCAGCCTAGCCGATTTGGCCTTCCATGGCCCGATCGCGCCGATCCGCGAGCACTCTCCGCTCAAGACTTCGACACCTTGGCGCATCTCGTGCAAAGGGTGATGGCCCATGAGCAGAGGTTTCGTGGATACCGGAAGGCCATCAAGAATGTAACTCAAGTCATCGTCGAATCAGCCTCCGATTTCAGCGACGATGACGCAGGGGTCACGGCAGCCGAATGGGCCAAGAATAAAAAGGCCATCGTCTGTCAATGGCTGCTGAAGACGGCTAAGGAGGAGAAATATAATTTCGACATCACCAAGGCCGATAGGATCTTCGATTTATAACTCAAGGAGAACCAGATCTAGCTTCCCGAGAACCATGTGATCCCATCGGCTGATGAACTGAAGAAGAAGAAGTACTCTAAGTGGTACAACTCTACATCCCACGCCACTAATGATTGTAAAGTCTTCAGGCAGCAGATCCAGTCAGCAATAGAGGCCGGGAAGCTCAAGTTTGCCTATTCCACTCGGCCGATGAAAGTAGATGGCAACCCCTTCCCGGTCAACATGATTCAAGCCAGTCCCAGGCAAGCTGATCGGCAGCGTAGAATGACGTTAGCTTAGCCGAGACATTAAAAGGGGTCAAGGCAGAGGGCAAGCCGACCGGAGATCAAGCCGCGCCAATCAACAAGGTGCGTCTCGTTGCCCGATCGGCTAGCCGACGGCCAATCAACACAGACAGCCGAAGCTGCTTCCGACTGCAATCTTAGCGGGAAGAAGAGACTCGGTTTGAGCGATTTCGTCGACAGGAGCAAGAGACACGAGGCAGCCCATACGATGGGGATCACGACGGTACTGATCCTCATTGGCATTGTGAATTTTTTAGGCACTACTGGGAAACCGAGAGAGGCTGCCGACGCTAGACAATTGCTCAGCCTATGGCGATTACAGCGAGGATGAACACAGGGGCCCACCAATCACCAGCCCAACTCAGTTCGTCTCGAGGCCCATACAGCTCAACCAGCGCCGGCAGTCCGTCCATGATCGACTAGGGCCGATCCATCAAGACTTCTTCGACGAAGAGGACGAAAACAATGACTACTACGACGAAGAAGAAGTCGATGATGAAGAATCGGCCAACCCCAATGGTGCCCTTCTAACCTCTTCACGAAGACGTAGAAACGAAGAATTCAGAGGTTGAAGCGTGACGGAAGGAAAGAAGAAGTTCGGCGAGATGATCCAAGAACAACGCCGTTGGCTAGGCAAAAGCAAAAAGCAATGGAGGCCCAAAAGGAAAATTACGCTGCACGACGAGAGAGACCTCACCCGATCAAGCCGGAGGGCAGCCAAGGGGAAAGGAAAAGTTTCGCATCGATCAATATGGTATTCATATTGCACCGAATTCGGCATCCGAGGCCGATGGAGACAACATTGAAGACGCCTTGGCCAAACTAGCACTGTCCCGGATCAAGCAATTTTCGACAAGCGAGAGGGGACCGAAAATCGGCATCTCAAGCCACCGTACGTAAAGGGCTTCGTCAACGGCAGCCGATGTCAAAGATGCTAGTAGATGGGGAGCTGCAGGAACCCGATGCCCTATGCAACATTCGAAAATAGGGTAAGGGAGCCGAAGACCTGATCAAAACTAACATGGTACTCAAGGACTTCGGCAGCAACCCATCAGAGACCAAGGGCGTGTTAAATGTCAAGCTGACCGTCGGCAACAAGACCGTGCCCACGACCTTTTTTGTCATCAACGGGAAGGGGTCTTACAGCCTGCTGCTTGGGAGGGACTGGATACATGCCAACTGTTGTGTCCCTTCCACCATGCACCAGTGTCTGCTTCAATGGGACGGCGACAAGATAGAGATTGTACCAGCCAACAGGTCAGTAAGCGTTGCCAATGCCGATTTGCCGCTCCGGGAAATCGATGTCATTGATTGTTTGTCCGGGAAAATCTAGCAAGCCGATTTTCTAAAAGTGTCCGATTTCGCCATACGCCGGTTGGAGACGACGAGCCACAGCTGCTGCTTTGAACAAGACATCGTGGAGGGCTCAAGCGTCTACGGCATGGACACCGCGGACGAAGACGATGGCAAGCTTGGGCTAGGTTTTACGTCGGCCGGCGAATTAGAGGAAAGAGACATAGGCTCTGTAAACAGGCCTAGGCCGACGTATATTAGCAAAAATTTATCTTCTGATTGTAGATCCCAGCTCATTGCTTTGTTAAAGGAATATAAAGATTGTTTTGCTTGGGAGTATTTTGAGATGCTCGGTCTTAGCCAATCTATCGTTGTTCATCAACTACCGATCAAGGCAGGCTATCGACCATTCAAACAGCCCCCCAGGAGGTTCAAGGCCGATATGTATGACATGATCAAAGCCGAAATCACTCGGCTATACGACGCTGGATTCATTCGGCCTTGCCGATACACCGAGTGGGTCTCAAATATTGTCTCAGTATTAAAAAAGAATGGTAAACTTAGGGTGTGCATCGATTTCAGAGACCTAAATAAGGCTACCTCCAAAGACGAATACCCAATGCCAATAGCTGATTTGCTCGTAGACGCTGTTTCATGCCACAAGATCATCGTTTTATGGATGACAATGCAGGTTACAATCAAATCTTTATGGCCAAGGAAGACATTCACAAAACTACTTTTCGATGTCATGGGGCAATCGGCTTATATGAATGGGTTGTTATGACATTTGGACTTAAGAATGCTGGGGCAACATATCAACGGGCCATGAATTTTATCTTCCATGACATGATTGGCTCTCTGGTGGAGATCTACATTGCCGATGTTGTTGTCAAATCCAGGGAGATAGAGAACCATATAGCCGATCTGAAGCAGGTTTTGGAGCGGACAAGAAAATATGGCCTGAAGATGAATCCGTTGAAGTGCGCGTTCGGCGTGTCGGCCAGGCAGTTTCTGGGGTTCCTTGATCATGAAAGAGGAATTGAGGTTACACCAAGGAGCATCAACGCTATCAAGACGATACAGCCTCCGAAGGACAAGAAGCAACTCCAATCTTTGATCGGCAAAATCAACTTCATCAGGCGGTGTATAGCCAATCTTTCAGAGAAGATGGAGCCGTTCACACCACTGCTTCAGCCGAAAGCCGATCAAGCATTCACAGGGGCGAGCGCATAAGGCTTTGGACAACATCAAGGATTATCTAAGCTCGCCTCCAGTTTTAATGTCTCCACAAAAAGAGATACCGTTTATGCTGTACACTGCACCGACGACAAGTCAATCGGCTCACCCAAATCCACGGTTGAGGGCAAGGAAAAAGCTATCTTCTATCTCACCGATGATGTTGGATGCGAAAGAAGGTATTTACCTGGAGAAGCTATGCCTCGTGCCTATATTTTTCATGTACGAAGTTAAGGCATTATCTTCTATCCAATGAGTGCACAATAATATGTAAAGCCGATGTAGTCAAATACATGCTATCGGCTCTAGTGTTAAAAGGGCGAATTGGAAAATGGATTTTTGCCTTGACAGAGTTTGATCCGAGGTATCGTGCACCCAGGCGCTTAAAGGACAAGCTATAGCCGATTTTATCGTGGAACACAGGATGACTCAATCGGCTCAGTTGAAATCATGCCTTGGACATTAACGTTTGATGGCTCGTTGTGCACCAACGGCTGTGGTATCGGATTGGTCATTATTTTGCCTAGGGGGCAAACTTTGAATTTGCCTTTTCTATCAACCCCCATGCTAGAAATAACCAAGCCGAGTACGAGGCCATGCTCAAAGGGCTACATTTGCTCAAAGAAGTTGAAGCCGACGCCATCGAAATAATGGGAGATTCACCGTTGGTCATCGCCCGGTTGTCGGAGAATATGAATGCAAAAACGATGTGCCGATGGTCTACTATCAACAATGCCGAGAATTGATGGATGGTTTTCGGCTAGTTACTCTAAAACATATCCCCAGGGAGCAGAATACAGAAGCCAATGATTTAGCTCAAGGGGCATCGGGCTACAGGCCGATGATAAGAGACATTGAAGTGGAAGTTGCTACCATCACAACCGATGATTGGAGGTTTGAAGTCTATAGCTATCTACATAATCCTTCTCAATCGGCCTCAAGGAAATTACGATACAAGGCGTTAAGATATGTTTTGCTTGACGAAGATCTTTATTATCGGACGATCAATGGAGCGCTGCTAAAGTGCCTTGGAGCTGATCAAGCCAAAGTGGTTATCGGAGAAGTTCATGAAGGGATTTGCGGCACGCATCAATCGGCTCATAAGATGAAGTGGCTACTTCGGAGAGCAGGGTATTTCTGGTCGACGATGCTGGAGGACTGTCTCAAATATTATAAAGGTTGCCAGGATTGTCAGAAATTCAGCGCCATACAAAGAGCACTAGCATCGGCTATGAACCCGATCATAAAGCCTTGGTCGTTCAGAGGATGGGGCATCGACATGATCGGCCAGATCAATCCACCCTAAGGCAAAGGGCATAAATTCATTCTGGTAGCGATAGACTATTTTACAAAGTGGGTGGAGGCAATTCCTTTGAAGAAAGTCGACTCCAAGGACGCAATCGAGTTTGTTAAAGAGCATATCATCTACCGATTCGGCGTCCCACAAATGATTACAACAGACCAGGGATCTATCTTCATATCAGATGAGTTTGTTCAGTTTGCCGACGGCATGGGGATCAAGTTACTTAATTCTTCGCCGTACTACACATAGGCCAACAGGCAAGCAGAGGCTTCAAACAAGAGTCTGATCAAGCTGATTAAGAGGAAGATTTCTGAGTACCCAAAGCAATGGCATAGCCGATTAGCCGAATCACTTTGGGCATATCGGATGGCATGCCACGGATCTATCCAAGTCCCTCCATACAAGTTGGTCTATGGGCACGAAGCAGTACTGCCATGGGAAAATATCATCGGCTCAAGACGGATTCAGCTACAAGATCAGCTCACAGCCGATGATTATTATAACCTGATGGTGGATGAATCAGAAGACCTCATTTTATCACGGATGAGAGCCTTGGAAAAAGTAACAAGGGATAAGGAACGAGTAGCCCGCCATTATAACAAGAAAGTTGTGCCTAAATCTTTTGAGGAGGGCGAACTCGTATGGAAATTAATACTGTCGATTGGATCAAGAGACAATAAATTCGGCAAGTGGTCACCAAATTGGGAAGGGCCTTTCAAGATCCACAAATGCGTCTCTAGAGGAGCTTACATGTTAGAAGGTTTGGATGGAGGGGTATTTGGAAGGGCTCTGAACGACAAATATTTGAAAAAATACTACCCAAGCGTTTGGATCAACTCATGATTCGGCTCTGTTTGTTTCAGCTGATTCATGCTAGCCGATGTATTGTCTTAAGCAAGCATCGTGTGGAGATTATGGGAATCGGATATCCACATGGCAAGCTTATCCGATTAGAGATAGGGATAGGTTGCGCCTGCCAATTATGTAAACCAACTATGACTTGGGTGTTACGTTGCCGATTAGATAAGGCAACAGCTCATAGTCACGGTTTGGTAAGATTGAGAAAATCGACTTAGAGTAAGATAGGGTTTCCGACTTGTAAGCCCGCCTCCCAAGACTATATAAGGGGGGTAAGGGGTGTCCCTTGAGGGATATGTTTTTCATAAGCTATTAGCTTTAGAGGCAAGAGCAACAGATCTTGAGATCAATAAACACTCGGCGGATCGAATCCCCAAAACAGGAGTAGGGTATTACCTCACGAGAGGGCCTGAACCTGTCGAAATCCTTGTTTTCCATCTAACCCATCGAGCATGGCGATCTTGACTGCACCCCCAAATTTCTATTTTCGAAACCGAGTTTCGGCGCGGTTGGCGCGGTAGGGGCTCGTGCGTCAAGACTTCTTCGACAATCTCGTCGGCAAGCGCGATGGGATCTTCATCGGCATCGACGACTTCGCCGCCAAAGGCTTCAACAAGATCTCCTTCCCCGACTCGGATTCGGACCGCGGGAGGGGGAACCCGCTCGGCGCCGTTCGGGCTACCGAACAACGCCAAGATCTACGAGGTTCGACTTCCGAATTTGGTGCTGCCCACTTGGGAGGAGGAATCCACTCGGCGCCATTCGGGTTGCCAAATGCCGCCGAGATCTGCGACATAGTTTTGACTTCTAGGATGAAGTCCATCCACTCAGAAGGAGGAATTCACTCGGCGCTGTTCGGACTACCGAACGCCGCTGAGATCTACAGCTGTCTTCTCACCTCCTCGTCGGAATCAATCTACTCAGGGGGAGAAACCATCTCGGCACCGTTTGGATTACCAAACGCCGCTGAGATCTACTGCAAACTCCTCTCCCCCGAGTCGAGATCGACCCACTCGGAGGGATCCACGTCATCAAGTTACGACTCGGACTGGAACAATCCAGATCCGAACCACCCGGGCTCAAGGGAAATCGCCGTCATCCTCCAACCGTACGGGTCATCCTCATCCTCGGAGCTCAATGAGTTCCTCAGCTCTTCAGGCTTTGATGATCTGTACGGCATCCCCTCGGACAAGGCCAACGACTCCGACTGCGACAAGGACTACGAGCTGAAGTGCTTCGACGTCCTCATGGCTGAGGTGGCCGAGACCGACTCAGCCATGGCCCGCAGGATCGCAGAGGAAGAACAAGCCAGGCTTGAGCAGGAGCGCAAGCTGGCGGAAGATGAGAAGAGGTGCAAGGAAGAAGCCGACAGGAGAAAGAGGGACCTGAGGGCGACCGGACGATCCGCTCTGGAGGCCATACTTCAGACGCGAATCCACAACACCAACATCTTCCGAGACACCTCAACGAACGCCGTTGCCGCCTCACCCTCTTGGACACCATAATCAAACGGCGCCCGACGTGACGCCAATCTGGACAAGATCAAGACCATCGTCGCAGCTACAGCCAATGGTTCTCCCTCCACCTCAGCACGAAGACCGACTGAGTCCGTGGCAGAAACGCCCGACGTAAGCCGACTTCCGCCGCGCGGTCGAAGGACTACAAGAGGCCCGAACGAGATCGACAACCACTAGGTCAAGAGACCTTCGCCATGAGACCACGCGAGCAAGAATAACAATCGGCCGACTCCGCCGTAAGCGCATGGACGTCCACCCGTCCACCACCGGTCCGCCGCAAAGAACAACTCCGACTACGGAGCGCCGCCAAGGACCCCGCCGAGTGATCTACGGGAAGTCCTTGACCGACGCTACCAAGAACGAGACCATCGCTCCCGCGAAGATCGAAGGGGCTCGCCCGACAAGCAATGACGATGGAGTACCCGCTTTCACTCGGGACCTACGCCAAGTGCATTGGCCGAATGGTTTCAAGCCAACGGAATCAAGAAGTACGACGGGAAGACCGACCTCGAGTCGTGGATAATCGTGTGTACACCCTCGCCATCCGTGCGGCGGGAGGTGACAACAAGGCCATGGCCAATTACCTGCCTGTTACCCTTGCTAACTCAGCCAGGAACTGGCTCACGAGCTTTGCCTAGAGGCTCGATTGGCTCGTGGAGCGAGTTAAGGGACCACTTCATCGCCAACTTCCGAGGCACTTTTGAAAGGCCTGAAACCCACTTCGACCTCTACAACGTCGTCCGTGGCCGACGAGCCATTGAAGGACTATATCCGACGCTCTCGAAAAGCGCAACAAGATCCCCAACATCACCGACGACATCATCATCGTCGCATTCTAGAAGGGAGTCCGTGATGAACTGTTGATCAGAAAATTTGGGCGCAAGCCACCAAAGACGGTGAAGCAGATGTTCGAGACGGCAAACTAATACGCCAAGTCCAGTGACGCGATCAAAGCGGCGCGCCAAGACCGGCCTGACAGAAGGGACGACAAGCAGTCGGGAGGAAGCCGGCATCCTAAGAAGGATAAAGGCAAAAACAACCAGGGCCAGAAGGACCGCAAGCGCCGGTCTGAGGACCTGGTTGCCGCGACGTCCAACTCCCAACGCCGTCCCCGAGTCGCGGGCTATGACGCAATCATGAACGCTCAGTGCACGCATCATCCCAACCACAAGCACGCGGCCAAGGATTGCTTTATTTATAAGCGGTTCCGCCGAGCAATATGCGGCACAGCTCAACAAGAAGCCGACGACGGCCGGTCCATCGGGACTAAGAAGAACAACCCGACCGGAAATGCGGAGCCCTTCCAAGACCCCATAGATGAGTTGAATCACATCTTCGGGGGGGCGCAAGCTTATGAGTCCAAGAGGAAACATAAGCTAACCGACCGCGAGGTCAACGCGGCACAACCTAAGGTCCCACAATATCTACGGTGGTCGGAGGTGGCCATCACGTTCGATCGCTTGGATCATCCACACCGAGTGGGTTCACCCGGGCGCTACCCCGGTGCTAGACCCTGGTCCGCAACATCAAGCTCAAGCGCGTCCTTATTCATGGGGGCAGCGCCCTCAATATTTTGTTCGCCAAGACCTTGGACGAGATACAAATCCCGAGAGCCGAACTGAAGGCAAGCTCAGCCCCCTTCCATGGTGTTATCCCGGGGCTGTCATCCACACCACTCGGGCACATTGCCCTTCCAGTCACCTTCGGAGTTCGAGAGAATTTCTGGACGGAGAACATCACTTTTGAGGTGGCCGACTTCGAGACGGCCTACCACGCAATCATCGGAAGGCCTGCACTCGCCAAATTCATGGCGATACCTCATTATACCTACCTCTGCATGAAGATGCCGAGCCCCAACGGCGTCATCACCCTGCGCAGAGATGTCAAGCAAGCCTTCACCTACAACAAGGAAAGCTGCGACATGGCCCAATCTCATGAGAGATCGCGTGGCCAGGAGGAAATCTGATTGGCCGCATCAACTTCTGCAGAGGGTGAAATCCCCGCGAAGAAGATAGCCAAATCAGGACAAGGCGACGCCAAAACGAAGAAGATCTCCCTTGATCCATCGGATCCTGCCAAAACTGCTGTAATTGGCGCTGAGCTAGATCCTAAATAGGAAAGCGTGCTCATCACCTTCCTCCAAAATAATAAAGATGTTTTTGATTGGAAACCATCTGATTCCTAGGGAGGTGATTGAGCACTCTTTACATGTCAAAAATGACACGAAACCTATCAAACAACGATTACGCCGTTTCGCTTAGGATCAAAAGGATGCCATCAAGGAAGAACTCACAAAACTCTTAGCCGCCGGTTTTATTAAAGAAGTTCTACACCCCGACTGGTTGGCTAACCCGGTCCTGGTCCGAAAGAAGACGGGGCAATGGCACATGTGCGTTGACTACACCGACCTCAACAAAGCCTGCCCCAAAGATCCGTTCGGGCTGCCCGCATCAACCAAGTCATGGACTCAACACCGGCTGCCGCCTTTTGAGCTTTTGGATTGCTACTCGGGCTACCATCAAATCAGCTTGAAGGAATCCGATCGCCTGAAAACATCGTTCATCACGCCGTTTGGAGCTATCTACATCACGATGCCCTTCGGCCTAAAGAACGCCGGGCCACATACCAACGCATGATCCAAAGATGTTTTCAGCGTAGATCGGGAAGAACATGGAAGCTTACGTTGATGATGTCGTCATCAAGACCAAACAGAAAGAAGACCTGATTGCTGACTTAGAAGAAACCTTTGCAAATATTTGGGCCTTCAGAATGAAGTTGAACCCGGAGAAGTGCATGTTCGGCGTGCCATTAGGCAAACTGCTCGGCTTCATGGTTTCACATCGCGGCATTGAAGCTAACCCGGAAAAAATCAACGCCATCCTAAATATGAAGCCCCCGAGTAACCAGAAAGATGTCCAGAAGCTCACTGGCTGCATGGCGGCGCTAAGCCGATTTATCTCTCGACTCGGCGAATGTGGCATGCCTTTCTTCAGGTTACTGAAGAAAACCGATGACTTCTAGTGGACTACGGAAGCCCACAAGGCCTTTGAAGATTTTAAAGAATTTCTCACGACGCCGCCCATCCTAGCCTCACCTCACCACAGAGCCCCTCATGCATCGACGTCTCACCACTCACCAAGTGGTCAAGACGGTTCTTGTGGTCGAGCGCGAAGAAGAAGGACGAGTCCAGAAAATCCAAAGGCCAATCTACTTCGTTAGCGAAGTGGCGCAGAGCCAAAATTCGCTACCCTCGTGTACAAAAATTGCTATATGGAGTTCGATAACCGCGAGGAAATTGGCGCACTACTTTCGTGGTCACTCGGTCATCGTCGTCACTTCCTTTCCACTCGGCGATGTCATCCACAACTGGGAGGCGACTGGGCACATCGTAAAGTGGGCCCTGGAACTGATGCTGCTGGACCTAACTTTCAAGGTGAGGATAAGCAGATATAGCAGGTGCAATCTATCTCTACCTCCAGTCGGATAAGCTTGCCATGTAGATACCCGATTGCCACAATCTCCACAGAGCCCCGAGTCCTTTTTAGTCGACGAGACAACTCAGGCTTCGACCAAAGCAACACACACCAAAAAATCTCTTTGATCGAGTGCTTTTGGCGCCGAGTAATTCCATCATCTCTCGCCCGAATCTTCCCGAGTGGCTCCAAAGACTGTGAAGGGCTGGAAAAATATATAAAAATTTCTCAAAAATAAATATTTAGGTGCATCTCCCGATGCACCTAATTAGGTGTAGCCCCCGACTATGTGGTTAGTCAAAAATAGGCTAAGCATATAGTCAAGAACTATAGAAAATCATTCTCATGTAGATGCCTAGCTCATGCTAAAGCAATCATTGAAATCTTATTACTTGGCAGGTTCATACTTATCCGAGTAAATTTGCCCGAGTCATCTCAGAACAAATAATTCAATCAACCCTCATGGGTGAAAAGCACTCGGTAAGCTCTTGCTTATCCAAGTGGATTTGCCCGAGTAATCCCGGAATAAATATATCATTCATCCCTCATGGGAAACAAGTTCTTTCATTCATATGAAAAATACGACCAAGTTATTAAATAGCTTTTGCCATAATACTGGTCTCAATCTATAAAGATCTTCACCAAGGTGAAAAAATAAACAGCACTGGTAAGGTTACCTGACCAAATGCCAAAAAACCAAACAGCTCTTGTTCACCAAGGCAGCTATAAAAACTTAGCTGTCGGTCACCTTCCAAGTTGCATCGTGCCAGCTTCTCATGAAGTCAAGCAAACCGCGGGATGGAAGGATTTTCAAAGGTATAGGGCACTCGGACACGCGCATATTGCCGTGAGCAAATCTCGCTTAAGCTCATCCGCTTAAGTCCCTAAGGACACGCGTTAGGCCACACCTCACTGGGCCGCAGATTTTCTTATGGGCTCGGCCCAACCTCCGAAAACCTAACGCAACCCTCAAATCTTTCTTATAAAGATGCGAGGTCATCCCCGCCTCTTCGTCTTCCAAACGATTCCCCTTTTCGCGCAGTGTTCACCACTCACCGCGGAGAACCCTAGACTCGCGTACTCCCAAATCCATCCACCTAGGTGCTCGCTCTCTGCAACAACTAGCCTCCGCAACCAAATCCCCCACGTCCCTTTGTCAAAATCCGACTTTTTCCAGCCAGATCCACTTCCCACCAATCCCACTCTCATGGCGGAGGAAAAGAGGATTCCGTTCGACCAATGGGCCGCTTCGGATGTGAGGGAATCTACCCTCAAGGAGATGTTGAAGCACGGCGTGCTTCCGCCAAAGGAACTCGTGGAATGGCGCCGGCGGCGGAGGACTTCCCGACCCCAAACACCGGTGAGCTCGTCGTTTTCACTTCCTTTTTCTATTGCGGGTTCAGCCTTCCTACCTCCGAGTTCTTCCGGGGCTTCGGATTACTATGGGCTTCATCTCTACCATCCGAACCCCAACTCAATGCTTCACATAGCTCTCTTCATTCATGTATGTGAAGCCTTCCTTGGCATTCTCCCCCACTTCCAACTTTTCCGGCGCATGTTCTATCTTAAACCACACCCAAACAAAGATCAGCCTTGCGTCGTCGGCGGGGCAGGCTTCCAACTCCGCGGATCTCTCCGCAAGGATTATTTTTCTCTTCCTTTGAAGTCTTCCAATAAGGGATGGCATGCGGGCTGGTTCTACATTAACAATCTCGAACCCAGCCTGCCGGCCTTCGTCGGTCTTCCCCCTGTCCCCAGGCCATCTTGGAGCACCGTCCCTGTAGCCCAAGATTGGGACGAAGCCAACGAGCTGCTTGCGAAGATCCTGGCGATGAAACAGAGGGGCCTTCGCGGGGAACAGATCACTCGGCACTTCATCAGGTGCCGACTGGCGCCGATCAAGGAACGATCGAAACCGGCCTTCGAGTATGAAGGCGGGACGGACCCCAATCGGGAAGATCCAGATCCACTCAAGTACGAGATCCTAAAGATCCAGATGTACAAACTCTTCTTGTCTGGGATCGCGGTTGAGCGGGCCCTCATACTTCCAGTCCTTCCCTTCAGCATTCATCGACCTCCTCCTCCGGTAAGCCGACTGGTTGCTTCATAGTATCTTTCAATCTTGACATCTTGTCTCTTAATATTGCACTTTCCTTCTTCTGCAGGAAAACGCCTCTATCTCCTCCAAGCCATACAAAGTGTCTCATGACGACGCGCCGCATCGCCCTGCCAAGAAGCCGACTGGTGGGATCAAGATCCAAGGCGACTCGGTCGGGAAACGAGCGGCGCCGAGTGAAGACTCGAATAAGCGTGCGAGCAAGAGGAGACTGATTATAGAGGACTCGGATGACGACGTCCCGGCTCCCCCCACCAAAACTCCTCCTTTGAGGCGATCGCCGCGGACGGCACCGAAGATCCGCCGTCATCCAGGTATGCTCAAACCGAAGTCCGAACTCTTTTGTTGAAAACTTCTCTTTATCTTTACCCCCGCGTATTCACTTTCGCAGAGGCCCCGAGACATAGATCCCGCCGAGGGGGTGAAGGACCGACTCCACCGCCGCTCCCGAGGTGCCAAGGTCGAGCAGAGCAAAAGCCCCGGAGCTCCGCAACCGAGTGCGAGCGCCCGGGAAACAACCTTCGCCTCCGAAGAAGGATGCCCCGAGGAAGGAGCCTCGCCACGGGCGGGATATCCCGACCGGAAACCGCCATCGGCCAGAAACCCGAGGCCGCGGCTCAAGCGCCCCGACCGGGGCCACTCGGCGCAGAGCCGAAGAAGAAGGCCAGCCCGCCGCTCCACCTAGGCAGCGGCCGCCGAAACCGGTGAGACTTGTTTCAAGCGCTCTTTACTCTTTCAATTTAAATCTTTCATGTCTTCATTTGTCCTTCTTGCTTGCCACCACAAGAGAAGAGATTCCTGTGTTGCGCCTTTCGAGACCCGGGTTCCCCGATCGAATCGAGTGGCGGGACTCGGAAGGCGAGAGACAGGCATCATCCTAGACCGGCAAGCCGAAAAAGATGAAAGGGATGCCCTTGTCGAGAGTCGAATGAGGCGACCAGCTTGCTCAACGTAAGCCTTTGTCTTTCTCTTTAATTATGTCATCATCGTCTTTCAATCGGTCACTCTTCCGCCATTGCGTGCGAAGGAATATTGCCGCTCTATGGCAAAATATGAGGTGGTGGAGAAGTTGGTTCCCCACCGAACTTCTTAGAGGACGTTCAAGCAACAGCCGAAGGTCACTCGGGAGGAGGCCGCGTCAAGGGAGGCGGCTTTAAGGAGGGAGATCGCAGAACTTCGGGAGGCGAATCTCGACCTCCGAGGATCAATCGGGAGTAAGCCCGCCTTTCCAAGTTTCTTCATGATTCTCATGTTGATCTTGGTTACCGACAATCTTCTTTTGTTGTAGAAAATTCTTCTGAGGTCCATTCACTCCAAGTCTAGCTAGAGCGGTCAGCCTTGACAAGGCTGAAATGGAGGCCGAGTTTGAAGGTAGCCTTCTTCGAAGTAAAGCTTCTTGTGTTGCTTTATCTCCGAGTACTTTGAATGATCCGGGACTTTTGGCAGCTTACAAGGTGAAAACCCGAGCCCAATACGACGTCTTGCTTGGGCGGATCAAACGAAGTGATGAGATGCGGGAAGAGGTCGCCAATGCCGCCACGCCGGTCTTGCTGTCCTTGTTCGATCAAGGAGTTGGGACCAGCTCGCCGGAGCCGATCGAGATATTCGACAAGCCGCGGCCGGCTCCCGACCGATACCGGCCAATATCACCGAAGCGGCCAGCATGGGGGCTGGTCTAGCTCTTGCTCAGACCAAGTCCCTTTACCCCCGAGCGGATATCCATTCAGTTGGGGAAGGCTTTGCTGACGGGACGACGGATGAGCAGGCCTTGGACATGCTAAGCGAGGCGCAGGAAGCGGCGAAGAAGATATCCCTTGATGTAGTAAATAACTTCAAGAATTGATTTGTCTTTCGACTTTGTCTTGTAAATGTCGCGTAACCGTAGCACTCTTATGTAGTACTTGTGATACTTTTAGTTTATTTATGTTAATGCCTTGATTCGAGCTTTTGCGTGAAATTTCTTAAGTAGTTTTCGTTTGGCTGTCATCAAGCCTAGGCTCGATTAGGCCGTCGGTAAACTCTCAGTCCTTAGACGCTGAGCCCAAATCAAGGGACATTAAACAATGATAAACCAAATTATGCACAAAAGTTGATGAGGAAAACTTGAGCTTTATTGTCGTGTGTACAGCCCCCGACTGCTAGCTCAAGAAGTCGTCTTGCTTGAGGTTGGCAGTCAAGGAAAACATGAAGCCTTAGCCGGATTAGGCATAAAATCTTCGAAGATGCTCGATGTTCCAGGAGTTCTCCACCATAGACCCGTCTTCGCGCTTTAAACGATATGCACCGGGTCGAGTCACTTCAGCGATTATGTATGGTCCTTCCCATAGGGGAGATAACTTGTGTCGGTCTTTGGTGGTCTGGATCTTGCGTAGGACCAGGTCGCCAACAATGAAAGCTCGTGCTCGCACGTTGCGACCGTGGTACCTTCTAAGCCCTTGAAGGTATTTGGCCGACCGGATGAGGGCGCCTCGCGGGCCTCTTCCAATCGGGTGAGGTCGTCCACTCGATCGGTGGTCGTAGCGTTCATCGTTGAAACTGCGGACCCGGAGGGACTCATACTCCATCTCATTTGGCAACATGGCTTCTGCGCCATAGACCAAAAAGAAAGGAGTTTGTCCGGTGGCCCGACTGGGTGTGGTTCGCAGCGACCATAAGACCGAGGGCAGTTCTTGGACCCATTTGCCAGCATAAGGGCTTAGGCGGTCGAAAACGCGGGCCTTGATGCCTTGGAGGACCATGCCGTTTGCTCGCTCGACTTGCCCGTTGCTTTTGGGGTGAGCTACTGATGCGTAGCAGATCTTGATTCCGAAGTCTTCGCAGAATTCCTTGAAGATGCTTCCCGTGAATTGAGTCCCATTGTCGCTATGATTCTGTTTGGGATGCCGAAGCGGTGCACGATGTTGAGGAAAAGTCATGTGCTTTGTCGCAGTAATTGTGGCGACCGGCTTGGCCTCAATCCACCTCGGAGAACTTGTCGATTGCGACGAAGAGGTGTGTGAACCCTCCCGGAGCTTTCTTGAAAGGGCCAACCATGTCCAGCCCCCATACCGCGAACGGCCAGAGAGTGGAATTGTTTGAAGCTCCCGGGCCGGACATGGCTTTGTCGGGCGAAGAATCGGCAACCTTCGCAGGTTCGTACGACTTTATCCGCATCGGAGACCGCGGCAAGCCAGAAAAAACCTTGCCCGTAGGCTTTGCCGACTAGAGTGCGGGCGCCGCGTGGCTTCCGCATATGCCCGAGTGGATGTCTTGGAGTAGCGCTTCCTTCTTCGGGTGTGATGCACCTCATTAGAATTCGAGGGGCTTCTCTTGTATAGATCGGAGTCAACCATGACGTATGTTTGGCAGCGACGGCGGACGCGTTCGCTTCATCCCTGGCCATCCAGCAGCCTCTTGCTCGGTTAAGAATTTGATGAGCGGCGTCCTCCGCCGGTTTCGGTCATGGCGACTTCGTTCGTGGTTTGCTCGGTGAGAGCTGTCTTTGCGGTGACGTTGGTTCATAGAGATGTTCGACAAAGACGTCGTTGGGGCGGCTTCGCTTAGATCCGAACCGTGCGCCTCGCAGCCTTCGTTATTATGTCTCAGACATGAGAGAGTTCGAGCCCGTCAAACTTGTCTTCAAGTTTGCGGACCTCTTGTCGGTAGGCCTCCATAGTGTCATTTAGGCAGGACCAGTCTTTCATCACTTGATTGACGACCTGTTGGGAGTCGCCTTTCACAATAAGCCGACGTATCCCGAGTGAGACCGCGAGGCGCAGTCCATGTAGAAGAGCTTCGTACTTGGCAACATTGTGTGAGGCGGAGAAGTGGAGGTGGAGGACATATCTCAGCCTTTCCCTAGTCGGGGAGATCAGCACAACTCCTGCTCCCAAGCCGGTGATCCTCTTGGATCCGTCGAAGTGCATGGTCCAGTGTTGGAGGTCTTCCCGAGGCACATCTTCTTGGTGTTCACCCACTCGGCCAGAAGTCTCGCCAAGGCTTGCGATTTTATGGACGTCCTAGCCTTGAAAGTCAGGTCCAGCGGCATCAGCTCTAGGGCCCACTTGGCGATGCGTCCGGTTGCCTCGCGGTTGTGGATGACATCGCCGAGTGGGAAGGAGGTGACGACGGCGACCGAGTGACCCTGAAAATAGTGCGCCAATTTCCTCTTGGTTATTAGAACACCATAGACAGCAATTTTGGCTCCCGCCTATACTTCGCTAACAAAGTAGATTGGTCTTTGAATCTTCTCGAGCCCGTCCTTCTTCCTCGCGTTCGACCACGAGGACCAAACTAACCACTTGGTGAGTGGTGAAACGCATGCCAGCCAGAGAGGTTCCCGGGGCCGAGGCGAGGCCGGACGGGTGGCGTCGTGAGGAACTCTTTGAACTCTTCAAAGGCTTTGTTGGCTTCCGCGGTCCACCGGAAGTCGTCTCGTCTTCTTTAGCAGCTCGAAGAAGGGCATGCCTTGTTCGCGAGTCGGGATATGAAACGGCTTAGTGCCGCCATGCAGCAAGTGAGCTTCGGATGTCCTTTGGTTACTCGGGGCTTCATGTTTAAGATGGCGTTGATCTTCTCTGGATTTGCTTCAATGCCGCGATGTGATACCATGAAGCCGAGCAGTTTGCCCGATGGGACGCCGAAGGTGCACTTCTCCGGTTTAACTTCATTCGAAGGCCCGGATGTTTGCAAAGGTTTCTTCTAAGTCGGCAATCGTGTCTTCTTTCTACTTTGTCTTGATGACGACATCATCGACATAAGCTTCAACGTTCTTGCCGATCCAAGTCCGGAAACATCTTTGGATCATACGTTGATATGTGGCTTCGGCGTTCTTCAGCCGAAAGGCATGGTGATGTAGCAAAGAGGCCCCAAACGGCGTGATGAACGATGTCTTCAGCATGATTCTTTTAGGCTGATCTCGATGATAGCCCGAGTAATGTCCAGAAGCTTAATAGTTGGCAGCCGGTGTTGAGTCAACGACTTGGTCAATACGAGGTAGCCCGAACGGATCTTTGGGGCAGCTTTGTTGAGGTCGGTATAGTCAACGCACATGCGCCATTGCCCCGTCTTCTTGCGGACCAGACTGGGTTGGCTAACCACGGGATGGAGGACTTCTTTAATGAAGCCTGAGCCAAGAGCTTTGCAAGTTCTTCTTTGATAGCGTCCTTTCGATCCCGTGCGAACCTGCGTAATCGTTGTTTTATCGGTTTGGCGTCATCTTTGACGTTCAAAGAGTGCTCGATCACCTCCCTAGGAATTCCAGGCATATCAGATGGTTTCCAAGCAAAAGCATCCTTATTATTTTGGAGGAAGGTGACGAGCGCGCTTTCCTATTTGGGATCTAGGTCGGCGCCGATTACAGCAGCTTTGGAGGGATCGACGGATCAAGGGAGATCTTCTTGGTCTTGGCGTCGCCGGATCCCGATTTGGCTATCTTCTTCGCGGGACTTCGCCCTCTGCCGAAGTGGATGCAGCCAATCGGACTTCTTGTTGGCCACGTAATCTCTTGCGAGATTGGGCCATGTCGCAGCTCTCCTTATCGCAGGTGAAGGCTTGCTTCACGTCGCTGCGAAGAGTGATGACGCCGTTGGGACCCGACATCTTCATGCAGAGGTAGGTGTAGTGAGGGATCGCCATGAACTTGGCAAGCGCAGCCTTCCGATGATGACATGATATGTTGTTTCAAGTCGGCCACCTCGAAAATGACGTTCTCCGTTCGGAAGTTCTCTCGGGCTCCGAAGGTGACTCGGGAGGAGATATGCCCGAGTGGTGTTGAAGACACCCGGGATAACTCCGTGGAAGGGGGCTGAGCTTGCTTTCGCCCGGCCCTGGATCTGCATTTCATCCATGGTCTTGGCGAACAGGATGTTGAGGGCACTGCCCCCATCGATGAGGACGCGCTTAAGCCTGATGTTGCGGACCACGGGGTCCAGGACGAGTGGATAGCGCCCCGGGTGGACCACTCGGTCAGGATGATCCGAGCGGTCAAAGGTGATGGCCACTTCCGACCACCGCAGATACCGAGGGACTTCGGGTTGAGCCGCATTGACCTCCCTGTCGCTTAGCTTCTGTTTCCTCTTGACTCAAAGGCTAGTGGCCCTCCGAAGATATGGTTGAGCTCCCCACCGGGTCTTGGAAAGGTTCGGCATTTTCAACCGCGTTGTTCTTTTTGGCGCCGATGGGCCAGCCTCGTCTGGCTTCTTGTTAAGCTACGCCGCGTACTTTCGGCGAACCGCTTGTAGATAAAGCAGTCCTTCGCCGCGTGCTTATGATTCGAATGGTGGGTGCACGGGCGTTCATGATGGCGTCGTAGGCGGCGACTGGGACGGCGTTGAGTGTTGGAGGTTGCGGCCACTAGGTCTTCAGATCGGCGCTTGCGATCTTTCTTGCTTGGTTGTTGTTGTTGCCGCCATCCTTCTTAGGATTTTGGCTTCCTCCGCTTGCTTATCTTCCTTCTATCGGGCCGGTCTTGACGGGCGGCTTTAATGGCGTCATTGGATTTGGCGTATGAATTCGTCGTCTCGAACATTTGCTTCACCGTCTTCGGTGGCTTGCGTCCAAACTTCCCGATGAGCAGCTCATCACGGACTCCCTTCTGGAAGGCGGCGATGATGATGTCATCGGTGATATTCGGGATCTTGTTGCGCTTCTCCGAGAAACGACGAATATAATCCTTCAGGGCTCGTCCGGCTTCGGATGACATTGTAAAGGTCGAAGTGTGTGCCGGGCCTCTCGAAGGTACCTTGGAAGTTGGCGATGAAGTGGTCCTCGGCTCGCTCCACGAGCCGATTGAGCCTCTTGGCAGCTCGTGAGCCAATTTCGGCCGAGTTTGCGAGGGCCACGGGCGGTGTAATTGGCCATGGCTTTATTGTCGCCACCGCAGCCTCGGATGGCAAGGGTGTATACGGTTAGCCAAGATTCGTGGTCGGTCTTGCCATCGTACCTTTCAATCCCCGTAGGCTTAAAGCCACTTGGCCAATGCACTCGGCGGAGCCCGAGTGAAGGCCGGTGCACTGCCGTCGTCGCCGCGTCGGGTGATCCCCTCCGATCTTCCCGGGTGCGTCGGTCGCGCTCTTGGTAGTGGCGATCGAGGACTTCCCGCAGATCACTCGGCGGGGTCTTCGGTTGGTGGTTGGGTAGCCGGAACTATTGCGGCGGACTCGGTGATGGACGGGTGGACGTCCGTGTCGTTTGTCGCGGAGTCGGCCGTCCTGCTTGGTACTTCAGCGTGGACTCGCGAGGTGGGCCTCTCGACCTGGTCGTCGACCGAGCCGGCTCGGGCCTCCTATAGTCTCCGACTTTAGAGGTGGAAGCCGGCTCTTGTCCGGCGTTTCGGCCACGAGACGATCCGCCGGCCTTCGTGCCGAAGTGGTGGGATGGCCGTTAGCCGTGGCAGCGACGATGGTTTTGATCTTGTCAAGTATTGGAGTCACGTTGGCCGGAGCCGTCTCTATGACGGTGTCCAAGAGCGTGAGTGCAGCGACAGCGTTCCGTGGCGTCGGAAGATGTTGGTGTTGCGGACCCGTGTTTGGAGGATGGCCTCCCGGGCGGATCGTCCGCCGCACGTAGATCCTGCTTTCTTTTGTCGCCCTGCGTCCTTGCGTTGTTTCTCCTCCTCGGCTGTCTTGCGCTCAAGCTCCACCCCGGCTCGCTCTTCTTCGGCAAGCCTTCCGCCATGGCTGATTCGGACTCGTCCGGTTCGGCCATGAGGACGCAAGCACTTCGGCTCGTAGTCCATGCGGCGTCGGAGTTGTCGGCTTCGTCGGAAGGGATGCCGAGGTTGTCGAAACCGGTGGAGCTGAGGTATCCATCGAGCTCCGAAGATGGGCAGAGCCGAAAGACGGGAGGATGACCGCAACCTCCCTTGATCTCTAGGTAACCCGGATCGGATCGCTCCACCCGAGTCGAGCTTGGGGAGTAGGCTCCTCCTGGAGTGGATCGCCGCCAACTCGGGGGAGAGAAGCTTGTGACAATCTCGGCGACGTTTGGTGACCCAAACGGCACTAAGAGGTCTTCATCTCGAGTAGATCGCTTTCGTCGGGGAGGCGAGAAGATTGGCGCAGATTTCGGCGGTATTCGGTAATCCGAACGGTGCCGAGTGAAGTCCGTCGTCTCGGAGAAAGTAGATTGCATCTTGGTTTCAAGACGTTGAAGATCTCGGCGCTATTGGGGAGCCCGAACGGCGCCGAGTGGGTCTTTCCTTCCGACCTGGTTTGAATCCGAGTCGAAAGAGGAGTCGTTGAAGAAGCTGGCGGCGAAGTCGCCGAATCCTGAAGGAGATCCCATCACGCTTGTCGGCGAGATTGTTGAAGAAGTCTCGATGCGCGGCCCCTACTCCTGGCGTGCCAACTGCCGAAACTTGGTTTCGGCAATATGATTTCGGGGTCGCAATCGAGATCGCCAAGCTCAATGGGTTAAAAGAAGAAGAAGATTTAGACAGTTCAGCCCTCTCGTGAGGTAATACCCTACTCCTGTTTCGGTGGATTCAATCCGCCGAGTGTTTTGTATTGATCTTGTGTATCTAAAGCTCTTGCTTATGGAATCGTATCTCGATCTAGTGTTGGATATCCCTCAAGGGACGCCCCTTACCCCCTTATATAGTCTTGGGAGGAGGGTTTACGAGATCGGAAACCCTATCTTATTCTAAGTTGGTTTCCTCAATCTTACCAAACCGTGACTATAGGCCGATTGCCTTATCTCTATTGGCAATCGTAATACCCAAGTCAAGTTCGGCCACGGATATAGCAGTGCAATCTATCCCTACCTCCAATCGGATATGCTTGCCATGTAGATACCCGATTGCCACAATCTCCACAGATGTCCGTGAAGTCACAAGCCTGGCGGATTTCTTGGCCGAGTGGATCGAACAGAAGAAGATGTACCCGAGAAGATCTTCAATCTTTGGACCATGCACCGGATCCAAGAGGATCACGAGACTTGGGAGCAGGAGTCGTGCTGATCTCCTCGATCGGGGAAAGGCTAAGATACGCTCTTCACCTCCACTTCTCCGCTCACACAACGTCGCCGAATACGAAGCCCCGCTGCATGGACGTGACTTGCGTTTCACTCGGGATACGACGGCCGGTCGTGAAAGGATACTCCCAACTGGTTGTCAACCAAGTCATGAAAGATTGGTCCTGCCTAAATGACACCATGGAAGCCTATCGGCAAGAAGTTCGCAAACTTGAAGACAAGTTTGACGGACTAGAGCTATCCCATGTCCTGAGACATAACAACGAAGCGGCCGATGAGTTGGCGCAGCCTTCGGGTCCAAGCGAGAAGCCGCTCCAATGAGCGTTTTCATAGAGCATCTCTATGAGCCGATCTGCAGCAAAACCAACTCCCCAAACGAAGCAAGCTTGACACTGGAAGTCGCCATGATTGACGCCAACCGGAGGACACCGCTCATCAAAATTTTAACTCAGCAAGAGCTCCGGAAGACGGGATGAGGCGGAACGCGTCCGACGCCGTTGTCGCTTACGTCATGGTGGATTCTGATTTATACAAGAAAAGCCCTCCTGGAGTCCTGATGAGATGTATCACGTCCGAGGAAGGACAGCAATTACTCCAGGATATCCACTCGGGCGTATGCGGAAGCCACGCGGCGGCCACACACCTTGTGGGCAAAGCCTATAGACAAGGTTTCTTCGGCTTACGGCGGTCTCCGACACCGACAAAGTGGTCCGAACTCGTGAAGGTTGCCGCTTCTTCGCCCAAGCAAAGTCATGTCCAAGCCCAAGAACTACAAACCGTTCCATTATCCTGGCCATTTGCGGTATGGGGCTTAGATATGGTCGGCCCTTTCAAAAAGGCCCGGAGGCTTCACACACATTCGTCGCAATCGACAAATTTTCCAAGTGAATCGAGGCTAAGCCGGTCGCTACAATCACCGCCGACAAAGCACGAGACTTCATCCTCAATATTGTGCACCGGTTCGGCGTCCCAAACAGAATAATAACCGACAACGGGACTCAATTCACTGGAGGCATTTTTAAGGAATTTCGCAGAAGACTTCGGCATCAAAATCTCGCTATGCATCGGTCGCACATCCCAAAAGCAATGGACAAGTTGAGCGTGCCAACGGCATGGACCTTCAAGGCATCAAGGCCCGAGTGTTTGACCGGCTAAAACCTTACGTCGGCAAGTGGGTCCAAGAGCTCCCTTCAGTTCTTTGGTCTCTACGGACTACGCCCAGTCGGGCTACTGGCCAAACTCCTTTCTTTCTGGTCTACGGTGCAGAAGCCATGTTGCCAAACGAGATGGAGTATGAATCCCTACGAGTCTGCAGCTTCAACGACGAGTGCTACGATCAAGACCGAGTGGATGATCTAACCCGACTAGAAGAAGCCCGAGAGGCAGCTCTGATCCAGTCGGCAAGATATCTTCAAGGTCTTCGACGATACCATAGTTGCAATGTTCGAGCACGAGCTTTTATTGTCGGCGATCTGGTTCTACGCAAGATTCAAACCACCAAGAACCATCACAAATTATCCCCATTATGGGAAGGACCGTATATAATTGCCGGTGACTCGGCGGAGTGCATACCGACTAAAGCGTAAAGACGGATCCATGATGGAAAACTCACGGAACATCGAACATCTTCGACGATACTATGCTTAAATTGCCTAAAGTTCCATATTATTTTGACTGCCAACCTCAAGCAAGATGACTTCTTGAGTTAGCGATGGGTGAGTACATATGTCGATAAAGCATGGTTTTCCTTGGCAACTCATGTATATTTGGTTTATCATTGTCCAATGTCCCTTGATTCGAAGTTCAATGCATAAGGACTTAGAATTTTTGATGACCTAATCAAGCTTAGGCTTGGTGATAGTCTGACGAAAATTACTTAAGAAATTTTACATAAAAACTCGGATCGGGGCCTTAACATAAATAAGCTGAATATCTACAAGTTACATTAGAAAGTCATAAACATACAATGTTCACAAGAGTAATCAAGATTGAAAATTGTTCACCACATCGGCTGCTACTTTCTTAGCGTACTCGTGCTTCACTAATCAATTCCAGGCCTCGCTCGTCGGAGTACCGTCGCGAAGCCTTCCCGATTGAATCGACATCTACCCGGGGGTAGAGCGAATTACAGTGCAAGGCGAGGCCCGCTCCCATGGTAGCCAGTTTGCCCGAAATATTGGCGGATGATCAAGGGCCCTCCGGAGCTTGTCGAAGATCTCGATCGGGTCCAACGAGCCGGTCCCGAGTGATAGAATAGCGACAACAAGTGCATCGGTGTCTACCGCGTGCAGCAACACTCGTCACGACGCTTTCGGCCTTTTGACCCTCTCAATGAAAATGTCATATTGGGCCCGGGTCTTGACCTTGTAAGATGTCAAAGACATGTGATCACATAAACATTCGAAGATGAAGCAAAACCAAGAACGTCTGTCTTGAAAGATCTTACCTTCGAAATCGGACTCCAGCTCGGCTTTGCTGGTGTTGGCTTCTTCCAGCTGGGCCTGGAGCGAGTGGACCTCCGAAGCGAGTTTTACGCAACAAGAAAGGTTGTCAACGACCAAGATCAATACGGACTACATATAAAAAGCACAAAAAGACCAAGGGGATTAAGCGTACTCGATTGAACCCCTGAGGTCTAGGTTCTCCTCCCTGGTGCGGCTATCTCCCTCCTTAGCCGCTTCTCTCGATGCATTCCTCTCGAGTGGCCTTTGGCTCTGACTGGATGTTCTCCTGTGGGAGTTAAGAGTGCGGGACCAACTTCCTCGGAGCGGCGTCGGATTTGGCCATCGACGAAGCAAGACACCCTCTCGCACACAATTCCACGAAGATTGGTAGGCGAAAAACAGGCTGCGGAGCTACAACGAGAAAAGAGCGGGACTTACGTTTAGCGGTGGAGTCGCTTTATTCAGTGCGTCTACAAGCATATCTCTTTCTTCACTTCCCTTTTGCTTGTTCGATGATGCCTGTCTCGGCCTTGGAATCGCGCCACTCAATCTTGATTGGAGGGACCCGGAGTCTCGGAGGACTGCAACCTAGGGATCTCCTCCACTTTGGTCAACGATTGATTCGGAAGGAGCAAATAAAGATACAGAGAAAGATGGACTCGGAAATCAAAAGATGAAGGATTGTTTCGAGGTTTACCACCGGTTCCGGTGGCCGAATCCTTGCTGATGCGCCCGGTTGCTTTTCCCTTCTTGGCTCTTACCCGCGGTTCTCAATCGGGGCCCTTTGAGTAGCGGTCGGGGCTCTTCTGCATGACCGGCGGTTTTCGGGTCGGGGCTTCTCGGGCACGTTTGTGGGGGGCTCCTCTCTTTGGACATCCTCCACTCGGAGCGCTCTCACTCGGAGCGCTCTCACTCCGGAGAGGAGCTCGGGGTTTGGCTCCATAGGCCTTGTCGCCTCAGTTGCTGCAGATGGCATTGGCCCCTCACTCTGCCCAGTGGGATCAATGTTTTGAGGCCTCCTGCAACGAGAGAGGCGGGGGCAATCGGGATAAAGATGGAGAAATTTTCAACAAAGAGCACAATTTGGCCGTGGCGTGCACCTGGTTGATCGAGGCGAATCTTGGGCGCCGTGGTGATGTGGCCTTGGAGGGATTGCTTCCACTTGAGGGGTTGGGACATCATCGTCAGAGTCGCAATGACCAGCCTCCTCTTGCTCGCCCGCTTGCTGATGTCTTCACTCGGGGCAGCCCTCTTTGTCTGGATCGCTCCGGATCTTTACGCCGGGGTTGGTTTTTTAGCGAGCCTAGCCAAGCGTGTCATCATGATGTATTTTGTACTTTGAGAAAATAGAGGCGTTTTCTCGCAAGAAAGATGTTTTGAGCACTAAGAAGTGCCACATCAAGATTGAAAGACAATAAAAGAGTCAAGTCAACTCACCTGGCGGAGGAGGGCGGTATATGCGGAAAGGGCCGTAGAGCAAAGCACAAGGCTGCGCTCATTGCAATCCCGATCAAGAATATTTTGTACATAATGGATCTTCAGTCCAAAGGCGAGGAGTCGCGGTCTTCCCGATTGGGGTCCCTCTCGCCTCATACTCAAAGCTGCGGCTTGGACCTCTCCTTGATCGGCGCCGAGTCGGTTTATGATGAAATGCCGAGTGATTTGTTCACCTTGAAGGCCCTTTTTCTTCATCTCCAAAATCTTTGCCAAGAGCTTATTGGCTTCATCCCAATCTTGGGCCACGCACGGTGCTCCGAGTTGGGTCTAGGCACGGTGGGGAAGGCCAACAAAGTTTGGCGGACTAGGTTCAAGGTTAGCAATATAGAACCGGTTTGCGTGCTAGCCCTTGTTAGAAGATTTCAAAAGGGAAGAGAAAATATTCTCTGCGGAGGGACCCGCGGAGTTAGGAAGCCGGCCCCACCAACGACGGAGGCTCGCCTCTGTTAGGATGCGGCTTAAGATAGAACATGCGGAAGAGTTAGAAGTGAGGAAGGATGCCAAGGAAGGCTTGCAGACATGAATAAAAGAGCTATATGGAGAATGGAGTTTGGGTTCAAATGATAAAGTTGGAGGCCATAATAATCAAGAAGACCCTAAAGAACTCGGAGGTGGGGAGGTGAAACCACAATAGAAGAAATCGCCGCCAGCTCGGGAGAGCTTGCCGACAATCTCGGCGACGTTTGGTGACCCAAACGGCACTAAGAAGATCTTCATCCGAGTAGATCGCTTTCGTCGGGAGGCGAGAAGATTGGCGCAGATTTCGTGCGTATTCGGTAATCCGAACGGTGCCGAGTGAAGTCCGTGTCGGAGAAAGTGGATTGTGATCTTGGTCTTCAAGACGTTGAAGATCTCGGCGCTATTGGGAGGCCGGGCGCCGGAGTGGGTCTTTCCTTCCGATCGGTTTGAATCACAGTCGAAAGAGGAGTCGTCGAAGTTGCTTGGCGAAGTCGCCGAATCTGAAGGAGATCCCACATCACGCTTGTCGGCGAGATTGTTGAAGAAGTCTCGATGCGCGCCCCCTACAGCGTGCCAAGCCCGGCTTGGTTTCTGCAATATGATTTCTGGGGTCGCAAATCGAGATCGCCAAGCTCAATGGGTTAAAAGAAGAAGAAGATTTAGACGGAGTTCAAAAGCCCTCTAGTGAGGTAACACCCTTACTCCTGTTTTGGTGGATTCAATGCACGAGTGTTTTGTAATTGATCTTGTGTATCTAAAGCTCTTGCTTATGGAATCGTATCTCGAGATCTAGTGTTGGATATCCCTCAAGGGACGCCCCTTACCCCCTTATATAGTCTTGGGAGGAGGGGTTTACAGGATCGGAAACCCTATCTTATTCTAAGTTGGTTTCCTCAATCTACCAAGCGTGACTATAGGCCGATTGCCTTATCTCTATCGGCTTAATCGTAATACCCAAGTCAAGTTCGGCTTAGGATATAGCGGGTGCAATCTATCTCTACCTCCGGAGTCGGATATGCTTGCTGGCATGTAGATACTCCGATTGCCACAATCTCACGGGATGTCTGTGAAGTCACAAGCCACGGCGGATTTCTTGGCCGAGTGGATCGGGAACGGCAAGAAGATGTACCTCGAGTAAAGATCTTCATCTTTTGGACCATGCACTTTGACGGATCAAGAGGATCACACGGACTTGGGAGCGGGGAGTCGTGCCGATCTCCCTCGCGGGAAAGGCTAAGATACGCTCTTCACACTCCACTTCTCCGCCTCACACAACGTCGCCAAGTACAAAGCCTGCATGGATGGCTGTGTTCTTGTTTCACTCAAGGATACGACGGGTGGTCGTGAAAGGATACTCCCAACTGATTGTCAACTTCAAGTCATGAAAGATTGGTCCTGCCTAAAACACCATGCCTGAAGCCTATCGGCAGAAGTTCGCAAACTTGAAGACAAGTTTGACTGGATTTAGAGCTATCCCATGTCTGAGACATAACAACGAAGCGGCGATGAGTTGGCGCGATTCGGGTCCAGCGAAAGCCGTTTCCGCAGGCATTTTTCATAGAGCATCTCTATGAGCCGTGCATTGCAGACAAAACCATCCCAACGAGCAAGCCGCATGGACAGGGTCGCCATGATTGACGCCAACCGGAGACACCGCTCATCAAAATTTTAACTTTCAGTGAAGAGCTCCCTGGAAGATAGGGATGAGGCGGAACGCGTCCGACGCCGTTGTCAGAAGGCTTACGTCATGGTGGATTCTGATTTATACAAGAAAGCCCTCCCTGAGTCCTCGATGAGATGTATCACGTCCGAAGGACAGATTACTCAGCCACGCACGAGATATCCACTCGGAAAGTATGGAAGCCACGCCTTGACACTCCTATGGTGGGCAAAGCCTATAGACAAGGTTTCTTCGCTTATGGTCTCCGACACCTGCCTGACAAAGTGGTCCGAACACGTGAAGCGTTGCCGTTCTTCGCCCGAGCAAGTCATGTCCAAGCCCAAGAACTACAAACCGTTCCATTATCTGGCCATTTGCGGTATGGGGCTTAGATATGGTCGGCCCTCTGCATGCTCGGGGAGGCTTCACATACGTTCGTCGCAATCGACAAATTTTCCAAGTGAATCGAGGCTATTTCTGGGTCGCTCACGATCACTCGCCGACAAAGCACGTAGACTTCATCCTCAATATTGTGCACCGGTTCGGCGTCCCAAACAGAATAATATGAACCGACAACGGGACTCAATTCACTGGAGGCATTTTTAAGAATTCCCGGTGAAGACTTCTGACATCAAAATCTGCTATGTGGTCGCGACATCCCAAAAGCAATGGACAAGTTGAGCGTGTTATAACTGGCATGGACCTTCAAGGCATCAAAGGCCCGAGTGTTTGACCGGCTAAAACCTTACGTCGGCAAGTGGGTCCAAGAGCTCCCTTCTTTGGTCTCTACGGATCACACTGTCGGGCCTCTGGCCAAACTCCTTTCTTTGGTCTACGGTGTGTCAAGCCATGTTGCCAAACGAGATGGAGATGAATCCCTCACGAGTCTGCGGCTTCAACGACGAGTGCTACGATCAAGACCGAGTGGATGATCTAACCCGACTAGAAGCCCTTGAGAGGCGGCTCGATCCGATCGGTAAGATATCTTCAAGGTCTTCGACGATACCATAGTTGCAATGTTCGAGCACGAGCTTTTATTGTTGGCGATCTGGTTCTACGCAAGATTCCAAACCACCAAGAACCATCACAAATTATCCCCATTATGGAAGGACCGTATATACTGCTGAGGTGGCTCGGCGGAGTGCAGCTACCGAAGCTAAAGCGTAAAGACGGATCCATGATGGAAAACTCCTGGGACATGAACATCTTCGACGATACTATGCTTAAATTGCCTAAAGTTCCATATATTATTCTTGATTTGCCAACCTCAAGCAAGATGACTTCTTGAGTTAGCGATCGGGGAGTGGCTACATATGTCAATAAAGCATGGTTTTCCTTGGCAACTTTGTGCCATATTTGGTTTTATCATTGTCCAATGTCCTTGATCTTGAGTTCAATGCATAAGGATTTAGGAGAATTTTTGATGACCTAATCAAGCTTAGAGCTTGGTGATAGTCGGACGAAAATTACTTAAGAAATTTTACATAAAAACTCGGATCGGGGCCTTAACATATAAATAAGCTTGAATATCTACAAGTTACATTAGTGAAAGTCTTAAACATACAATGTTCACGAGTAATCAAGATTGAAAATTGTTCACCTGGTTGCTACATCTGCCAGACTCCTGTGCTTCACTAATCAATTCCGGGCTGCTCGTCTGGCAAATACCGTCGGCGAGGCCTTCCCCGATTGAATCGACATCTACCCGAGGTAGAGCGACTTTGGTGCATGCAAGGGCGAGGCCGCTCCCATGGTGCTTAATATTGGCTGTGTGATCAAGGGCCTCGAGGAGCTTGTCGAAGATCTCGTTGGGTCCAACGAGCTGCAGTCCCAGTCCAGTGATAGAATAGCGACAACGATGTCGGTGTCGCCGCGTTAGCAACATCGTCACAGCGCTTTCGGCCTTTTGACCTCTCAATGAAAATGTCATATTGGGCCCGGGTCTTGACCTTGTAAGATGTCAAAGACATGTGATCACATAAACATTCGAAGATGAAGCAAAACCAAGAGCATGTCTTGAAAGATCTTCTTGAAATCGGACTCCATTTCGGCTTGTCGGGTGTTGGCTTCTTGGTGGGCTCAGGCCAAGAGTGGACCTCCGAACTGAGTTTTCTGCAACAAGAAAGGTTGTCAACGACCAAGATCAATACAGACTACATATAAAAGCACAAAAAAAGACCAAGGGGATTACGTACTCCAAGTAACCCGGAGGTCTAGGTTCTCCTCCGGAGTGCGGCTATCTCCCTCCTTAAAGCCGCTTCTCTCGATGACTTCCTCTCGAGTGGCCTTTAGCTGACTGGATGTTCTCCAGGGAGTTCAAGTGCTGGACCAACTCTCCAAAGTGCATTCCGGATTTGGCCATCGACCGACGGTACACCTCTCCTCGCACACATTCTGAAGATTGGTAGTGAAAAGCAGGCTGCGCACAACGG
The DNA here is from genome assembly GCA_019925245.2 of Oryza australiensis. Lineage (NCBI taxonomy): Eukaryota > Viridiplantae > Streptophyta > Magnoliopsida > Poales > Poaceae > Oryza > Oryza australiensis. Next base: position 1,084,929 of record JAIFGZ020000429.1, read on the forward strand.
GAAAAAAGAGCAAGACTTGATTGTGAATTTGGGTATTCATTCAGTCTGCTAAGTGCATATCTCTTTCTTCCCTTTTGCTTGTTCGGGATGATGCCTGTCTCCCAGCCTTGGAATCATAACACTCAGAGGAAATCTTGATTGAGAGGACCAGGAGTCTCGGAAGGTACAACCTAGGGATCTCTCCTCCACTTTGGTTGATTGATTCGGAAGGAGCAAATAAAGATACAGGAAAGATGGTGGAAATCAAAAGATGAAGGATTGTTTCGAGTTTACCCAGTTCCGGTGGCCGAATCCTTGATGTGCACTTTGGGTTGCTTTTCCTTCTTGGCTCTTACCCGTGGTTCTCAATCGGGGCCCTTTGAGGAAATGGCAGTGAAGGGCTCTTCTGCGACCAGCTGGTTTTCAGGTCGGGCTTCTACCTGGCGATGGGGGAGCTCCTACTCTTTGCAGACATCCTCTCAGGCGCTCTCACTCAGATGCGCTCTCCTGGAGAGAGGGCTCCCAGGGTTACAGCTCCATAGGCCTTGTCGCCTCGGTTGCTGTGCAGATGGCATTGGCCCCTCCACTGCGCCCAGTGGGATCAATGTTTTGAGGCCTCCTGCAACGAGAGAGCAGAGGCAGCTCGGATCAAAGATGGAGAAATTTTCAACAAAGAGCACAATGTTTCACAATGGCGTACTGGTTGATCGGCGATCTTGGGCGCCGTTTCAGTGATCGGCCTTGGAGGGATTGCTTCAGCTTGAGGTTGGGACATCATCAGTGAGTCTGCAACGTGACCGACCTCCTCTTGTTTCGCCCGCTGTGATGTCTTCACTGGGCAGCCCTCTTTTATTGGATCGCTCTCTCTTTGGATCTTTACGCCGCGGTTGGTTTTGTGAGCCTGGCGTGTCATCACATGATGTATTTTATACGGCTTTGAGAAAATAGAGGCGTTTTCCTGCAAGAAAGATGTTTTGAGCACTAAGAAGTGCCACATCAAGATTGAAAGACAATAAAAAGTCAAGTCAACTCACCTCACTGGGCGGAGGAGGGCGTGTATATAAGAAAGGCCAGCGGCACACAAAGTGCGCTGGCTGCAATCCCGATCAAGAATATTTTGTACATACGGATCTTCAAAGTCTCAAAGCCGAGGGAGTCGCGGTCTTCCCGATTGGGGTCCCTCTCGCCTCATACTCAAAGCGAAGCTTGGACCTCTCCTTGATCGCGGCCTTGGTTTATGATGAAATGCCGAGTGATTTGTTCACCTTGAAGGCCCTTTTTCTTCATCTCCAAAATCTTTGCCAAGAGCTTATTGGCTTCATCCCAATCTTGGGCCCATCGGCACGGTGCTGATTGGGTCTAGGCACAGGGGAAGGCCAACAAAGTTTGGCGACTAGGTTCAAGGTTAGCAATATAGAACCGGTTTGCGTGCTAGCCCTTGTTAGAAGATTTCAATGGAAGAAAAATATTCTCGGAAGAGACCCAAGCAGTTGAAGCCGGCCTTCACCAACGCGGGGGCTCGTCCTTGTTAGGATGCGGCTTAAGATAGAACATGCGGGAAGAGTTAGAAGTAGGGAAGGATGCAGAGGAGGCTTATGGAACATGAATAAAAAGAGCTATATGGAGAATGGAGTTTGGGTTCAAATGATAAAGTTGGAGGCCATAATAATCAAGAAGACCCCTAAAGAACTCCCGGAGGTGGGGAGTGCCAAACCACAATAGAAGAAAGAGGTGAAGACAGCAGGCTCACCGATGTTCGGAGTGAGAACTCCTCACCAGCCACGCCATTGGCCACGATCTCCTTGGGAGGAGCACTGCGATTTCTTCACCATCTCCTTGAGAGTGGACTCACGAGATCCGAGGTAAGCCCCATTGCTTTTTCCGAAAGGGATCTTTTCTCTCGCCATGGATGTGGTTTTGGGAAATGGATCGCTCAGGGGATGGGGATTTGGGATGAGGCTCTCTCGGAGGTGGATACGGAGGCTGGCGGTGACGGCGCGAGCTCCGGATGTGTGGATTGGGTGCGCGCGTGAGCTTAGGGTTTTCCACTGAGGCGATGAAACGGTGTTGCGAGTGGGGAATTTTGCGGGAAGACGAAGTGGCGGGAATGACCTCGAGGCTTTGTACAAAGATTTGAGGGTTTCGCCAAGTTGTCTCGCAGTTGGTAGGGCCCGTAGAGACTTGCGGCCCAGCTAGGGTGGCTTGACGTGTCCTTAGGGACTTAAGTGGATGGACTTAAGCAGATTTGCCTTGGCAATATGCACGTGTCTGATGTCGGTACATTCAAAAAATCCTTTCAATACCACGGTTTGCTCAACTTCATGAGAAATTAGCACGATGCAATTTGAAAGGTGACAAGTTAAGCTTTTATGGCTGCCTTGATGACGAGGTGTTTAGTTTTGAGCATTTGATTAAAAATCATATCAATCTTGTTTTTCCATCTTTGGTGAAGATCTTTTTATATTGGGACCAATATTATGGCGGAGCTATTTAATATTTTAGTCATATTTTGAACAATGAAAAAACTTGTTTCATAGAGGATGATTAAAATATTAGAGATGAATTGGACGAGATCCACTGGGATAACACATGGGTTTATCAAGTGCTTTTCACCCACGAGGCTGATTGAGTTATTTGTTGAGGTGACTCAGGAAAATTCACTTGAATTAGGCATGAGGTCTGAGTGATAGGTCCTTTATGATTGCTTTGGCTTAAGCTAAGCATCTATGTAAGAATGAATTCTTATAGTTCTTATTCTATGTTTGAGTACATTTTTGACTAACCACATAGTCGGGGAGCTACACCTAATTAGGTGCATCGGAGATGCACCTAGATATTTATTTTTTGAGAATTTTTGGATATTTTCCGGCCCTTCATGATTTTTGGAGCCACTGAAATTCGAGTGCAGAAGTGATGCAGAATCACTTTTCAGCGAGCACCTCGGCCAAAAGGTTGTTTGGCAATGTGCTATCTTGGTTCGGGGCTAAGACCATCTCAGCAACTGCGAAGGACACAGAGCTCTTTGGCAAATTGCACCTCGGATATCCACATGGCAAGCTTATCAGATTAGAGATAGGGATAGGTTGCGCCTGCCAATTATGTAAACCAACTATGGCTTGGGTGTTACGTTGCCGATTAGATAAGGTAATAGCTCATAGTCACGGTTTGGTAAGATTGAGGAAACCGACTTAGAGTAAGATAGGGTTTTCGACTTGTAAGCCCGCCTCCCAAGACTATATAAGGGAGGTAAGGGGTGTCCCTTGAGGGATATGTTTTTCATAAGCTATTAGCTTTAGAGGCAAGAGCAACAGATCTTGAGATCAATAAATACTCGGCGGATCGAATCCCCGAAACAGGAGTAGGGTATTACCTCACGAGAGGGCCTGAACCTGTCTAAATCCTTGTTTTCCATCTAACCCATCGAGCTTGGCGATCTTGTTTGCACCCCCAAATTTATTGCGGAATAGGAGTTTCGACACATCGCCTTTAGGTCATTTTCAAGCCAAGTTTTTCCCCTAGTTTTCTATAATCGGCTGGTGTTGGCCGACAGTGATGACAACGAAGTGCAATTGTGTTAAGTTCATAATTTTGTCGACATCAAAGACATCAACAAAACTAGGGGGCATATATGTACAACAATCACGATAAAGAAGCGGACAATCGAAAATTTTCAAGTTTTCAACACATTTTGAAGCTTTTAGGATCGGCAATTGGGATATTAACGATGCAAGTGTGGGCCGATTACGAGACAGTTAATTACAGTTGGCATATTAAACGATGCAAGTGTTGTCCGATTACGGACAATTAATGGCAGATCGCGGCTTAAGCCGATTACACAAAATTTCTTCGTTCGACCTAAGTCTATTACATCGGCTATTGAGCTAGGAATGCATCTATGGCCAATGCTGTTTGATCGCCTTGACTTCGTCGATCACCGCTTGGTCTTCGGCGCCGAGGGGGACCACCTTGGCCGATTTGTGGAGTTCTCTCGGATGCTTGATGGTGGCCGTCAATTTGCTTGTTTGCTCCTCGGTGGCTTTCGGCAAATCGGCTAGCACCTTCTCTTTGGTAGCGATTTTAGTGCGGCATTCTTCTAGCCGCTTCATTAGGTTGGCTTCCTTGGCCTTCAAGCGGCAATCCGAGCTCGAGACGTAGTGGGGCCGGTTTTCAACTCGTTCGCCTTCGCTTTGGCCTCCACGCTCTTGACCGTGTCACATCGGCTTGGGCAAGCCTCTCAATCATTCGTTGCATCCACACCCAAGCCTTGGCCGATGTAAATCGATGCGAGACGCGGCAGCAACCTTGGCGGCTAGGTCATCAGGAGCTGTCCCTCAATTTCGAAGAATCGACACTTGGTGATCCACACTCCTCCACCGCTGTTCACATCGATGTCCAGCAGCGGCGTATGTCTTGAAGTTCTCTTTAAGCTCGTCGGCTGGGGCTTTGTGGACTAGTGGCTTCTCTCTTCATCACCAAGAAATTCCTTGATGTCAAAGGAGAGAGGTCGGCCAAAGGCTGCATAGAGGGAACCACGAGGTTAGGCCGTGATTAAAATGGCCGATTGTTCGAGGTATCATGAGAAAAAGATAGGGATCAACTTACTCTTGCTACGGCATTGCTTCGGCTTCTTTTTCAGCTTGACCGGTTGGCGGGAGCGGTGTCTTCTTCGGTGGGATCGCCGGTTGGAGTTCTGCACCGGCTTGTTTGTGGCCGTAGCTCATGTCTGGCCTCTTGGCCACCTACGGCGACACCGTGTGTTCACTCGACACTGGGGGCAGGCGGGGGCGCCATGGAGATGGAGAAGGCTGCAAGAAAAGACAAGTGTCGGGTGTTAAATCGGGCGAGTCGATAAGCTAAAATGTAAGCCGAGGGAGATGGTTACTGTTGAAACGCGGCGCGAAGGACGGCGAGTTAGTTTTTTGACCTACGCAAGATATATTCGGTTAAGTACAAAAGGGTATTATGTTAAAGCCGAATCTAACAAGAGAGGGACTTACCGGCCGTTTCTTCGCGGGAGGGCTTGGAACCGCATTTGTTGGCTAGAGGATTGGTTGAGTTATGGCTCGAATCACTTGATTCAGCATTGCTTTGACAATGGCCCGACATCTCTTCATCGAACCTCCTCGTTGAGGAATTGGTTGACACTGGGATCCACCGACGGAGGCTGTGGTGCCGATCGGTGCTTCTTCTTTGGTTCCTTCGTAGGTGCAGCCGATGGTTTCGTGCTTGGAGCTTGTTCTTTTGCCGAGCCGGTGGGCGCGCGTGCCGTGCAGCAAAGTGTTCCGTTTTGGCGCGCCCCCCGATGGCCGATGGAGCTAGGCCGCACCCGTTCGGCGAACGCCTAGGCGATACTCGATTGGGATGCCCGAGTTACTCACCGTCGGCCATTCGGTTTCATCACGTACAAGCGGAAAAGTTCAAGTGTTAACAGATTAAATTAGCCGATGATCTAAAAGGAAAAATAGCTGGAAGTTCAAGAGTTACGGGGTCTTCATCCGCGGCGGGTGATGTAATGGGAAGACCGTTGGTGGAAAGATGTGATGTTTGATCTCGACCCACCAACGGTGCGTAAGCTACGCTCTTCTTGTATGCTAGTACCATGTCACCTGCGAAGGAGGGGAGGCTATGTCCATCGGTCTGCATTCATAATAGTGGCCTTGTCCACAATTCCCTTGTCTCAATCTTATCGGCGTAATAACGGCCGATGGGCGGTCTGCGTCCGGGATTGACTAGCAGTGACAAAGGGTAGTAAAATTCATAACTACGGACCAGTCGGCCTGGTGGATCCAGGTGGCGGATGCAAGGACTAAGGCAGTTGTGAACAAATCTCTACACTTGGGGTAGTCGTCCGAGTTGAGCTCCTCCAAGTTAAATTCAATAGGGAGCTCGAAGAGTGGCCGATCCCTATAGAAATACCGGATGTGGTTGTTCTTTGCAATTCCGTCATAGAGGATACGAACCACTCGGCTAGTAGTTCGAGCCGATGCTTTGACCAGGCGTGCATGGCTGCTTCCATAACTCAGACACCTGTGGTGGTTATCTCATTTCCTTCATCGTCTTCGATTGGCTCTAAACGCGGAAGCATGCTTCAGTCAAAGGTGGCCGACCGTGTATTTCTGGGCCATCAACACCGGCCGATCTGAAGGAACCACCAGGGACCCGGTGTTGACAGAGGCATTGGCAGCTATCTTAGCAATTGCTTGATGGAGGGTTTGATATAGGTAGCCGAGGAGGTACTTGCCCAGGGAGCTTCCGTTTTTCCACCAAGGCCTCGGCTACAACACGCTAGTTGGCGGTCGGCCTGACTTGAGCCGTAGAACATGAATTTCTCTGCCACATCATGAGAAATGCGGCATGTTCCCTAGGGCCGACGGTCCATCTTTCATATTCATGGCCACATAGCCATTCCATCCTCCTATGGCCTTTGTTTTAAATGGTGTTGGCCTTTCCTAGTCGGTCCTTCGGGGTTAGCCGACGACGGGATATCTAGTCCGATGGTCATGACTACGTCGGCTAGGGTGATTGTCATTGGACCTTGTTGGAACATGAAGGCATTTAAGGTGTCATTCCAGTAGGTCGCAACCAACATCGATGGTTCATCTTTTCCCATATCGGCTATAGACGAGTTAAGCATTAGCTATCCCTACTTTCTCCCAATGGGTTTGTTTGGCTGATTGCATTCTCTTATACCATTCGGGCCAAGACTTGTCCATGGACGGCCATGATTTAAAGGTTCCGGCCCGGTGATTCGGAGTAGGTTTCCTCATCTCGTAAGGTATCCTATCGGTTTCGGCTATTATGATATCGGTTGAGTCCCAGTTGCCGATAGGCCCTAGAGAGTATCTGTTTTTCTTGAACAAGGCTGGGGATAGCTATACGATGGGACAAGTGCTACAATCGAAAAGAAAAAAGATTCATAAATCAAAACCCTAGAATGCGGATCTATAAGTTGAGGCGGAAAAGAAAGGGTTTGAGGCGATTAGGGCGTACCTCGGGAACTCGGTACATGCGGCGGCGATGCGCGGCGGGGTGGCGGAAGAGGCCATTGCGTGAGCGAAGATCGCGGGGAAGGAATCGCCGTGCGGGTCTTGAAAGCTGCGGAGTCGCGAGAGCTCGGAGTTCTTGAGGTGGCTTTTGTTTGTTTTGTGACTTGTGTGGCGGCTTGCGAGTATATTGAAGAGTTTTGCGACGGTGAAATAGAGTCGTCTTTGGATTGCGCCTTGGGTTTGAATCGCCTAAAATCCGCAACATTTCATATCGTGGACTTGGGGGCATGTGTTAACGACCAATTTTGGTAACCTAACTCCCGGGTTTGAAACGGATTGAAGCGAAATTGGAGAAGATGCGTGATGAGAAGAGACGGAAGCAGAATCGGCAAATCCGGATCGGCTATGGAGCCCAGTGAGCAGTCGGACCAGGCCAGGATGGCGATTCGAGTCAGGATGAAGTGGGACCAATCCCGATAAAAACGTAGAGATAAGGAGTTGGATTCGGTTCCCAAATTGTGCGTTAAAAGATATTGCCATGCGTTGATAGAGTCACCAACTGGCAATTGTATCTCGTAAATTAGGAATTTGTTTAGATTTCCTATTGTAATACGGCATGGGACCATATCGAGATATTGTCGTACCATGTATAGTAGATTAGATAGAAACCGTGTCTTGCACGGGTAGTTTTATTCTTGGGTATAAATAGGACCCAAAATCCTGTAAAAATTAATCATACACAATCGGTACAACTTTGGCATCGCCTCCTATTTTCTTCAGAACACTTGATCTTCCGGACTGCATCGTTTCGATCCCCGATTAAGGTAAATGTTTGTCATTAGTGGTGTATATCGTCGAATTTAGTGCTTCCATCGCTATGATACTCTAGATTCAATGATTTATGCTGCGCTAGTTATCATATATCGCATATAATCTAGAACAATGTCTAGATCTATCTCGACATCGACGTGTTTCGTCAAGAACCGGTAGATAGAGCTAGATCTAGGGGTTGGCCTAGGTTATATGCGGTATCCAAGTCTCGAGGGTTTTACATCAGTTATAATAGTTTTGATTGTTCTTTTTATAGTTAATGCATCGATTGATTTTGTTAAGCTTCTTAGAACTCTTATGATCTATTTCGCTAGATGTATATGCTTAGAGATAGCGCGGGGTTTCAAATTAGGCCTTATCCGTTTTAATATTCTTTTGGTATGTTTACTATTAGATTTATTAAAGCCGCCTCTTATATTAAGATCTTGCTCGATTAAATGCCTAAGCCGAATCGGCACTTAGCCACGACCAAACGGTAAGTGATCTAGGCTTAGCGCATTTAGCAGATCAATATCTTTTCATAAGATGTATCGGAGTACTAGCCGATCCACGGTTAGTCTTACGGTGTCTTAGGTTATTAAACATATATTTATTATCCTTTGGTATATTTAGATCAAGTGGTTAATACTATCTCGGCATAGCCGATCTATCCCAATCTTAAATGTGCTTTAGGATAGCATATATATGTTAATTGATTTCCTCGGCCGATCCGGTAGGATCTAACTTAACCCTAACATATATTTTTGTTTTTCTTGTTGGTTTACTTAAAATGATGACAAATAGCATATGTATAAGGTTTGATCGTGTAATTTGACATATGGCCTCTGTAGGAAGAAAACATCATCGAGGAGTTAAAGTATGGTTTTGAGTTTTATAAAATTAAAATTCCCAAGTATTTTTATGCAGCATGAAACATAGTTGCTCTTTACTAGACTTTCTCACATAGATCAATAGCTCGAATAACATGCTATCCCTAAATAATTGATTTCACAACATATAAGTGCAAGTCATGGAATAAAGTGTATGTAAGCCAACCAATCATGTGTCGTGTCCCCAAGATCATGTAGGTTCATGCTAAAATACTAGCACATTTTATTACTATGCATGGTGCAAAAATAGGAAGCAAACACAAATGGTAGAGCATGACAAAGATGTCTTGCATCGCCATTGTGCTAGAGTGTGCAAAGTGTAGTAGTGGTCCAAGGGATATGTGTGTTAGAACGAGGGACTCCCCACACTTATTTTTGTACCCAGACATTAGACAACACAAGTGGAGACAAGAAAATAATCCTAACAACAAAGATCACCACAATTTATTCCTTTAAAAGATGGCGCTTACATGATAAGGAAATTTTAATCCTAACATTTAAGCAAAACATAACATTTAATCCTAAGAATTTAAACTGAATGTAATCCTAGAATTTAAACCTAATTAAGCGGCATGTCCTAAAATCTACGATACACGGGAAGGTCTTCAAGGATTTTCGCGTAATAGAGTCTTCCTCCCTACGGCCTTGAACAATCTCTTGATTTTAGCACCTAGGCCGCGGCGGAGAATATCCATGCTACCCTGAGATCAAGAATCTCAATGGTGTTCTCCACGTTACGATCACGCAGCACACGATTCTACGCTTGGAGCTCATGGATCATGGTCGGTGTCCACCGGGTAAGAGTGGTGGGCTTCTCTTCATCACTCTCATACATCCCGTGCCCTACGGATAGATGGCGGTGAAGTGAATCGCTAATCTTGTTGTTGTGGTGAGGATTCGCTTGACGGGACCGGCGCTTTCTTCTCTGCAGGCGGGAGTGTCTTCAAGGCTTTTCCACAGCCCTCTAGGGGTGCGCACTCGACGACTTGAAAGCGAGGCTGCGGCGGTGGACTCTCCAAAGAAAAGACGTCGGGTTGGATGGCTCGGCGGATGGTCCCGATTCTCGCCTTGGAAGACGAGCTTTGGCAGCCGTTTTGGTCCGGGGTTGGAAGTAATAGGACATCCATATGGAGTGGAGCGGGACTATCCTCTAGGTGATGGAGTACGTAGGACCAATTGGGATCACGGGTGGCATTGCGACTTGGCCGATCGATGGTCCAACTAGATCATCGCTGCGTCCTCCGTTTGTGGGTGGCATCATGGCGAGGCTCGACGTTGCCAAACAAGGCATCTTCTAACAAGTAATCATCGGCGTCCATCGGATGGCGGGCGTGGCTCTCCTTCCAGTTCAAAAGTTGAAGACGATGGTGCAATTCCTTTGCCTTTTGCCATGGGAGGAATTTTCAAGATTTTGGCTAGATGGGAAGTTGGCGGGGTCCGATATGGAAAGTGGCGAGATCGAGAAGTATTTATAAGGGAAGTCACGGGTCCCAAAATCCAAACGACATGGACCAAGCCTAATGTGTGGGGATTGGAGTTCTAAAGGGATAAGGAAAATTGGGGGTGAATTGGACTCGAATTTGGTTTAGTGAACCCTTCTTGGGCCTGATTCATCTCCAATTTCACAGATAAAATTTGAACCTAATGGGATAAGGAAAGGGTAGATCTAGCTACGGATAAACTAGAGCACTGGGCAAAGCTTCTAGATCAACAAAGTCTATCACATCTACCTCAGAACTCTAATTTATCAACTGGATCAAGAAAAACTTTTAAGTGATGACCATTTACCTTAAAAATGTTACCTTCATCCTTTTGGAGTGTGATTGTCCCATGTGTTGACGAGTTGATGACGGTGAACAGATCCTTCCCACTTGCTTGAAGCTTTCCATGCCCGAATAGCTTGACCCTTGAATTAAAGAGTAATACCTTGTCCCAGGCTTGATATCCTTCGGCTTGATTCTTTTATCATGCCATCATTTTGTTCTTTCCTTGTAAAGCTTGGCACTATGGTAGGCCTTGTCTCTCCATTCTTCTAACTCCAAAGTTGCATCTTTCTACGAGTTCCGGCTTGATGAAAGTGCATGTTCCACTGGATCGCCCAATAAGCCCTATGCTCCAACTCGAGGTAGATGACATATTTTTCCATAAACGAGTTGATAGGGTGACATAGAGGGCATCTTATACACGATCTGATATGCCCAAAGTGCATCGGGTAGCTTCAACTTCAAGATTTCCCCATCTCATGAACAATCTTCTCTGAATATTCTTGATTTGCTTCTTAGATGTTTCGAACAAATGGTCGAGGATGATATGGAGTTGCTATGTTGTCTTTGGGCTCCAAGCTCCTTCAAGGAGTTTCGGAAAGTCTTATCTATGAAATGAGATCCTCCGTCACTTATCACCATCCTCGCGTTAAAGTACAGGAAGATGATCTCATGAAACATCTTTTTGGCATGCTTGGCATCGGCTCGGCAAGGCATTGCTTCTACCCACTTGGACACGTAATCAAGGGTTACGCGGAGGCTACGCTGAGCTACGCTGGCGAAAACAAAACTTTTTACCGCGCAAACCAGGAACACTTGCAAGTAAGGGCCGATAGATAGTTAACACGATTGGAGTAGAGTGCGGAATAGCCAATCGGGGCAATCCGTCCGAACCCAGGTGTAGCCGATTCTCGGAGACGTACCGATTCGCCAATCGCCCGATTCGAGTCGTCACGCTGCGTTCTCACGCCTCGCTCCGATGCACGCCGCAGCGCGATTCCACACCAGCCGATCGCTCCGATTGCGCCGTCCGAGAAGCCGATCAAATTGGCAGCAATGTAGCGCCTCTACCCAGGTATCCACACGTCCGGGGACGGACGGCCGTACACCCGTGTGCTAGCACGCGATGCAAGGCTAGGGTTTGGCTCGAAAGTGGGGAGGGTTCCCGTGGAGATTGATCTCGGCGACTTCTGTTGCACGCGATGCAATTGACATGTAGCGACTCTCACCCCTCCCTCCTTTATATAGAGTTGGCCGATGCAGGACTAGTGGCCGATTAGGACTCTATTTTGAATCGGATCTCATCCGTATCTCATAGGAGTTGGCCGCCCACACGTCGTAAGCCTATAGGACTCTATCCGATCGGATCCCTATCCGATCGAGCCGTATCCGAGTCCAACTCGAATATCTATTCTATCCCCTTAAGCGTGCGACCCTGGCAGGTTCGGGTATACTCGGTTTCGGCCATAGTCTAGCTTAGCCGATCGTCGGCTCGAGTCCAACTCGGCCGACACATCACAGGCGGCGCCTAGCGGCACATATTGACACCATAGTATACAAGAATAATATCGGCTCGAACACGTAATGTGTACACAAATCCCTTTGCCTCACGATACCGTTTAAGCTATAGGCAAGATGTGTGCCATCCCTTCAATAAGCTTAACCATTCCTCGAACCGTATTGGATTATGCATGCGTTGATTGAGCTCACTCCTCAATCAACTTAGCATGGCCATGCATTTCCATAATCCATTACCTCGAGGGGCCCAGAGATATCTCTCCAAAGGAGGGCAAATTCCATCTTGATCACTCACATCCCACTCCATGTTTCATAGCAAACCCGAAAACTACCTTTATAACTACCCCGATTACGGAATAGCGTTTGGTAGTCCCAAAGTAGGCTACTACACATGTTGGAATCCATGGTGATCTCGAGGTCTAAGGACTTTGTACCAACACTACGAGACCAACTAATGGCACATTAATTCCTGTAGTGTCTCATGGTGGGTCTATCCAACAATGTGTTCTCAACACATATGTCCATGTTTATTGATTTGGTATCTCCATACCCATGATCTATGAGACATGATCATCAATCAATAAACATGCCCGATCTTAGAATCATATTAGTTCCAATAATATGATATATGATCGAGGATCATTTAGAAATAGATTCATACATATAGAGTCTCATAAATAAGTCACGTACTTATTGATCAATACAAGATGTCTATTTCATGGGCCTGAATAACACTTTATTCATAAATACATAAACATTGACGTGATATCCAACATCTCCATGTTGCCTCTAGGAGCATATCACTACACACGTCGGCTGATGAGTTTCTTTGTTTTCTCACAGCGGGACATCCAGGTGACTATAAAGTTCACTATGTCCTCATGCCAGGACTAGAGTCGTCACTTTAAGTGTGGCATGTCGTCTCGTAAAAGTCATTAAGGCGGTTCACGCACGTTAATGCGCATATGAGACAAATGGTGCACTCTTGCCGAATTCTCTACTCATTTTTATCTTTGATTTCAATATCGAATTCTTGGAGCAAGAGAATCCATCTAATTAGCCATGGTTTAGCATCTTTCTTAGTGACGAGTATTTTAAAAGCGTAGATCGGTGTATATTATTACCTTGGCTCCAGCTAGAAAGTAGGATCTAAACTTATCAATAGCAAAAACTCCAACTAAGGACTTTGTACCAACACTACCTGAGACCAACTAATGGCACATTAATTCCTGTAGTGTCTCATGGTGGATCTATCCAACAATGTGTTCTCCAACACATATGTCCATGTTTATTGATTTGGTATCTCCATACCCATGATCTATGAGACATGATCATCAATCAATAGACACGCCGATCTTAGAATCATATTTGTTCCAACAATATGACATATGATCAGGGATCGTTTAGAAATAGATTCATACATATAGAGTCTCATAAATAAGTCACGTACTTATTGATCAATACAAGATTTCTATTTCATGGAACTGAATAACACTTTATTCATAAATACATAAACATTGACGTGATATCCAACATCTCCATGTTGCCTCTAGGGCATATCACTAACAATCTCCCACTTGCACTAGAGTCAATCATGTAAGTATCTAATACCCATTGCTCTTGTGTGCGTCTCATGCTTCGGCTGAGGGAGAGGTTTTGTCAGCGGATCGGCTATGTTGAGATCCGTGTGCACTTTGCATATCTTGACATCACCTCTGTCCACTATCTCGCGGATGAGATGATATCGCCGAAGTATGTGTTTGGACTTCTGATGTGACCTCGGCTCCTTGGCTTGCGCAATGGCTCCACTATTGTCACAATAGAGAGACATTGGACCAGTCGTACTAGTCATCACACCAAGCTCAGAAACGAATTTCTTGATCCAAACGGCCTCCTTTGCGGCTTCGGAGCGGATGTACTCGGCCTCCGTTGTAGAATCGGCAGGTATCACGCTTGGAACTCTTCCAGTGATGCGCCTCTGTTCGGGCGAACACGAACCCAGATGCGATCTATAATCATCCTTGTCCGTTTGGAAGCTAGCATCGGTGTAACCACTTACAACGAGCTCTTCTTCACCTCCATAGACTAGGAACATATCCTTAGTTCTTCTCAAGTACTTAAGGATATTCTTTACTGTCCAGTGACCTTCACGGATCGGCGGTATCTGCGTAGCACTCAAAGCGTACGAGACATGCTGGCGTGTACAAAGCATGGCATACATGATGGATCCAATTGCCGAAGCATATGGAACCATACCCATCTTATTCCACTCATCATGTGTCTGAGGACACTGATTCTTGCTAAGATTAATGCCATGTGACATGGGCAAGAAACCTTTCTTGGAATCATGCATGTTGAACCTTTTCAACACCTTGTCAATGTATGTACTTTGGCTTAATCCAATTAGCCTCTTGGATCTATCTCTATAGATCCGAATGCCCAATATATATACTGCCTCCCCTAAGTCTTTCATGGAAAAACTATTTTTCAATGAAGACTTGACGGATTCTAGCATAGGGATATCATTTCCAATCAGTAATATGTCATCCACATATAAGATTAGAAATACAATTGCGCTCCCTGACCTTTTTGTAAACACAGCCTCTTCTTCCGTTTTGATGAAACCAAACCCTTTGATTACTTCATCAAAACGAATATTCCAACTCCGAGATGCTTGCTTCAATCCATAAATGGATTTTGTAGCTTGCATATCTTTCCGGCATTCACAGATCGACAAAACCCCGAGGTTGTATCATGTATACATCCTCGCAGGTTTCCATTCGGAAAGCCGTTTTGATCCATCCATACATATCTCATAATCGAAATATGCAGCAATCGCTAGGATAATCCGAATAGATTTAAGCATTGCGACGGGCGAAGGTTTCATCATAATCAACTCCTTGAATCATTTAAAACCTTTCACCACCAATCGCGCCTTATAGATGTGAACATTTCCATCCATATCGGCCTTTTCTTAAAAACCCATTTACACTCAATGGTTTTGACACCATCGGTGGATCAACCAAGTTCCAAACTTGATTGTCGTACATGGATTCTATTTAGTTTCATGGCTCCAAGCCACTTGTTGGAATCGGGTCCCACCATCGCTTCCTCATAGGTCTTAGGTTCATCGTTGTCCAACAACAATATATCACGTTGTTCACTTTGTGTACATCGGGTGCACGACGTGATCTTTCGGTACCTCGTGGGGTGTATCTACAAGCGGTGGCGCAACACTTTGCTCCTCCCATTGTGTGGTTCGTGGTCGCCGAAACGTTTTCGGTGTTTCTTGAACTTCTTCAAGATGCACCCTGCTCCCACTAACCTTTCTTGAAAGAAACTCTTTCTCCAAGAAGACACCGTGTCGGGCGACAAACACTTTGCCTTGTTCCCGATTATAAAAGTAATATCCCTTAGTTTCCTTAGGATATCCACAAAAGAAGCACTTGTCGATTTGGGTGTGAGCTTGTCGATGTAAACGTTTTACATAAGCTTCGCATCCCCAAATTTTGAGAAAAGACAAACTAGGGAGTTGCCTGTCCATATCTCATATGGTGTCTTTTCAACCGACTTAGATGGAACTCTATTTAGTGTGAGCGCAGTGTTTCAAGAGCATATCCCCGAAGGATAACGGAAGATCACTTTGGCTCATCATCGACCGCACCATGTCCAACAAGGTGCGATTTCTCCGTTCGGACACCCCATTCCATTGTGGAGTTCCTGGCGGAGTCAACTGTGGAACAATTCCACAATCTTTCAGATGATTACCAAACTCTTGGCTCAAGTATTCCTCCACGATCGATCGTAGAGACTTGATTGTTTTCCCTAAATGATTAAGTACTTTATTCGGAATTCTTTGAACTTTTCAAAGGATTCGGACTTATGCCTCATTAAGTAGATATAACCATATCTACTAAAGTCATCGGTAAAGGTAATGAAGTACCGATAACCACCTCGGCCGTTGAGCTCATTGGTCCACATACATCAGTATGTACGAGTGCCAACAAGTCACTTGCTCTCTCACTGTGTCCCGTGAAAGGTGCCTTTGTCATCTTACCAAGTAAACAAGACTCACATGTCTCAAATGATTCAAAATCAAAAGAGTGAAGCAATCCATCCTTATGGAGCTTCTCCATGCGTTTCTTATTTATATGGCCTAAGCGACAATGCCAGATAAACATGGGGTTTATATCATTAGAGAGTTGCCTTTACGTATTAATGTTATAGATGGAGACGCTTCAAGATTCAAACGTATAATCCATTCACCAATGGAGCATGAAAATAGAACATATCTACGAGATATATTGAACAACCATTGTTCATTGATCTAAAATCATATCCTTCCGCTTGCAAACATGAAGCGGAAATAACGTTTGACATAGTGTTGGAACACAATAACAATTATTTAATTCCAAAACTAATCCTGAAGGTAGATGAAGTGGTACTTGCCGAAGGCAAATGAAGTAGCAACTTGCTCCATTGCAAGCCCAGCAGGTTCACCTCGCCCTTCTCAATCCTCTACTTCTTCTCATTCCCGCAACGATTTGCAAATATGAGCTACCGATCCCAGATCAAATACCCAAGAGTCATTGGGTGAAGTAGCAAGATTAATGTCTATAACATTAATACCGAAGCTGTCGTACTTTGCTTCTTTTGAGATCCTCCATGTACTTCTTGCGGTTCCTCTTTTCGTGCTTTGTCTCCTTGCAATAGAAGCAAACGGCATCGGATGCCGACCCCTTCTTGCCCTTCTTTGCATTGGAGGCACTCGCGATCTCATCGGGAGTGCTTCCTCTTGGTGCAAAGTTTCTTGACGTGGTTTGCGCTTAGCCTTCTGCATCATCATCACATGATGACCTTTTCTGGATACTCTCCTCACTTTTAGCATCCCATGCATGCAGCCAAGGTTCTATCCATATTGTTCATGTGATAATTTAATATGAATGGCTTCGAAGCTCGGGAGCGACGGAGATCACATCGGTAGCCAACTCTGGCTAAGGGAAAACCTAGTTTTTCCGGACTCTCAATGTAGCCAATCATCTTTATCACATGCGGGCCGCGGGATCCTCAACAAGCTCGCACGCAAACAAGGACTTTGAGGTGTTGAACCTCTCGGCCCGAGCTTGGTTCTCAAACATGCCACGAGTCCCGAATAATAGTGTGAGCATCGCTGCTCTCATATTGCTTACAAGCTAGGGACATTGTAGCAAGCATGAGACAGACTTATATCTAGGGCATCATTAGTGTGCTTCTCATAAGCCTCCGTGCAGTTGCGGTGGCATTATTATGGCAAATCCTCGGGATAGGGTACTTCAAGAACGTACTCCTGCGCTCTTGCTTGAGAACAATTCTCAAGTTGCGATACCAATCCATAAAGTTTGTTCCATTTAATTTTTCCTTTTCGAGAATAGATCGCAAATTAAAAGAAGTGCCGGGTGTAGTATTAGCCGCCATTTATTCT
This sequence comes from Oryza australiensis, assembly GCA_019925245.2. Lineage (NCBI taxonomy): Eukaryota > Viridiplantae > Streptophyta > Magnoliopsida > Poales > Poaceae > Oryza > Oryza australiensis. The sequence continues at coordinate 1,102,336 of JAIFGZ020000429.1, forward strand.
ACAACAGAAAAAGCAAAGTTTAGCACAATGTTTATGCTATGTCTTTTGTTAAACAATTTAACATAAGACTCCCATTCGTATTTCCACCTTCCTCTAGGTTACGTATTGGGTCAAGATCCACATGTTAGTTAATTTCCTATAGTGAGCTTTGGCATCACTGCTAGAAAATTAGTAACATCGAGAAAGCAACTCCTTGCTAATCACATCTCTATGTGACTCTTGTTGGTGTGGCATCTCCATGCCTGACCCCAACCTATGCCCAAGGCCCAAATGTTTGATAGCCTTGTTAAGTAAACCAAATGCTCCACGCATGTATATACGACATATACCCTCGTGTTATGATAGAGAGAATGGCACTGTTGCTTTGTGGACCCACCATTGACGAGCATAACGGTGGCGGATGCAACATTTGGAAGGAGCATCGATACTATGGTACACTAGAGGATGCTATCTATCAAGCAAACATATCACATATGAAAGCAAGAAGAATAGCATGTAATGAAATGGTATGACTATTCATGTGATCTCCATCTCCATGTCGGCGGCGAGATCTCCATCTTCGGCACCATCTTCCAAGTGTCGAATGCTTGATATCT